>CAHIKZ030005303.1:505000-647500 GCA_903632075.3 Acanthosepion pharaonis
TAAATATTTTTTAAAATATTAAAAAAAAAACAGAATTTGTAAGTCCTTAAATGGCCCCTGTCCCCTGTGTCTACATGAAAAGCTGCAAATAATTAAGTTTCCTAAAAAGAATGATCTATTAAATCAGCGCCATGAACTAACTGTAATATGTAGGCATTGTATAATATTTACTTTAAAAAATAGTAATTGATTTTTTCCTAAAAAATTCTATACATTAAAATTTTGTGTCCATTATTTTATTATATATAAAGGTACATATAATATTTATTTAATTCCTTGATTTTTAATTTTAATTTTGCCATATCAAATGGCCCATTGAATATAATAAGTATTGCATTTTAGGATCAAAATAATATAATATATATAAAAATAATAGAGACACCTTTAAGATTGTTCTAAAGTATATACAAAAATAATTGAAAAAAATAAAATCCTAAAATTAACCTGTCTTAGCTTGGACGTGTCTTTTGATTGATCAAACAAGACATACTCATAAAATTTTAAAATCTTGTTCCCGACTCCTTAACTCTTCAATAAATTACCATTCTGTTTTCAAAAGTAAAAAATTTTCATCATAAGTTACCAAACATCGTTTGATAATGGAACAAATTAAAGTTCCGAAACATAGAAATTTCCGTGTCAAGATGTAAAATATTTTTTAGATAAAAATATTATTATTAATATATATATATATATATATATATATATATATATATATATATATACCTTGCCTCGTCAGCCGCCAACGAGGTGAGGTAATACATTTTCAGTGGCTAAGGCGGTACTGCCACCCCTGGCACCACCAGCAGTTTTCTCTACTGGACAGGGTGCTTTTGTTTTTGTACACGTGTCATTCTTTTGCGATTTCTTTTTACAACTGCAACTGAAATCAAAGTAGCGACCGTTATTAATGACGTCGAATTGAAGGTAAACAGATACGTTTCATGTTGGAAGTAGCGTTGTATTACGGGCATGATTAAATTAACTTTATTTATTTTGGATCTTGACCTTATCGAACTAGATGTCTGTTGTGGTGTGGTCTAAAGACAATCTGAAGCACGTTTTAGGTTCCGGCCAGTGTTGCCTACCTTCAAAGAATCCATGGCATCCGACCCCAATAGTTAACACATGACATAGCCATCTCTTTTCCATGCAGTCGGATTGTAGCGATTCGTAGCTGTTTCTTTTCTTGTTTCTGTTTCTTTCGTTCGTGTGCCTCCTCCACGTTCTGCTCCCATGGGGCCGTTAATTAGACTATGAATCAGAACACGCTACAATGTCAAGGCGTGCTTCTGTCTGATTGATGTGTACCACAAATTGCAGAAGTGTTCTAAGATTAACTAACACATTCTCCAATCACAGGTTCCACTCAGTAGTGCCATGTTGGCATTTATTTGGCTCTTTCGCACAGGGTGCTCATCTTCCTTGTGAAAACAAATCTTAGGTTCTCTGGCCATTACAGGCTGGTTGTTGGATGTTGTTGGATGTGTCCATGACCACTTCCAGCAACTCCTTATGATGCTATGTGTACATCTACAATCATTGTCGGCATGTAAAGAGCAAGTGACGTAAAGCGCCTCGATCACTTTCACATAATGCGCATACATTAGTGTCAGTGTACCTACACAGCTTAAGGATGATTGCATTTGATATGTAAATCGCAGTAGAAATGATATTGCCAATGGTTCCATTGTAGGGTATTCAGTGATAGCTTCATTGGATCAATATCACTCCATGTAGTCCAAGCCTATTGTTTGGATTGAGAATCAACAATAGCTGTTCGCTGCTCTTCCTCAAAATTCCTCATCACAATGTCTCGTTTACTCTTTGACCCCTGTTTGAAGAAAAATTAGTTGTTCGTGCTGCTCAGACCAGCTCGACTGCTTTGGGTCACCCCTCCTTAGTTCGCAGGTTGGATTCTGCTTCTTGGGTAGCTTCTACTGTGGACCATTTAGTGCCAGCTTTTGGTATCTCGCTGTAACCTGCGGACGAACACATCGGACGAGTCCCTTGTGATCATGTGATGGCGTACCTTCCCGTCCTTGAACTCCTCCACCAATGAGGAAATAGAAAGTTGCAATTTTCTGGCATTGGTATAGAATCTCAACATGGAGAATCAGGGGGCGGGGCTCCAAGCTACTTACGCAGATACCTGTTGCGTCTGCTGAATGTGAGAAAGAGTAATATCATACACCTGTAACAGCTACAGAAGTCGGAGCACCAAACCTTCAGTTTGCCGGAGAGATGGGTTCTGTCGCTGCATTCAAGTCCAGCTAGTGCCACTTTCTACAACTCTTTACCATGGTGACGTTCATTCAGTCGAATTTCAAACAGTCGCCCAAGGCTCTTTACTAGCTTCTCTTTGAGTGTCGAGATCATGTTGCCCACAATGCAGAAGTGAAGCCTCCGAGTGATGATAAGTTCCGGCTTTTTTTGGGATTAACCCTCATATGGTAGCACTGAAATAGTTCATCAGCGATAATCTTAGACGGAACCAGAGTGGTGATGACATCTTTGAACGCTCTGGAGGAAAGAAGGGGCATTTGTTCGTTAGCCGTCACTCCCTTTGATGTGTTCGATGCATCCCGTAACATGAGTTCCATGGACATAATGAAAAGAAATGGTGAAATCACACAACCAATCATGATACCCACCTCGACGGCTTGCCTCTTAGAAGGTGAACTGCATAAACGCCACGCTGAAATATTTCATTATCATTTTCAAAAACTACTATATATATATATATATATATATATATATATATCGGAGGTTGGGGAATACATACATATTTATATTATATATATATATATATATATATATATATATATATATATGTTTGGTTGGATTGATGTGAGTTTCTGACCCTGGGTTTTTCTAATAGTACCGCGCATATATATATATATATATATATATATATATATATATATATATATATATATACATTTTCACACACACACATATATATATATATATTTGTATGTTTGTATATATATATATATATATATATATATATATATATATATATATATATATATATATAACATATATATATATAGGATATATATATATTATATAATACATATATACAATGTATATATAGTATAAATATAATATATATAATATATAAAATATAAATAATACATAAATATATATATTATATATATAATAAAAATATACAATATATATATATATATATATATATATGTAATTCATATACACGATATATAACATAATATATAATATATAATACATATATAATATATATACTGTTTATATAATATATAATTAATACATTATACATATAATATATATAATACATCTGGAACTTTTATGTAATACCAACGCCTATGTGGCAGTAATTTCTGGATATTCTCCTCACACATGAAGAAGAGACTTGAAGCAACAGAAATGTGGTTCTATAGGAGGATGCTGAGAATATCATGGACCAAACATATTACAAACGACGAAGTTGTAAAGAAAATGAAAACAACAAAATACGCATGTACTTTTTCATAACATCAGAAAAAAATTGTTGAAATTTCTAGGGCACATAATGTCGTAATAGGTCTTGAAAAATTTGATACTCATAGGGGAGTGATTGAAGAAGAGAGGAAAGCGACATATACCCTACGACGCTGGCTTGAGTAAATGGGAGTCGGAATATGATTTAGGGGCGATAACAATAAGACAAAAGTTACTAAGAGCTACAAAGGAAATTGTGGATAACCATAATTAGTAACGTCCTAAAGGGACACGGCACAGAAGAAGATGTTAGTTTATAGTGACATTTTCTAGCAACTGAACGTGATTAGTGTGAGAATCTCCACTCGTTAAAAATCTCCATTTCTCTATTCTTCCCATACACTACAGTATTTATTGCAAACATGTTAAGTAGTGCATACAAAATTAGCTTGGTAGTTAACAGATATTGTTCGTATGTATGGATTACATGATAGACTAGTTATGGCCTTACATCGGGCATGGACGATAATCTCCCCTTCTTCTCTAGACTTCTACTCAACTTCTGTATTTTATCAGAAATAAATAGAAAGATAAAGATGTCAATGTCTAGCTTTTTGCGCTGGGTCAGAGTGTAGTATCTGTTCTACATAAAGGAGTAGATAGGTTCGCCTGTTGTCCGGTCTTTTGAACAAGAGGAGAGGTTTATTCCTTGTTTTGTGTTTAGGATTTGGTTTCCGGTTCCTTCTAACGTCTTTTCTTTCACTTACACTTCCGGTAACTCCTTGCGTCTTTGTGGCATTAACAACTTGCTCTTGGGCCTTGTAATGTGTGAACATCCATTGTAAAAAAAATAAAAATAAAAATAACATATTGCGCAGTTTTTATGTCTTCTTTTTCTTTTTGATTTTTGGAGAGTTGGCAACCTGCAATATGGTGAGTCTAGTCCAGTAGGTTCTAATTCCATCACAGTACATCCTTTACCACATCAAACGGGTTTGATCGATGTACTTTGGCTGCTGCGTCACTGGGATCGTGAAAACTGTTCAACTCATATGTGCAGAAAAAAATTACGTTTCTGTGCCACCGTATTTTCTTACGCGTCTAAAGTCCTATTTTCATTCTGAGGACACTTGATCGACGTGAGATTGAGAAAATAATATCATGTTATGTTTATAATCCCATTTTCTGGTTGAGAGAATTTCATATTTTTAATAGACATCTTATGAACCAATTGCACCATTACTAAACCTGGGGATTGAAATACAGGCATAAAATTCTGAGAAACTGAATTCAAGCTAAATTGTTTTCAGTCTTTTAAAGGAAATACAAATACCGAATTAATGCTTTGTGGTCTATAGAAATAAAACAGACAAAAGTGTTTTTATATCAGAAAAAAAGCCATATATATATATATATATATATATATATATATATATATATATGTGTGTGTGTGTGTGTGTGTGTGTGTGTGTGTGTGTGTGTGTAAGTGCGTAGGTATGCAGAAAATAGAAAAAGAACACGTTGGGTGCATAATCCGGGGTTCCTTAGTATTTTTGTTTTTATTTTTAAGAAGACAGTGCTCCATCAAGTAGAGCTTATATTATAATAATATTTTTGTTAAAAATATGATTCCTTCGCTACATAAGAGTTCTCATGTTTCAAAAACGAGAGCCGAAATCATCCAAATAATTATTAAAATTAATTTGGATTGTGGTGTTTAGTCCCGTTTCTTCTTCAAGCGAAATTTTAGGAATAAGCTATCTCTCGGTTTACGTGTGTTTTTAGGCACGGTCCGTTACAGAATTCGTTATTGTGGGAGTGGCTAGACTATTTTCCTTCGTTAAGTGGTCAGAGAGTTAATTCTTATCAATAGATTCATCATCTTCTGAGAGGTTTTGCTAAGGTTGGGTAGGGTATCTATTTCAAGGCTAATGTTTGCGGTCACCCTTTAGTTAGTTCCCAGTGAGGGATATTTTTATGGCGCGCCTACAATCGTTATGTGTCTGGAGAATTGTCTTTTATTATTGTCCATCTGATTATCTATTTATTTATTTGTTTATTCAAGTGGGTGTTTTATATACAGATCGCATTGCACTGAATTTCAATTTGTTTTTTGTTTTTTTGTTTTTTTTTGTTTTTTGACGACTACAAAAAGGGTTTTTCCTATTTAATGATTTGGCTAAGCTTTTAAGAATTTTACTTAGCTATGGTATTTTTTTATATATATATATGCTAATTATTTAATGCGAAAGTTTGTTGATGTATTCAAAAAACCGTTAACTCCTGCCTATGGTTTAATAATTTTTCATTTCAAACTGAACCATGGACGAAATAGATGGTCCAGTTCCAAAACGTCATGAATATGGCACAAAGATTAGGACAACACACTGAACAATGTAAGAAGAATAAATAATTTTCGTCTTAGTAATACATTGGTTTCGAATACAAGTTCGTTGTGTTTTTTCAGTAGGTGGCTATTCAATACTTGATGTCGCTTCCGCCGTCAGTACATATACATATTCGGTGAGGTAACACCTCAACGTGTCTTTCGTTTTGACTATGTTTGAAGTAAAAATGGAATAAATGATATAAATTTTCGTCATCTCATGATCTATTTTCAAAAACGATAAACACAAACGGGAAAAAATATGTGCTGTTTATGGCCATGGGTGAGATTCCTGTTCGTAAAAGGGTTCACTAGTTTCAAAAGTGAAAGATCTTATCTGAAAAATTGGGAATGTCCAGGCAGCCTTGCAGTCGTTGATGATGACCAAATCGTGACGTTGGTTAAAAGTAATCGTTGGTATACTCCCCATATCGCAAATGAGTATTAGTAGACATTTGAAAACTCGAGCCGTATTTCCATCGACAATCTCTGGCAATTACCCATTTTTGAAAAGAACGATCGCAGGCGATGAAAAATGGATTGTTTACAACAGTGTAGAATGAAAAAAGTCGAAAGGAAAATTAAATGAGACGACGATATGGTGTATCTAGTTTGATTGAATGGTTCGTGTGTATTAACATTTCCTTTTTAGGCGTTGAATTTAGACAAGTACTTTATCTAATTTGACTGATTAAAACAGCTTCCGATGAAAATCATTCAGAATTGGACAATTGGAAGGGTTTTGACTTCCATCAGGGCAACGCTACACCTCTCGATTGTTTGCAGCACCAGCAGAAATTGAGTAAAATTTGGTTAAAATATTCTACTGTACCCGACATACTCACCTCTATGAAAACACTTAGATATTTTCATCAGCTACATAGATGACAAGTTCTTGGAATACTGAGTCGTGAAGCTGCCCAAAAGATATTCCCTGGGAGCCTGTAAAAATCACTTAGACCATTGTCAATTTCTAAGAAATATGTTGCTGAGCAAATATTTACAAATATCTAAATATTGTTTGTGAAATTCACTTAAAAAATGGTACTAACCTTTGTTCCGACCTAGTATATTATATATTAGGTCGGAACATATATATTATTCAGATATAAGCAAAAATAAAGTACTAGCTATTTTGTATTAGTTTTAAATATATCTATGCAGAGCTCTGGCCTATTCAAAATGTTTTCCAACTGTTAGAAATTGACAAGTCTAGATACTTGCACATTCCTTTCTGTTTTCATTTGTCTGTTGTTTGCTTTCGGCTTACATACGACATTATCAGAGATGACAATTACATTACAATATATTAAGCAATACACGGCCAACCAGGGATGATAGTCTGTTTCTATTTACATGGAAAATTTCCAGACAAACTCGTGCATATAAGACGCTGGAAGGAAAATCACACCGCAGCTCATGACATCACACACACACACACACACACACACACACACACACACACACACATATATATATATATATATATATATATATATATATATATATATATATATGTATGTATGTATGTATGTATGTATGTATAGGATAACGATATATACTTTTGTATATGTCAAGAAACATTTTGGGGAAAGACAGTAGAAAAAGTTTTCGTGTGGCAGGTTTCGTCCTGTCGAACTTCATCGGACGTAAAGGACGAAATGCGTCACCTGGCTTTTACTCTTTTATATATATATATATATATATATATATATATATATATATATATATATATATATATATTGGCGAGAATGATTTTTGTTAGGCTGAGGACTTATTAGCAAGTCCTTATATAATAGAAAAAGTCCTGGCGATGTACAACTGAATGTTGTATAGTCTGTATTTGTGCTCAAATGAAAAGAAGTTTCAAGGTAAATAACGATTACATCTAAATTATAGAGAACTCTTCCTTATTTATTTATTTGAAAATATATAAAACATCCGGTTCATTGTTGGGCTAATTTTCTTTGGTAGGATAACACAATGTGTCACAGGATTGGCTACTCCCCACTTTCTCTCTCTCTCTCTCTCTCTCTCTCTCTCTTTCACACACAGACACACACACACACACACACACACACACACACACACACACACACATATATATATATATATATATATATATATATATATATATATATATATATATATATATTTTCTTTAATAGCTTTCTGGTGTACAAAGACCGAAGAAATAAATTCAACCACAAAATACTACACTCATAAAAATAAAAGAAAATAATTCAATCAGAAAGAAAATCCTCGAGAGTGCCGCCATTGAATATTATCCAAAATATTAATCTACGCCCAGGTTTTTTTCCCAATATCACCTTTCCTAACAAAATCACAACTCTCCCAAGCAAATATACACAGGAAATATATCAAGAAATCAAAAGAAAATGGTTAACCCATGACCTGCCAAAATTAAATTCACTACATGTTATTCCTGTAGTGAATTTAATTTTGGCAGGTCATGGGTTAATTTTACATTTCACGAGTAGAAAAATAATGAGTATTTTTTTATTATTTCTAATCAATATAATTTCTTGATGCGTTTCTAAATTCTTCTAGTTTCGAATGACATTTTGTTTGTTATTTATACATACTTGTTTCAATAAATTTATTTCGCTTTTTGTCTAGAAAAAATTCACACTATATATATCATACAATTGGAATTAAGCTACCATTATGTAAATGATTATTTTCACCTTGTAAAATTAAATCCTATAAATTTAATTTTATAAGGTGAAAATGATCATTTACACAATGGCATCTTAATTCCGATTGTATGAAATATATTGCTCTGTTTATTATTAAAATATTGAACTCTATGTGTGAATCAGTTTTAATATTTAATAACTTATATTGTGTTAATAGGATTCATTTGGGATATATACCAATGGATTATTACACACACACACACACACACACACACACACATATATATATATATATATATATATATATATATATATATATATATATATATATATATATATATATATAATTTCTAAATGTATACAGTAAGATGATACAGACTTTATATCGTTATGTGAGGATGAAAAACAGAAAATGCTTACAGCTGCTGAAAGGATTTTTACAACACGGAATTTGAAGATAAATTAAGATAAAGAAAGTTGGTTCACTGATTGGAGATTATGAAGACATCATGAAAAGGTAAACAGCAATCGTCAGTATGGAAAACCTTGAAAAACTATGGATAAAAGTAGACAGAATATCTGAGAAGAGAAGATTAAAGCTGTATAACATCTTGGCGAAACCAGTTTTAACCTAAATCTGTGGAACTTGTGTCCTTACAAAGATAGAAGTCTAGGAGCTAGACGACAACTGAGAATTCTGATAGGGAAAACTACCCTCATAATATTTCCAACAAGAACTTGTACAGCAGATGTCAAGAATCTCATTTGTCTTTGTTCATTTTGAAAGCAAGATGGAAAATTCTTGGACATATTTTGCGAATGGATCCAGAATGCCCAGCTAACAAACCCATAGAGTTTTGCTTTGAAAATACTGACTTCAAAAAGTTCAGAGGTCATCTAAGAACCACCATAGTCACAACGCTGACAATTCAAAAAACAAGGCAGAAAAATCCCACTCTTCATTTGGAGAAGTTTACAATTAAGGAAGATCCGAAACGAATCCGCAGAGGGCAGAGAAAGCTGGCAAAATATTCTATGCAAAGTTAGTTATACCTCGGTGATAGGTGTTTCACCAGTTTGCTTGGTTTTTAACAAGTGAGTTCGAACTCCTCTATAGGGATGTTTGCAGCAATTAAATTGTATTTGAGTTTGTCCTTGAAGCTTAACCAAGGACAGCCTACATTACACTTACCATGAAATGAGGATTTTCGGCATCCGATCATCACTCATTCTAATGACATGACCAGCCCATCTGAACTGTGATTGCATCAGAAAGGATACCACCGATGCCACATTTGATGAAAAGATCAGAGTTAGAGATTTTGTCCTGTCGTGTATAACCGCATATTGAACGAAGACAGCGTTTATGAAAAGAATCATTTTGATTGATGTGCGTCCTGTATGGCGTCCAAGATTCTGACCCATAAAGAAATGTGGTGAGAATGAGTGCTGATTTTCGTTTTCAGTGAAATCCCACAAACATCCCAAAGGCGATGTTAAGCGTCCCAAAGGCATTGTTTGTCATTGATATTCGGTTAACTATCTTGTCATTCAAAGAGGTACTTGAATTGACTTTGCTTCCTAAGTACGTGAAATATTTCACATAATTCAGGTTGTTGTTGCCAACGATTGAAAAGGTATGAGCAGGTGGTTCTTATATATATATATATATATATATATATATATATATATATATATATATTAATCTCTCTTTCTCTCTCTCTCGATATATATATATATATTATCTCTCTCTCTCTTTCTCTCTCTCTCTCTCTCTCTCTCGATATATATATATATATATATATATATATATAATCTTATATATACAGTGGGGGAAAATATGACGACTATCTTCATTAGTTATGCGTCAGAGAGATTCGGTTACGTTCAAAAGGAAAACAAGAAAAACCAAAAAAATAACCGCCGGGAAATGAAAATTCACCAGTTGAGACACGAGCTAAAATCTCTAAAGAAACAATAAAAATAAGCAAATGAACTCTGAGATATACTGAAGAAAAAAATTAGAAGCGGAAAGTCACATAAAGCGTGCGAAAGAGAGGGCTAGGAAAAGATCTGCCTTTATTTCAAACCCTTTTGGTTTTACGAAGAGATTACACAGAGACAATAGAAATGGTAATCTTGAGTGTACGGCAGAAGAAATAAATTCTCTCCTCCGAAGAACACTCAGTAACCAAGAGAGAGAGAGAGAGAGAGAGTAATATAATTTAGGAGAAAACAATGCAACATGCACCCTGAACTGCCAGAAACAGGTTTCGACTTGAGGGCGCCGACCTTGAAAGAAAGGAGGTCATATTAGCAGTTAGCCCAGGACCAAGCGGTGTTCCCTATAGTGTCTATCAGAGATGTCCAATTATTTAAATACTTCTCTGGAAGATATTAAAAGCTATTTGGAGAAGAGTTAAAGTTGCAAAACAGTGAAGGTTCGTTAATGCAGCGTGGATTCCTAAAGAAGAAAACACAAAAGGAATTGAACAGTTTAGAATGATTTCTTTGCTGGACACTGACAACAAAATCTTCTTCAGCATTTTGATTCAATGACATTATGTAGGTGCCAACAATTACATAGACACCCGTACAGAAAGGGAGGATGTCTGGAGCATGTAAGCGTAATAACGCAGCTCCTAAGAGAAACAAAAGAAGGAAGAGTCGATCTAGTCGTACTGTGGCCGAACCTTGCTAAAGCATATGGATCCGTTAGTCGAGGGAGCTCTCAGAAGATATCATATCCCTATTGGTATAGGGAATCTAATACAGGATTATTATAATGATTTTGACATAAAACCACCACTAATGTGATATCATCCGGTTGACATCGGCTAGAAAGGGGAGTTATTACTGGATGCACTATCTCAGTGATATTATTTACCTTGACAATGAACATGTTAGTAAAATCAGCAGAAGTTGAATGTCGAGGTCCAGTGATGAGAAATGGTGTACGACAACCCCTAATTCGTACATATATGGATGACCTGACAGTTACAACATCCACACTCCCTGGATGTCGGTGGATATTACAGAGGTTAGAAAAGAAAATGACCTGGGCACGAATGAAATCTAAACAGACAAAAAAGATCATTAGTACTGAAAAGAGGGATTGTGATAGAAAAATTCCGTTTCAAAATTGTAGGAACTATTATCCCGTCACTTAAAAAAAAAACAGTTCGGTGTTTGGGAAAAAAACATTCAATGCTATTTTGAAAGATACTGATGATATTCAGTCCCCCCCACGAGGGTGTCATGTGGCACAAGGCCTTTTTAACGTGGGCATTCCGAGCCCGTGGGCATTCCGAGCCGGTGGTCTTGAACGAAATGGGGAAACCTGGAAAAAAAGGAAGATTTCCTGGATAGACCTCTGGTATACTACTCACAGTAATACAAGCTTCCTTGTGCAGACAGTGCATGATACACTGCCCAGTCCAACATACCTCCACACGTGGGGAAAGAACGGGCCTCCACTATGCCCATTGTGCCAGAGGAGAGGATCCCTCCAACATGTATTGAGCGGTTGCCCCAAATCGCTTAGCGAGGGGCGGTACCAATGGCGACATGATAATGTTTTAGGAGTCATTGCAGCAATAGTCTCAAGGAGTCTAAAAGAAAATAGATATGAACCGAATAAAAAGCCTGGGAAAAAGTAAAGACATCGCAGAAGAAAACACCCCTCCTCAGCACCCCCACCCCCGAATTTGCAAATAAACATAGATATAGACAAGCAGCTTAAATTCCCAGTAGAAATTATACAAACTAAGCATTGTCTAGACATGATTATTTATTCTGAAAAGACAAAGGAAGTTATCATGTTAGAATTAACAGTCCCTTGGGAAGAGAACATGGACGAAGCCGACGAAAGGAAGCTTAGAATATATTTACAGATTCTAGAAGAATGTAAAACACGTGGTTGCTGATCCCAGTGCGAATCGATTGAAGTCGGTTACTGTGGATTTGCTGGGCGGTCACTAGGTAAGATGCTGCCAAAATGAGATGTAACAGGTTTAGAAAAAAAAACAAACAAAAAAACAAGGTTATTCGCGCAATAACATTGGCAGCAGAAGAAACCACCAAATGGTTATGGTTGAAAAGATCAAGTGATTGGCAGTCGGTTGGGAGATGAAAGGAAGTAGCGATTGATATTTTTTTTTATTGTCGATTGTTTTTTGTTTTTTTGTTTTTGGTGGTGGAGGCTAGTCTTGGGTATGACCTAAATTTACACCCGACAATGGAGTCTCGACTAGGGGACAGAATTAGGGTACCCCGAACCTACGGGTGATCTCTGGCTAAGATCTAGTACTTATTTACTCCCTACCAGGCTTAAGTCATTTTTTGTATTTTGTTGTGTGAGTGTGTCGGCGTTGATGTGTGCGCGCGTGTGTAACTCATACAGGAGGAGCGTCAAGTAAAAAGGGAAGGAGGAACTCTTTTTTCAGGTAAATTATTAACATGAACGGAATTGGATTAAGTGTAAGCAGAACATGATTCTTGAGCGCGTTTGCTTTTGTGCATATGTATGCGTATATGTATATGTATGTGTATATGTATGTGTACATGTATGCGTATATGTCTCAGTGAGGGAAACAAATCGTTACTTACCACTTCAAGCCGAACACGCCGCCATGTTCCTGACTAGATAGAAATTGTGTGTGCAGTTGCTTTTTTTTATGGAAGAGCGCACATTGCTAGTGAACCGGAAGTTATCTGAGGGTGGACTAAAAATTGCCAAGAGGAGTCGCTGTGTGTAGTTATAAGGATGAAAAAATTGTAGCTAACGGAAAGTACACAAGTTGATACCCGATTAGTATCGGCTGGGTTCACCGTGGAAAGAACGTATGATATTGAAAGACCCGAAACCCCTAATGAACTTTGACTAGAAACATCGCTGATGATGTGTACCAAAGCATCCAATTGATGCATTTAATAAAACTGTATAACCGATATGCATAGAAAACAGAAAAAAAGTTTTGATTCAATAGAAATAAATCACATATATATATTTTAATGGGTGAAAAAAATATTCGTACAATGCAAATTTCAAATTTAAAAACTTTTAAATTGCTTTAATACTCTAGATTATTTCAGTGGAATATTCTAGAATGTCTCAGTGATGTTTTTAGCCTAAAAATACAAACAGAACATTCTGTAATTGATATTCGTGTATGAAAGTTATCACCATTACAAGAGGTAAAGAAAAGAAAAATTCGCAAAACAAAAACAAACTGGAAAGAAGGTAAAAGTTACAGGAAAACCTCAGCCAGCCAGAATATTCCATTTACTACCACTAGTTCATTCATTGCAAGGTATTATATATATATATATATATATATATATATGTGTGTGTGTGTGTGTGTGTGTGTGTGTGTGTGTGTGTGTGTGTGTGTGTGACATATATTACGAAATGTCTCATTAAATAATTTAGACAAGTTTTGTCTACTTAATAGGATTCTCTTATAATTATATTATTAAAGTAAGAAAGATAATTACCATGTTGATGTATATTCATTTTATTCCGAGTACTTTCGACATTAGCACAATCTCGTCATCAGTGTCTTGTTTTTTCTAAAACATAAAATTGTTTGTATTCATTATATTTCTAAGATAAAATTGTAGTATTCATCCGAAAATTAAATTTTTACGTTTGAAGAGAAAAGCGTTATGGTTATGTACGGTAACATTTTAAAATTTTACCTATATAGGCACGTGTGTAAACGTCAAGGGAGGTAACTAAGTTATTGCAATGTCTAAATATTTTTTAAAAAGGAACAATTATTTAAAACTATTAGTTAAAACCTAGATATTTTAAACTATCTACTGTAAACATTTTAAAACATTTATGCAGTATTCATATTTAATTTTATTAAGGGTAGGTTTCAATTTTTCAATATCGATAGCTTCAAGAATTTTTAGTTTATGATTATTACGTTCATAAAAAAGTATAGATGTTTTTTCAACAAGAATTGCAAATGTAGAGAGGCATGTGTTGTCAATCTTGAGATGTCCGATGCGTCATTCAAATGAAACGTCAACCTTCGAGATAACGTAGTAGTGGTATGCCTAACATATATATTACTTTAGAGATACAATCACCAAAGGACATTTAAATTTATATACAATGTTAGTTTTCTGCAACGTTTCTGTTGGCGAGGGGTAGTCATTACGAACGATTAGATTGGGTATATTGCATTTAGTATAGTATATAGTTAATTTTTTTTTTTCTTGGATCTGTGGTGGATATATTAATACTTATTAGGGTTTTTTACAATTATATGTTTAGGTTTAATTGCAGAATTATTTCCTTTATATTAAAATTTTAATATATATATATATATATATATATATATATATATATTAAAGCAATTCGCCCCAAGCAAGCCGAGAGTGCCACTAGCACTCAAGGGTTTACAGAGGATTGAGAATAAGAGTAAAGAGGCATATTTGAGGAAAAGATACAGAGAAGAACGGGGAACAAGCTCAGGGTGTCGATTGACATTACACTTTAATATTTGAAGATTATAGTAATCGGGGAAGCAAGTAAGTAAGGGGAAGGGAGTTCCACCGACGGGAAGTGCGAGAGAAGAAGCTGTTTGAAAAACGGTTATATTTAACTGTTTTCCTAGTGAAAGCGTGAGACCAAGATGCCAGCTTAGTAGCTCGCTGTAATTCATGCAGTCTGGGAACCAGCGAGAGTAGCTCATCAGAACAGTTGACGTGAAAATACTTGTAGAAGAGGGAGAGGGAAGCCACGGCACCTCTGTGGGATAAGGATTGTAGACTAGATTCCAGATCAGGACCTATCATCTTGCATATTCGTCTCTGGATTTTGTCGATGTCCTCGAGAAAAAAACAGGTACAACAGATGAAGACTTTCAACAGGATGAAATGCAGGAGTCGTTGAGGCAGTAGTTGTATAGTTTGGAGAGGACATGAGCCAGTTCAGGAACACATTTCCCCAGGACAATAGCTGGTATCCCGTCCCCACTGCTAGCCTTATGGAAGTTTAATTTAGATATGAATTCCAATATCAGCGTTGGATTTATTTGCATCTCACTCAGTAGAGCCTCAGTTCTAGGGAGAAAATCAGGTGTGGATACACCAGATGAGTCTATTATTGAATTGGATGGATGAGAATTTACGAGAAAAGCATTCAGCCTTATCAACTGAGGAGGTCAGAACCTCAGATTGGTTGAATAAAGGAGGTATTGTGGGTTTTCTGTTGTTCATCACGTTTTTTCAGAGCTGCCACTAATCTTTTGAACCAAACTTGCGAGACGCAATACGTTGTTTCATTCTTTCAGAAAGAGTAATTTTGCTTCATTGAAGACACGCTTGCACTCGTTACAGGCAGTGACAAAGAAACATCTGTTGCAATCTGGCTCTATGGTACAGACGAAAATAGTGATTCCTGTGGGCAATAGCTGCTGAACAATCAGCTGAGAACCAACGGGATGAACGAGATTTCACTTTATAATTTCTTGCAAGAATGAAAGCCTCGATTCCACCTTTTATCCAGGATAAGACCTCAGACGCACATTTTTGGACGGGGAGTTTAAAAACAGTATTCCAGGGGACATTGTGAAGAAAATCACGGAATGAGTCCCAATTTTCTCGGTGATAATAGAAAGATGCTCTGTTGGTAGAAGGTTCTTTACTAGGGGAGGAGTAGAAGGAGATGTTAACAGAAACGACGGCATGATCAGAGTTGCCAAGAGGCCAGATAACTTTACGGTAAGTTAAAGTGCCCGATATTAAGTATATAGCATATTTAAATATAAATGTCCCATACATATATATATATATATATATATATATATATATATATATATATATATATATATATATATATATATATATATATATATATCAACAACTATCATGGATGAAAAATATATCGAGTGACACGTTTAATCCATTAGGCGTAGTCGACTCAACGTAAACTACCTCAACCCGATGAAGTCCTAAAGGCCGAAACGCGTCACAGTTAACCTTTTTTCACCTTACCATAAATCTTTCTTTCATTATATATATATATATATATATATATATATATATATATATATATATATATATATATATACTGGAGACTCTCAAAAAGTTCTGGGACAGGAAAGGAAAGTTTACAATTTTTAAATATCTGAATTCTGTCATGGCAATCCTGTTCCTGCATAAGAAAATTCAAAGGAAATCCCTGAGTCCATTATGGAAATAATATAGAGACAAATACATGTGACATTAGACTATGAAGAAAAGGTGTCGCAACTTGCAGTACAGAGATTTTGAAATCCAAGTTGGTATAATGCCTGGAAGTTAACTCCTGAAATTGTTGATTAAGCTCATGACTTCATTTAGGTCAAAAGGTCGTAAAACTTATCAAAGCCAGAAAAATTACTGAGATATTCGATGCATCCAGAAAAGGATTTGTGTTTATAATTCATAAACAGTTTTATGTGTATAAGCTGCCAGCATAAATTAACAAAAATGTCCACTAGATATCAATTCTTTTTCGACCTGCAAATATTTTGGAATCTTATGATCGTTTGGCTCACTGTTGACAAAGATTTGTCTTCTCATTGGACTTATTCAACCTCTACAGTGAATCGATTCCGAGTGAATTAGTCTTACCTGGATGTATTGGCGGCCGAAATCTTAATAACATAAGTTATGCAGGTGATATATTGTTGATAGCAGACACGGAAAGAAAACTATGATGAATCTCACAGAAGGCAGTGAAAAAAGCAAAAGAAACAGACCAACATGCAAATTACAAATTGCAGATACCAAAATCAAACAAGTACAACAATTCAAATATCTAGGAAGTGTTTTAACAAATGACGGAAAGTGTTATACCCAAATCCGAAGGCGCATTGAAATAGCAAATGATGTCTTCCAAAAGCTAAGCAAATATGAAGAAATAGAAAACAATCGTTAGAAATAATAATGATTACTGAACTGTTATGTAATATCACTCCTTCTATATGGCAGTGAATGCTGGGCAGTTTCCTCACAAACGTAGAAGACCCTTGAAGCAACAGGACACTTTTACTTAACACCAATTGAGAATTCTAAGGCACATAATATGGAAAGAGGGCTTGGAAAATTTGATACTCATAAGTCATATTGAAAGCAAGAAGGACAGAGGAAAACAACGTATCCCCCTAACTAGTGATGAATGGTGGATCAAGAGAGAGAGAGAGAGAGAGAGAGAGAGATGACAAAAGAACAAAATTCATTAAGCGCTACAACGGATAAGAAATTGTGGAGAGCTATGATCGCCAACGTACCAAAGGGACGCCAGACATAGAAAAAATATTCTCATGTTTTATTCTTATGATATAGATACTATAGATGCAAGTATCCATTATTTAATAATGATCGGGGAAAGCTAGTATGATCTGATGAATGAATTACATTTTATCAAATCAAGTACACGTATAAAGGACACTGTCATATCTTAAAAATCAAATATAACAAAAGTCCTACAATGTGATGATCAAATGTCGACTGCAACGGACATCAAATCTAAAAGGCTTCAAAAAATGCAATACCGGACGGTGACGTAATGGATATAGGCGTTGGTTTATTAAGTGTTGCTCTCACCTAACTGTGAATGTAAGACTGTGTTGTGTGACCGTCGCATTCATCATGACAATGCTTCTACTTATTCTTTACGTCCTGTGCGGAATATTTAACAAAGCAATGTATCATCCAGATACACCAACCAAACTATAGTCTGCATAAGTCTTCCTGTGATTAAATCTAAAAATCAACGTTGAAAGATCATTAGCGCGAGTAAGGAGATTGCAGCAAAACAGCTGATAGTGATTACGAAAGATGGGTTTGCAGACCACTTGGAAAAGTGAAAGGGACCCAAGTATAATTATATAATGTCAAAAGTAGAGATCTCTTGAAAGGCACTAAGACCTTAGTTATACTATTTCTTTTTCGTTAATATTAAACGATATCATAAATGTAGGATAATGCCAATTTTAATGCTAATTTTTGTTGTAAAAGAACAATAAAGGTGTGAACGAAAGCACAATATATTATTCACTTTAATGGATACATATTCATTTGAATACATGGACACTTCGACGGGATGTGATGGTTATCAAGCTTGTTTCACTAGATAATTTAGTAGTGAGTTCGATCCTCACTGGGTGCTCCATGCCTTCGATCTTGTGTCACTTGTAAACTACGCTTAGTAAATGGCTGGGGCACTTGTCTCGCTAGATAAATTATGACTGAGTAGTGAGTCCGATCATCACTGGGGGCTCCACATTTCGGCCTTGTGGGGCAACTAAGCTCTCTCTTTATGTCCGGTGTCCTCCTCGGGGGGTAGGCGATCATGGCTCTCCCCAATTTCCTGTCCCTTGCAGTTCTAAATGAATTCTGTCTTTTCGTTATTTCTAGACTCTTTCCTGCCATCCAGCTTCTCAAGCTCGTCATGTTATGTGTTGTTTTCTTCTGTTCCTCAATCCGTCCTATGAGTAACAGATTTTCTGAGCCTTCCTTCATCGTTATGTGCCCCGGAAATTTCAACTATCTCTTCCTGATGTTAAGTATGAGGTTCCTTTTTGTTTCCATTTTCTCTAAAATTGCGTTGTTGCTCCCATGTTAGGTTGATGGTATTCTCAGCATCTTTCTATGGAACCACATTTCTGTGGCCTCAAATCTCTTCATCTTTGACAAATCTGTCCAGAATTCACTGCTATACAGTAGGACATATATTACGTAACAGTTCAGTACTATTTTCTTTGTTTCGAACGAAGTTTTCTCTTAATAGTCTGATTAGATTTTAGAATATCCCAAGCTTCGGATTTCAGTGTCACACTTTCCGTCCTCTGTTAGAACACTCTCATGATATTTAAATTTTTGTGCTTTGTTGATTTTGTGATCTCCGATTTGTAATTTGCATTTTGGGCAAAAAAAAGCATGCAATCTGACTTCTTGCTGTTTACGTTTAGTCCTTTATTCTCGCTTTCCTTTACTAACTTCTGTAGGAGCTTTTGTAGTTTCTTTTCGTGTCTGTTATCAGCAGTGTCATCTGCATATTTTATGTGGTTAAGATTGTAGCCAGTAATACTGAATCCTGGTAGGACATCTCAACCTGGAAATATTTGCGAAGGAAATTAAAATAATCCTCAACCTATACGGACAATAAACCGCCCGCATACAGATAAAAAATGAGTTCAGTCGATAGAAAAAATAGAATGGCGGCGTTAGACAAGGATGTGTCTTCTCACCGGACTTATTCAGTTTATACAGCGATGCATCTCAGTTACTTTTAGTAAATCACTAAGTGTAATTATGTAGCACAGACCAATTTTTCATACGTCTAATCTCGTACATTTTGTTGTACTAACAAACGAAAAATACATGAAATATAGCTGAGTTAGAAAAAAAAATGAAACTGCATAATGCCTTCAGTCGATGAGGCTGACCAATAAATTAACTGATTATTCAACTGATTTTTGGCTGGTTTTAGTTGACGCGAATTTATAATGATATCGTGTATTCTCGCTATAAATCTATGGAAAATAATTACAATTTACGCTGTTTTCATATTTATTGTCATTATAATTATTATTATAAATCATTGTTGTTGTTATTATTGTTGTTATTATTGTTGTTCTTGTTGTTATCATTATCATTATTTCTATTGAATGTTCACGTTGTGTAATAGCGGCTCTGAACGAAAAATCAGTTAGCGAGGTTTGAATTACATTCAAGTTCCTTTCATTTTCACTTTCGTGTAAATGCGATTGGAAAAGGTCATCGCTACTCTCACCCACTGGCTATGGGTTAAATAGTCGAACAGACTAGGCTCTTTGACTTTGGTTGGGAATTAATGGAGAAGATGGACAGCTTTAAATTCAAAATGGTTTTGAAGGGTTAACATTTGCATCCTGTGAAAAAGAAAAAAATCTACTTTCAATGAAAGCCGCATCAGCAACGCCTAACATGTTCAGTCTGTGTCCTTGTCTTCTAGGGTTGGAAGGTACGCGACTTGAGAAAACAGAATAATATCTATTATTATTTTCATCAATAATTGTTTGCATCAACACACCAGCAGCTGTTGGGCGTTGGCTCTGCTCTCACGGAAGAATTGGTGGCTGATAGTAGCAAGTACTTTATAGGCAAATATTTATCCAGTTATCTTACAATATATAATACCCCAAGTTATAAGCTTTTATCTGTAACGATTGCAATGTCTGTAACGTCTTGCTGTGCTTGAGTTATCTCCCTTACACTGGTAGCACGAGATGTTAGTGTCTTTGTTATGACAAACGTGGATCGTTGTAATGTGTTTCCGAAGTCGGGAGGTGAAAATACCGAAAATACTGACTCCGTGAAAGAACAGTGTACAACAATAACAAACAGAAAATATATATTTAAAATTTCACATGAATAATACTTGCAAGGTCTGCTGCTGCTGCTGCTGCTGCTAGGAAAGTTATTGTTATTATTATTACTGGGTCATACCAGACAATCTTTCTCGCCAGAACCCATTTTGCACGTGTGTATGCTTAAAAAGGCAAATCCTTATCCAGTTTTTCAGAATGGGTTGAAATTAAAAGATTTATATGTTTTAGGTCCGTTCATGTGTCGACATTGTCAACACGGAAAATACATGGACGAAACTAAAAACATATAAATCTTTTACTTTAAACCCATTCTGAAAAATTGGATAAGGATTTACCTTCAATTAAGGCCATATGAATCTGTTGCTTTCGAGACAATCTAAAAATAAAATGAGGATTTACCTTAGGTGCGGGAAATTTGTCCCGGCTTTCCCATATGAAAAAGTTGAGGTTAAAAAATTGCGACAAAAAACGAATAAAAACAGCAAGAGTAGAGCGGATAAAATCTCTCTTTTAGGCGCGGACGAATAAAATAAAACTCAAAACTCCTGCTCGATGTGTAAGAATATAAAAAGAAAGTGTTTATTTACATGTACAAAAAAGAGTAAAGGGATAAACACAATAAGGAGAGAAAGAAAAGGAGAAGAAAAAGGAAAGAGAATATGTTCATAAGAGAAAAAAAAAGGGCTGCTCAAAATATTTTTCTGAGATCTTACGAGTTCTTTAAAAGAATAGAAGGTTGTTAATGGTTAGAAACACTTACAGTTTTCTTCAAAGTTCTTGCAGAGTAAGAAAATATCGGTAGATATAGGAATTTTGAAGTTGAGTGAGTTCGTAGGTCGACGACAGAAGTCTTGTAGGTGAAAGGTGTAGGCAGCTTTCAACTGGTCTTTAATAATGGGCCGACGTTCGTTCTCGACAGTCCTTTACTAGGTAGTTCTTCTTTGTTGAAACAAGTTCCGAAGTTGACTGGTGTTCTTTATCGCCAACCTCACAGACAGTTGTCGAATTCTCACTGCCAAATAGGCGAAGATTCTACAAATTTATGGAGATTTGGGACTTTTCCCTCCAAAATTGTTATACAAATTTCCTTGTCCCTTCATTGGTCAGAAAATATATTCTTATCTCTGGTAAGAATCAAGGCTTTGGGAGCCGGTTTTGAAAGAAAGGAAAAAGGTTAAATTGAACAAGCTGCAAGGTTTCCCCCAGACTTTATGGCACCATGAAAAGAATAATGGTGGTGGAATTCCATTTTATATTTCCCAGCTCTCTCGTTAGTCAGTTCTTATCTCTGATAAGAATCAAGGCTTTGGGAGCTGGTTTTGAAAGTAATGAAAAAGATTGGAGTGAGGTTTGGAAAAATAAGCTAGAATGTGAACTTGTAAAATATTGTATTCGTGGTTCTCAAATTAAATTCCAATATGCGTTCAATGCCGAAAATCTGGAAGAATAACTTGCGTCATAAACTAGAAATTATGAAGATACAGAATAAACATTAACGGCTTTTTAAAAAGTCACTCCATTTAATTTTTTCTTTCATCACTAGGAGTGCCAGCGAGGGAAATGCTAGTGACTCATTATTTAAGTATACACGCAAATAGACACACGCATATTTCTGTCTTTCGCTTTTGGATCTGGTAAAACCTAGAAGAGCGAAACGCGTAATCAAATCTAATTTTCAATTAAACGGTTTTCCATTTGTCAAATTTCTTCAAAACTTTGTCGGGATTCTGCATCTTATTTTATACACTATAATATAATCAAATTGGTAAACTATAACGAGTGGAGAATATATATTTAAGGGTTTGCATGTGAAATCCTAATAATATTAAGGATTTATCAAAATTGCCGCCATTTTTGACGCCATAGTTAAACTGGGAAAGTAAATCAAGTAAAAGCCGATATGAGATTTTCATGAAATATTTTTTATATGCAATAAAATACGCTGATTTGTTAATTTAGTTCTTTGTTCTGTTGCCGCCCAGATTATAAACATATAACCCGCAGATACCATTAAGCTGCTAAATTTTGTTTTTAAAATTGCGAATGCAAAAATGCGGTTAACCCGACTAAATACAGTATTGCCTTTTTCTTTTTTTCTTATGATTACTCAGCTTATGATAACCCAAAGCCAAGACATTGAAACATTTGGAAGATTGTGCTACTCTAATATTTCAACTAGAGAATGACTACGTACATTATGAAATCAACATTTAAGTTCGTGGTCTTTACCTGACCTTGAATACCACCGTCCGTTAGAAATACACAACTATCTCAACCACGGTAACCCACCCCCCAAAGAAAACAAATCAATCAACAATTATGGAGAAAGTTCTTTTAAATGATCAAATAAGTCAGAAGTGATTTTGGTGATATACTCGGACTAGTATTCACATCATGATTGTTGCCTTCACGACATTTCGGTTGTTTTCACACTCCGGCCTTCTTCAGGTTTCTGTTGGAGTTGATGAACTTTCGATTATTACGAACCGAATTCTTCATTCAGTCCTCATTCCGTCCTTAATTCTAAATGTTTGGAAAAAGAACCAAAGACTGAAGTCCAAGAATCACAATACTTCAGTCGTTCTACCCTCCGGCCTTCATCCCATTACCTCGCCGGCCAATGTGTACTGAACAGTGTTAAGAATAAAAATTAGACGAGATATCCCTAGACATGGACAATGGAACGAGAACAGTCTACTCTCGTAGATTAAATAAAGGGTTCAGTTCGGAATTTCTTGCCGTTTGCCCCGATCGGCACACACCTGAAAATAAGGATAATAATCCGCATGCAAATAGTGTAAATAAAAAAAAAGATTTATGTAAAAATTTACCGAAAAGATACTACAAGAAACTTTTGCATTAACTTAAAAAAAATTGTTAATGTCTTCAATTGTAATAGTTTCAGTTAACATCCTAGTACGTGTCTCCTAACACATTTGGATCATAAGTGCACCTTAGCAACAGTGGTGTGTTTCAGACAAGATAACCTTGACGATATTCAGTCAACCCCCCCCCACGAGGGTGTCATGTGGCACAAGGCCTTTTAACGTGGGCAATTCCCAAGCCATTAGATAACCTTGACTAAGCCAAGTCTTCTTCAGGCTAGTTTGAAATTCAACATTTTTTCATTCTCCTAGACTTAGCACCTCGACAAGAAATCCTTATTTAACCCATAGCTAGTGGCAGAAGAGCTGGATTCATATATTTCACAAAGGTATATGTGAGAAAGTGAACCCAACGAACTCCACACGAAATCGAACTCGGATTGCTGATTTCTCTTTACAAGTCGCTAACCATTACACTTCCAGCACACCAGTAAACAAACCAGTTATTTATTCGTAAATGTTAAATGTCCAGACATTGCTATATTTGAACAAAAAAAACGTCATGGCCTAAAACAGGAGACGATAAAAAAGAAAACTTTGTTATAATTCATTTCCAGTGAAGTTACTTGAGTGAAATATCAGTAGAAGCTATAAATATGTTGAGTTGTTTTACAAATGGGTCAGTCTACAAATGGGGTTTAATGGAAGTTGTTGAAGCTTTGATTTTGCGTTTAATCATCGAACTAAAGTTCAGCTCAGCGTATTGCTGTGTTTATATTTCTTATTACAAAGGAAAAGGATAACTTTGGTCTTTACTTGTAAAACAATCTTTTCTCTGAACGACCGACGATTTATACATGATGCCATTTGGTGTGAATTAGTGATTAAAAAGTTGGTCTCGCAATCAATTACTGTTATTGTAAAAATGAATTCTCTCTCAATGCCCCAAATATATGACGTCTCATCAGATTAAACTTAGCTTATGGAATACTTATAAAAACTGTTATGATGTCTCTTACCGGTGATAAAAACCGGACTTGGTCGATAGCCTGTTGAAATTTCCCAATCGGAATTAAGTGTACGTTGCGTATCGACTTGTGTGCAGATGCATAAAAAAATAAACCAAACAAGAAACGAAACGAAAGAATGTGCAGTTCGAGCCCAGTCAGCGATGAAATAAAGTCGGCAATTGACAAACAGTACTTTTAGACTAAACGAACTACAATGAAAAATTAATGTCTCCTGTTTCCCATCAGCAGATACGGTGAGAAATAACAGTTTCGGTCCGAAGTCGAAAAAATGTCTCTCCTTTCTTTGAATACGCCCAAGTAAGGCCATAAAACCACTAAGACGCAAAGAAGTAACTGAAATGGAAAGAAACTGAGAAAGTGCTGAGGCGAAAGAGAGGACATTAAAAGAACAGGGTTCAAGTAGACAGAACATGACGATTTTAATTTTTTGAAGATCGTAGTTTATAGGAAAGTAAGAAGCCGGAAGTGACCAGAAGTACGAGAGAAGGAATTATTAGTGTAGAGCTTCCGCTTAAACTTAGCACTAAAATGATAAAAAAAAAGACATAGCTGCCAATCTAGTACTACGCTTAAATTCGTGAAATTGAAATACAAAAAAGGAAAGCTCGCCAGAAAAAATATCATGAATGTATTTATAGAATAGACAATGTAAAGCTGTTACGGTGCTGGGAAATTCTGAAGCCGAGGAACCAGGCGAGGACCTATGTCATTGCAGATTCCCACGTATCGTATAATTGATTTCATGTGTAGAATAATTCCATAGAGCTTGATAATATCGGAAACAAGTTTATGAATATTTATCAGTATTTTGCAGTCGTCTTTTCACCCTCACATGACTGAATATTCAATTTCGGCGAGAGGCTTAAGGACACTTGACAATCACACAGAGATGCTCACCTTTTCCACTGACAGGAAGTAGAGCATCTATATGGAATCAATTGCTACGTTTACTGCTAGGTAAGTTGGTTCCCTGTATTGTGCTAGACAGTTTTTCTTGTCAGATTATAATTTGCACATTTATGAATCTACCATTCGTCCGTGTATTAAACATTGCATATCTGGTCTGGTGCTCCTGTTTGTATATATTGAGATTCTTGACAAAATCCAGAGAAGGGTATGTAATGTAATCAATCCTGACCTGGCATCTCGGCTTCAGTCATTTTGTCACCGACATGACGTGACTTCCCTCTGTATTTTCTACAACTATTTTCATAGTAACTGAGGAGCTTTTTCCCTAGTGCCTCGATTGCATGAATTTAAGCGTGAAATTAGATTGGCAACTAGGTTCACTTTTAAACACCACTAACAGTTTCTTTTCTCGCTCTTCTCACTCGCTCTTCTCACTCTTACGATTTCTGGCTTCCCTACCGCCTACAATCTTCAAAAATTTAAATGCAACGTCTTCCTGAACCCTTTCCTCACTTCTAACTAAAGTCTTCCCCTTCTCTTTCACTCCCTGGAATTCCACTGCGTCCTAATGGTATTATCGCCTTGGTTGGGGTGAAATGATAAAAAAAAGGGAAAAATAAAATCTGTATTTTTATTAATATTTGCCTTAAAAAAATTCTAAATTTAATTGTTTTTAAATTAATTCTAATATTTTTATTAAAAAATGCTTAAATTGCTATTTTTCAAATAATAAAAAGAATATTATATTTAAAATATATTTAAATACAATGTATGTAAAAAAAAATCAAATGTGAACTCATTCGAATAATAGTAAGGACGTTACAAAATAAATCATTTTGACCGCATAGGTAAACTGCTATAGATATAACAATGTAAGACGAGGACAATTAAACATTATGGCTCCGAGTTTCAAAAGTTTCCTTTGTTTATAGGAAGAAAAACAAGCGGACAGATTTACTATCTTATTTCATAAACTAGTATCTTCTATTTTTAATTAAAAAAATACATATCATATTCGGTGACCGAAATGATGACGATGTCTACAGGAAATGACAGTGATAAATTTGTCTTTGCACAATAACAAAGATTATATATATATATATATATATATATATATATATATATATATATATATATATATATATATATATATATATAATCTTTGCTTATTGATAACGCGCTGTTAGACCACTATGTGTGAGGGACCCCAAGTCCTTTTAGGACTCCCTTAAGAGGAAAAAACCCTGGTTTCTTTTTGACCCCCCTTTTAAAAGAGTGAAACTTGTGTATAAAACCTGAAGCTCACTAAGATTCTGGACGTCTCAACCTTTATTGTGACTGATACTAATGCCCAATTGACCTGAAAAGTGAGTTTTATCGTAAGGTTTAGAAAATTAACGCTCATAAACCTCTTGAACTATCATCCCTGAAATGTCCGTTTGGGAGTCTTGAGGTGGTCTTACTCGATCACGAGTCGACTTCCACCATATATGACGTGTGTTTATTTAGGATTTCATTAAAAAGTGTGTCCCATGGTCCTTGCCTCACAAACATTTAGTCTGTAGTGAATTCAGTGTGTCCCAACTTTTTGAACTTGTGTCCAACGAAGCTAATTTTATTAAGATGCACACATGTCATTATTTCGACAGTCTTGCTAGAATTTATTATATCCAAGATACCCTTCGTGAAAACAGAGCGATACTTAGAAGTGAACCGCTGTGCTACCCACATAAATGATTTGTTTAGTGGCGAAGTCTTGTGGAGAACCAGCCAGACTTTTCAGAAGAGCTGACAGCAAAGAAATGTTACTCAATCATACTGTCTCCAAACATCCCACCGCAGTTTTGAATTCAAAGGTTTCTTTCTCCTAGACTGGCTGCAACCCAAGAAAAGAGAACGCAGTCTACTTTGCAATTTAATCCATAACTTGAGAAAAAATACATTCATGCCTTTCCTAATCTATTGAACAATATTCGTAACATTTATTGTAAAAAGATGAAGAATTAAACCTTAACAAAACCTGAATTTATTGAACATTCTTTCTCACCCACTCTCTTGAATGACATTTTTTTCAGGTAATTTTCTTATTATGTATGGAAGGGAATTGGCAGTTAAGTCTCATAATTTTACTCTTGAAATTGCTAGATGTAAGTTTTATTTCTATTCTAATATATTTTTCCTCGTTTTTCTCGCCTGTGGAACTCTTTTCCGCTTTCTTGCTTTCATGCAACCTAAGATCAAACATTTAAATGCAACGTTGACCATCATCTTATGTCTTTTGGGGTCCTGTTATTTTAATATCCTTTTTATGCAATAACGTTTTCTCAGTTTTTTTCAATCTTAGTAATCCTTTACGCCTTAGTGGGTTTATCGCCTTGTTTGGGGTGAAATGACAGAAAAGAACATTAACACGAATGGAATTTGAACTGGCCGTTACGATAAGCATTATATCAAGCCGAGGTAGATTAATGTGAGACGCCTTGTGTCCGATCCACTTCATCTTAATCTGTCAAAATTAATAATATATATATATATATATATATATATATATATATATATATATATATATATATATAAACTATTATATTGTTAATGCGCCGGAATGTAAGGTAGTTTACTACTCATATTTTTATACGTTTCTCCATCAATGTGGTGTGCATGTGACAAGAATAGGGTCTAATTTACTGTCGATAGGAAAGAATGCAAAGTGGGCTGCTTTCGTAGCCATTCAACGGGCAATATTTAAAAAAATATACTTCAAGTAGTCACACCCTAAATACTAATTTGGTTCTCTGATTTCATCTTTCCAAAGGCTACATATATTTCTTTGATATTTAGTTAACCAACTTGGTATTCTTTTAAGGATTAATTAACAGCATTATTCAAGAGTTCACTGCATTTAATTTATAGTTTCCATATTAACATAAATGGTATTTCTATTCAGATATTAGAAATATGTACATTTATATGCTGTGTATAATTACATAGAACGTGAGCGTTCTTCTTCTTTTTCTTCTTCTATGTGCCTCGATTTTCAGGACATGGGCGATCATGGCACTGCAAAATTTCTTATCTCTTGTGGTCCTTAGCAGTTTCCTTTTCTCTGTTCCGTCATGCATTAACACAAGCTCATCAGGTAGATGATTCGATGCCTTCCCTCATCTCTTATGCCCTCAATATGCTGCGTGAGGGTTAAGCTTTCCAAGTCCCCCCACCCGCTTCCTCATTATGTATTCAAGTAATTTCAGATGTCTCTTTCTCATTCTGATTATAAGTGTTCTTTTTGTTTTTATTTTACATTTTCCTCAAGACTTTTCAAAAATATTTAAATCTCTACATTTACGTTGACACGATCTTTAACGTTAAAAGAATTCTCTAGAATACTGCTTCACATGTCGTGTCATTTTAGGGCCTAGGCCATCATGGCGCTCTACAGCTTCCTTGCCCCTGTATTTCTAAAAAAAGAGAAAGGGTTAATTCTTTACCATACCCCATTGTCTCCGCTCTGGCAGACATTCACACAAACTCATTGGTTAGGTTATTCGCTGTTTTCCTTTCAACTTCTCTTGCCGAGAATATGTGCTGTGAGTTTTGGATACTTCTGGAACTCTTTTTCCTTATGCATCTTATAAACGTCAACAGTTTCCTTCTGATTCTAAGTTTTATTGTCTTTGAGTCACATTTATTTTAAAACGTCTTTGCCTGCTATGTTTTCGTTGCACAGTGATTCTAGCTCAGCACACTTCTCGTTGAACAATTCACCATTTGCTTGCTGGCATTTCTTTTTAATGCTTTTGATTAACATTCTATACGTTGTGCCCTTCCTTGACATTGGTTGATGTCTCGTTTTCATGAAATCGAAAATTTTATCTATCATCTACTTATATTTTAAGTTTTTCTTTCTTTGTGATGATATTGTTGGTCGATGATCTTTCCTTAATTTGTTCAATTTTAAATCATAGACCTGTTCTAAGGTCTTAAATTTACTCTTACTTCTATCAGTATTCATCTGTTTATAAAGTGAATTGTCTTTGAGCCTGTTGTAATTAAGACTTGCTTTGTATTTTATTAATATCCACAATTTTAGTTTGAAAGGTGACCGCTACCAGATTCAGCAGTTGGATTGGTTTTATAATGTAGAATCGAATCTTTCCATCATTTATTGATTGATTAGGTAGTTTATATTGTAATTTGTCATCAAGTTCGTTCTTACTAATAAGTCAGTTGCTTCGTTTCTTTCATAATTTAATAATGGAGGTAAGTTCTTTCAATCTGTGCTGGCTACTTCTCTGTGGTATGTCACGTCAAGACGTTGGCGATCACGGCTATCCACAACTTCCTTTCAAAATGTATTTCTCAAATTTTGTCTTTCCGCCATCTCTTCCAAAACCTGCTCAATTCACTCAATCTCGCTATGGAGTTTATTCGTTGTTTCCCTCTATCCTGCTTGCCTTCGATCTGTCCTGTGAGTATCCAAATTTTCAAGCCCTTTTTCCTCATTATGTGCCCTGGATATTTCATGTCTCTTCCCGATGTTCAGTATAAGTATCCTCTTTGTTTTCATTGTCTCTAGAATTTCGTCGTTGGTCATGTGTTTTGTTGATTGTATTCTCAGCATACTTCTGTAGAATCACCTCTTTTGCTTCAAGTCTCTTCTTCATCTGTCAGATTGTCCAACATTCACTGCCAGATATGAGGACCGATATTACATAGCCGTTTAGTACTCTTTTCGAATTTTTTTTTTCTAAATACATTGCTTAGCTTTTGGGAGGCATTTTTCTATAACTCTAATTCTTCCTACAATTCTCACCCTAAACATTTTTGTTTCTTAAGTTACGTCTATAGACTATTGACATGTTGAACGCGACTTCAACTCCAACCGATGTGCCCCTATATTCCTTCTTAAAATTCCTATTGCAAAATCAGTTTTCATGCATTTCCTTAACTTCCCTAAACATTTCTCTTTGTGATAATTGCTTAATGTTTGGTTGATTTCTTGTTTTCTCCAATTTTCTTAATATTCTTCATTTTTTTTCTTCTCTCTTTTGCATTTTTGATACCAGATTCTAATCCTGGGTATGAGGATAAGCTACATCCAACAGTAAGGCCTCTGATCGGGTGATTGGTGGTTTTGAGGAGCGTGGGAAACAGTTCTTAACTTCTGTTGTTTCCAGGTCCACCCTGTTAAGTTCTCGGCTATGACAACCCCGACTCACTCAAACAAAAACAAAATACCATAGAGGTTGATATGCCGCTAAACAAAATCAACTGACCAAATCAACCACATTCTTCAAATATTTTCTTTTTAGTCCAATATTTATAACTCTTTCAATTATTCACAGAAGTCTTTCTGTGACATTATCTGATCACTGTTCAACTTTTCAGTTTCCAAAATTTTGTTTTCATCACTCAATGATTATACAAAATATTTTTTGTTGAGGCTGTTTTTCTTACGATCCATCGACATCTTGATATATCTGAAATCAAAAATCAAGTAACATATATATAACATATATATATATATATATATATATATATATATATATATATATATATAATATATTCACAATATGATAAAGAATTATCGAACTACACCATAATATTTTTTAATCGTTTCACTCCATGCACTATGGTGTAAGGAGTTACTGGAATTGCAACAGAATGAGAAGTCTTTAAAAAAATAATAGAAAAGAACAGGTTTCAGGAAGACAGAAGATTGCAACTGATGTTGCATTTAAGTTTTTGAAGATAATAGGTGATTGGGAAGCAAGAAATCGGAAGAGTGTTCCACAACAGAGAAATGAAAGAAAAACTATTAGAATAGAACTTACGATTAAGTCAAACTAATTCAACAGTAAATCGACGAGACTTGGTTACCAATCTAGGAGTATGTTTAATTTCATACGGTCGTGGCACCAAGGATGACAGCTCATTAGAACAATTGCCATGGAAATATTTATAGAAAAGACAGAGGTCAGGATCGAGTACATTACAGATCATTCTTTGGATTTTGTCAAGAATCTCGAGATATATAGCAGGGGCACCAGACCAAATATGGCAGCAATATTCAATGCCCGGATGAATGGTAGATTTATAAATGTGTAAATGTGGATTCTGATAAGAAACATTCTCTGGCACGACATAGTGAATCAACTTTCCTAGCAGCAGACCTAGCAATTGATTCAACATAATCACTCCACTTCAGGCCAATGGAAAATTTGAGAACGAGAAGGTGCAACTGGTTGCTTTCCTGTAGCTTAGCGTCAATCATGCTGACAGAAGGCAAGAAAGGTTTTGTATAGTGATTAAAATATAGCAATTTAGTTTTGTTAACGTTAAATATTACAGACCATTCCTTGCTCTAGTTAACAATTGACTGCAGGTCATTTTCGAGAACAGCTGCCAAAATTAAAAACAAATTATTGTAAATATTTCGAATGAAAATAAATATAAGGTGAAATTCACTCGGTATATTCCACATAGACATCTTTAAAATGTCTCCAATATCAGTTGGTCAATACCAGTTTTATTGCTGGAAAATTGACTTGCATAATAAAATTTAACGTAGTTTAATAATAATTTAGAGATAATACATTATAAATCATTTTAATAGAGAAAGGCGTTATAAACTCTGACGACCCTACCAGGATTTGTCATCAGTAGCCACAATCAAAACAATGATACGCCGATATGCAGATGACGCCGTTTTGGAGGTAGACAGAAAAACAAAACTAGTGATGGTGGTCGAGGAGGGGCTCTTTTAGACAAGATAATTAAAAAAACTGAGAAGTCATCATTTATAAGGAGACATAATTTATAGTTTTCAACAACTGAAAAATCCCAAGATGCGAGCTAAGAATTAAAGATGTCAAGATCAAGTACAGATGTCTGAACATCTGGAAAGTGTTTTGACACATTATGGAAGATATGATACCGCAATCCGAAGGCGCATTGTAATATCAATGACATCTTGCAAAAATTAAACAAAGTACTAAGAAACAAATAATAATAGAAAAAAAAGAAGAAAAAAGCGTTGTACTGCCATGTAGTGATTTTCCAAGCGTAGCTTAGATGTGACACAAGGCCGAAAGTATGGGGCACCTAGTGGGGTTCGAAGTCACTACTCAGTTGTAATTGTTCTAGCGAGACAAGCTTGCTAACCATTATACCGCCTCGAGGTGCCCTTGTACTGCCATGTAGTATCAGTCCACATATATGGCAATGAATGCTGGACAAATTCCTCACAGCTGTAGAGAAGATGAAGAGAAGACACAAGGTAACAGAAAGATGTTGAGAATACCATGGAGGGAGCTTGTAAGCAACGAAAGAGTATTAAGTAAAATAAACTCAAGAATATTAATTATACTTAGAATAAGAAAGAGTTGAAATTTCTTTCCCACATAAAAAGGTTTGAAAATATTGACACTCACAGGACATACTGAGGGCAAAATCAAATAATTTACCTAATGAGCTCGTGTAACTGGATGACAGAACAGGAAGTAAGAGAGATAATAAAAAGTGAAATATTGCGAATGTCTACAAAGAATAGAAAGTTGGGGAGAGACATGATTACCCTGTTAATGAATTAACACGACACAAAATAGAATTTATTGCCAATGAGGAAACAAGTATTATCACTGATCTTGGTTTAATGGAAGGGCTACTCAGAGATTAAAAATAACATATAACATATCAAACTCCTTAGTTCGCCCCCACCCAACAAGAAGGATTTAACCTGGATTTTAATGAAATGATATATATATGATTTAACCTGGATTTCCATGAAATGAGATATATATATATATATATATATATATATATATATATATATATGAAAATTGGCATCCGTTTGGGGCTTGTAACTAATAAATTCCTTGAGAGAGACCAAACAAAAAAAATTATATATAAAAGGAAAAAATAAGAAAGCTAGACGACCAATTGCAAGGACATTCATCACCCCCAACAACCACCAGTTATACTTAACCCTGGTACCATCACCACATCACTACCTCTAGCAAGTGTGAGGCTTCGGATGGACCAACCGCACCCCTAACCCCACCACCAACCATCTGAAGCAAGAAACTTTGACCGTGGAAACTGGAGATTCATCTCAAAAGAGTCGGCAATATTTTCACCAAAAGCCAACATTGAAAGCCAGCTTGCCATGTCCATAAAAAGGAAAGTAACATTTAACGATTGGAATGAAACAGTGTAAGTTGCAGTGCCTTATGCCATTTTGCTTTATATCTTTTCAAGGAGGGGATCTTGGGACTTAAACAAGTTATATCTTCATAGCTATCATGTTTAGCCTTAATATTTCCCCTGCTCCCATTGGTCAGTAAATTCTAATAAATTTTTGACAGGAGTAATTACATCTTAATTCTATTTTTTTTTTCTTCTCTCTCTCTCTCTCTCTCTTTCTCTCTCTCTATCTCTCTATCTCTCTCTCTTAGATATAATTAGTAACTTCTCTCCGTATGCCCTCAGTCTAACGACTATTCTCCTGATACAAAATGTGGGTAGGAGATGCACATGCAACCCCGAGCAACATTCGTCACCCCCCACCTTCCCCCAGTGGGTCTTTTAGTTCTCATGCATATGAGTGACCTTGCCATGGTCCCCTAGGTCTCTGGCCGGTACGAAGTTTCTGACCCAAGGAAGAGTTCTGTTGCCTTGATCTTTAGTCAGGCTAAACACATACACTCGGAGTATCGCACCTGAAACTTTTCTGAATTATTTGTCCCTCTCATTAAAGGTGATGGAGGTAAAAGTTTTGGAGTCTGGGCGTGATCCGAACCTACGAGTAACTTCGAATGGGGCTATCCTCTCAGCCGGTGTATAATATCGGGTCTATTGTACTGCCATTTTGTGAATGGTTTCTGCAGTAGCCTCCGGTAGGGCTTCTCGATGCTGTTACGGCAGTATCTTCAGGCGAGTCAACCCAGGCTATTTACGCGTGCATCTCCAATGAATGTCTGTTTCACTGCTTACTAGTCATCCACCAAACCAACCAAAACAAACATGAAAGCAATCAAATTGAAACAAAATAAAACTAGCAAACCTTACCTTAAAAAAAGTAGACCATAGTTATATCATCTCTTACAACGATGTAAGGGATCTGCGTTCCAAATTTTCAGAAGTGGAACTTCATTTTCTTCAGTCTAAACCTGACCTCCTATTTCTGTCTGAAACGAGCATCAAGGCTTCAATCCCATTACAGATCACAATCCCGGGCTACTCACCCATTATAACAAAATACGATCACCTAAATTGCCACGGTCACGGGCTCGGTGCCTACATCAAAGACGGGTTTGCCTGGAGCCGGGGCCCAAAAAATGAGGATTCTAATCTTTTGTATACATGTTTCTGCGTGGCACTTATCCATAGTACCACATTCATCTTTGCTCCGTATCGTCCTCAGAATAAAGGGACGGTAATCTTTTATTGAATATCAGAGAGGATTGACAATATTTTCACCGAATTTCCCTCGGCCAACTTTCACATATGCGGTGACTTCAATGATCACCACAAAAAAAGTGTTTCGTCGACTTTAACAAAGCCGACCAGGAAGGCAGATATTGCAGAGACTTCCCAATCGCATATGAACTAACCCAGTTAATTGAAGAAGCCACCTGAGTGAAGCATGCGAGCCAGCTCGACCTTTTTCTAACATTCTGCCCTGACAAATGCTCATCAAAATTTTAACCTCCATTGGTACGTCAGTGTCCAGATTGGCTCCAAACCAACGACATCCCTTGATTTACCGTTTTCTAGAACGGTTTTTCGGTACGTGGTGGCAGACTGGGACAGCTTTCGCTCCTATATACCGGGAATCCCCCCAAAGCTTCTTCAAATATGCTGCCCCCAAAACTGCTGCCCTAATCTCCGAATGGGTCCTTTCTGGGATGGAATGTTTTATTCCAAAAAAAAACAAAAAAAAACAATAAAAACCAAACAGCCAGCCCTGCTTCAACACTGAATGCGCCACTACATCGAAATCTATCGCAATGAATGGTGTAGTCTGGCCGTTACTTCTTTCAGAACCACCCTGTAAGATAGTTCTGGAAAATGCCAAGTGCAGCAATGCCCAAGTTGTCCAGACAGAGTTTGAAAAGATTTGACTTGGATCCCGGGAATTCTGGAAGATCACCAACCAAATTATGAACAGAGGCAAAGCGGCTGTGCCCACTATTATAAATGGCTCTGAGATCATATTCTCCGCGACAGACAAGGCGAAGCTCTTCGCCTCGATTCTTGCCTCAAGCTCAACGTTAGATGACAAAGCCCATCCTGTCCCCAACTTCCCACATCGAACGCAGCAAGAGAAGTCCCAAAAAGCCACAGGCCCAGATAAAATTACAGTGGTCGTCCATAAGAATATCAACCCAGAATTATCCCTGATTATAGCAAAGTTATTTAACAGCTGCATGTTCTCCCGGTCTTCAAGAAAACAGGTGAGGGATCCTTCCCCTCTTAGTATAGACCCATTTGTCACTTCAGTTCCATCAGTAAGCTTTTTGAGGCTTTAATCACCAAGAAGATCCCCGAGTACCTGGATAGGAACAACCTCTTGTACGACTAGCAGTGTGGGTTTCGATCACCTCGATCCCAGTGCCGACGTCCTTACTACAATTACACACAGAATTAGTGAGGCCCTTGACGACACACATAACGCAATGACCATAGCATTAGATATTTCGAAGGCCTTCGACAAGCTGTGGCACAAATGTTCGCTACACAAGCTGTCCAGCTATGAAATTACTGGAAGAGTTTTCTCTGTTATAAAATCCATCCTAAGCAGTCCATCCCTGGGGATCGTTAATTAACAGCCAGTCCCCTCTGAGGCTCTGATAATCAACGCAGGGTTCCCCCAGGCGTCACATCTGAGACCAACCTACTTTCTGATTTGCATAAATGGTCTACTTAGGAATATACTCCGATGATATGAAGATATACAGGCGCACCTCTAAAAGTTTTGACGGTCAAAAATTAGCAGCTCCAATCTAACTAAATTCCCAGTGGGTAAAAACTGGCTGGTTACATTCAATGCCTCTAAGACCAAACTGGTTACATTCCATCACCGTCGATCAGACCCCGAACTACCGCCAATCATGATGAATAAATGTTCTCTTGAGGAGACACCGTGCCTTGAGAGGGTATTGGGCCTCAAACTCACACCCTATCTCAAGTGAAATTCCTATAGATGATTCATCACTAAAAATGCAGGTAAAATGACTCCTTATGCTATTCTCTACGTTTATAAGAGTCAGATCAGGTCGAAAATGGAGTACTGTTGCCATGTTTAGGTGGAAGCTTCCCATACCTCACTTTCCGGTCTTTATATAGTTCAAAAGCGTCTCCGAGTCTTTTACGGAGAAGAATTATTTTCCACACTACAACCTCTCTCTTCCCACCTCATATACGGGATGCGACGAATCTGTCACTGCTCTATTACTACTACCATGGTAAGTTCTCGGACGAATTGCATGTCCTCGTTTCACTTACATAACAACAAACCGCCCTCATTCCTTCTATGTTCCATCAGTGAGAAGTAAGTTCCACTCAAACAGCTTCTTCCCGCGAACCACTGCCCTATGGAACAAATTCCCAAGTGTCTTAACCTGTTCAAGTCTAGAGTCAACAGTTATCTTCCCCTAATATAAACTACCCTTTAACGTAACCCCTCCTATAAACTACCCTTTAACGTAACCCTCTACCTCGAGTGGCCCCCGGGCTTTGTACAGGCTGAACCTTACTGTAAGAAAAAAAAAAAAAACAAGTCCAGATGCGATGTGTGTGCGTTGTTAAAAGTTTCTCTAAACTCTCAACCGTTTTAAATTCTTTTTTCTCTTTCCTTCTTTCTTTCTTTCTTTCTTTCTTTCTTTCTTTCTTTTCTTTCTTCCCCGTTTTTTTGACTCCTTCATCTTTTGTCTTTCCCCTCTTATTGTATTTTGCTTTTCTTCTTTCTTACTTTTTCCTGCCATTTTACATTCCCTCCTTTTCTTTCTTTCTTTTCTATATTTTTATTTCCCTTTTTTTTCTTCTTTTGATTTTTTACTTTTATTTCTCTCTTTTTCAATTATCAGGCGCCAAACCCCCAGAATACTTCTGGGTCGTTGCCATAGCAACAAGTCATGTCCGATACTAACTAGAAGTTCATCGCCCACTGGCTGTCTGTTTGTTCAGCTTATTAGAAGTTCATATTTTTCCGTCTTTTCAAGAAACTACACTATAAACAAAACCCCAAAAAAAAAAAATATCTTCAAATATAAACACTGTTTGAACTATCATCAAGCGAGAAGCCGTACAACGCCAATGACGTCATATTCACCCCTACCCCACTGAAAAGAAAAACTTATGAAAATAACAAACAATTTTGTTTTAGCGTAGAGTAGAAGAGATTAACGGTCGTCCGACATAGACGACTGTTTCCTGGTGTAGAGCTTTAGCGATATGTAAATAACTGCCTAATTAGCATATCTAAGGCAGAGCTACTATATAAGTGCGATTACGCGAATCTTGCGGCGTCGAACTTACGAGATTCCCTTTTTTTTATCGTATCTTATTTACCACCTCTCAGTCGTGTGTCTGTCTTCTTGCAAAGCGCAAACAAAAACATTGAGAGCTGCCTGGTCCCGGGGAACAGCTGCCTAGGACAATATCTACCTCGTTTCATTAAAGAGTGTGGGTCGGTAGTAATACCGATGCTAGTGCAACAGAAGGTTGCGGGAGCTGGGCTATTTTGGGACCTGTCCCGGGTGCATTAATCTGATCTTGTTTCGCATTCTGCCTGCGTGAGTGGACAAGTAAATATCGGATACGATACGCGAGATTTTCGAGCAATCTACCTAACGAGTTTGGGCGAATGGGTGGTAGAGAGGGGATAAAAAAAAAGGGACAAATGTCGCTTAGAGCGGCAAGCAACCTGAACTTCTGTAGAAAATACGAAGGAAATCGCATTTGATAACAAGAACCATGATTGTTTCTGTGATCTTCCCCGTTTAATTTTCTACTCATTTAAGTTTTCAAACCTCAGTGAGACGATTGAAATCTGGCGCCAACGTTCAAACGGCTGCTCCAAAACGTACCAAACTACAAAATCTGGAGACTGTCGAAGAACGATCTTATTTTTTATTGGTTTCAGAGTGTGCCATTGCACTGCTATGCTGGATAGCAACACCTTTTTCTATTTACCAAAGAAGTGATATTTTGGCGTAATTTTTATTGAATCAAGATGCTGACAATAAACGTATATAGTTATGATCCTTTCATGATACAGAAACTCATAACGGATGACATTTTTCATTCTACAAGACACAAAGCAAGAACTTGCATTTGATGCTCTACAATTATAGTCTTGTGTTCTGCTTATTTAAGTTTAGGGAATATCAAAGATCAATATCATTAAAAACTGGAAAAAAAACTTTATATATGTATAAAGGCCAATTCAATAGTGTAGCGAGTCTAATTTCAAGGGGTGCCCTATTAATCTAGCCTTGTGTCAGGCTAAGCTTAAATTAGTAACTAAAAAGGTACTTGATATACACTAATAATTCACAAGTTCGAGTGGTCGGATTTCATTAGTGTATTAATTCAATTCTCACTGAATTCATGGCCTTGTGTCAGATAAAATAAAAACTTGACTGAAATGGCACCTGACATGAACCAATAGTTTCCAAAATCGGTTGCTATGATAATTCACGATCGTAGTTTTAATAGTTGCCCTGCTACGCTGGCCTTGTGTCAGACTCAGCTAAATGATTAGTATAAAGGATTATACACGAGCGTAGTCTGTCCGAACCATACTGGTAGCCCTAAACTACCACCACTAATTGAATATGAAAAAATGCAACTTGTTTCTTTTTGGGCTTCCATACATTAAAGGCACTAATAATTATGAATACAACTGTTTATTATTATACAAACCAAAGCCGGGGGAGATGAAATATTTTAAGTACAATCCATTTCTCAATGAATAACAAAAAATCCAAATAGTCATTTTGGAAAATTGGATGGTTCATGAACTTTTCAGCACCTCTTCGTATAGATACTAAAGTCAGAAGGACCAAAGAGACAAAACGAGCAATCTACCTAACGAGTTTGGGCGAATGGGTGGTAGAGAGGGGATAAAAAAAAGGGACAAATGTCGCTTAGAGCGGCAAGCAACCGGAACTTCTGTAGAATCATCATTATTCAGGTCCTAAAAGGACATCGTACATAAAAAAAAAATTGTAACTGGATTTAAACTGAAAGAATTTGACAATTTCTTTATAGGAATCCAGTTTTAAAATTGATTTGAATTATTGAGAATGCGCTCTATATAGTTACAAGTTAGTATCTTAGATTATAAATGTATGCGAGATTTGATTTCTGATTAAGCTTCTGTATGTACTATTATATATGCAAATTAAGTAAATTAAGGTGCTGTGAAATATAATTCTTTATATAAAAGGACTGAAACCATACATCATCGTTTCCCATTATATTACTACTAATGGGAATAGTACTGCAGATAATAACTATTACTACCAATAACATTTCGCCATCAAATCACAAAGTCTAGCAATAGTTACCTTTATAATCTTCAGTATTTCTTATTTATAAGCGAGGTTTTTATATTTCATTGTTTCTCTCTCTTTCTCTCTCTCTCTCTCTCTCTTTCTCTCTCTCTTTCTTTCTCTCTCTCTCTCTGCTGTTTCAATTTACAATCATAATATATCCATTCAGCCTAGACCTTATTACTTCAAACTTTGACTGAATTTGTTCCGTATTAACAATAATAACTACAAAGTCCCTTTCTTTAAATAGGGCGGCCCATTTACAGTTCAAAGTTCCAAATTATATTTTCTCATGGACAGAATCTGTTTTGTGCTCACACCATTTTACTTATATAACAGAGCCCAAAATCATTTACAGGATTCGAAGTAAATCACTGTCCCCATAAAGTCGTGTCTATCTTCATTGTTTGTTATTAGATTAGTTACGTGTTTGTGTTCAAATATCATCAACAACTCGACTTTAAGTCTCTTCGCTAGTCAATATGGCGCTGGTGAATGCACAAATGGGATTAGACATATTACTGAGACAGATTTTTTGCTTTCAATTAGTTTGCATAAATATGATTTACTCCAATTTATCAATGTCTTTAAGATGGTTCAAACTAGAAATATTTTATATTTGATTAAGTAAAAAAGGAACATGGTCACAGAATGGGCACGAATTTGAAATTAGTTTAATTTATTAAATTAGTTTAATTTATTAAATTGTTAGAGAATATTAATAAACACGCGATTAACACGGAAACATAGTGGAATATTGAATAGTGGTTTGTATTGAGGAATCTGAAAGCCGAGTTCGAATTCTAGTCGAGTTCGTTACCACAACTTACGTTCCTTACGATACTTTGAGAAAGATATAAATCCATCATTTTACCCCCAGCTATGGATAAACAGTAGGACAAGATGGGTCCTATAGCCATGTGTGGCAATCGGTCTAGGTGAATAACCACTCTGAATTCAAAACCTCTAATTATGGTTTAAATAGCATTACCAACCCACAACTGGTGAAATGTGGTGAATACGGCTGCACTTCTGAAGAGGAGTTCTGAAAACTGAATATGGATATGTTCCCAGGAGCTTTAATCTCCGGTAATTTTTATGTGAATTTAAAATTGTAGTGTAAAAGGAGGATTCGTGTTTAAAATACTTATTTATTTCTCACAAGGAACAGAAACTTTTTTTGGGACATTCTCACTCTTTTCTCTCCCCCTCTCTCTCTCTGACTATATATATATATATATATATATATATATATATATATATATATATATGTGTGTGTGTGTGTGTGTGTGTGTGTGTAGGTGTGTGTGTGCATGTGTGTGTTGATGCAAGTAACTGACAACTTTCCAAAAGACCTAGACAAGAAAAAATCCCGAGTAAAGAAAGAAAAAAGAAAAAAAAAGACCTAAACGCAAAGACATACCTACGCAGTAAATTAAAATACTCAACGCCTAGACTGTCTAGTCATACCAAAAATTCTTCACAATGTCAACACTCAACGAAGGACAATTCGTGTTGCTACCCAAGTTTTATTCATTTGTAATCTTCAGGCGACTAGAACTAGATCTTCAGGAGACTATATATATAATTTAATATGCTTAGATACATACACCGTAGTGCCAAAATCCATGGATTAGCTTTGCGTAATGTAGAACTCTCTGTAATCAGGCAAACTGCAGCAACCTTACTCAGTATCGATCCCACACACGATCATAAGGTTATTTGTTGAATCACACCAGCTCGATAGCTATCCGGTACACCTTGATATTTGCATGCGCAGAATGTTGTGTGTAAATAGACCTCTCCTCATTGCGTGACATGAATGTTTCGTTGGTCTCATATTGGGTGAATGTGGCGGTCATACTGTTCGTTAAAACCTCTAGAATACACCGCAAACCAATACTGGGAAACTCGGGCCTGATGACACGGGGCATTATCCGAGTGGAATAATCCATCTTTATAGAAGTACACTGAATCTGTGAATGGGTGTAAATAGTCCCGAAGTATACAATGTACAATTCACCGGACAATGGTATATTTAGATAAACCTGCAGACCCAACCAATTCCATTTGAATATGCTACATACCAGTATGTAACCTGCACCAACCTTGTTAAAAACTGAGATCAATTGTATCATGGGTTTTGTTCCACACTCAAATATAACCTGGAAACATCTGGAACTAATTGAATCCTGCTACATCTTGTCTGTGATCCAGTTTCCTATGCTGTGGAAGCGAAAGAAAGTTCATCTGGCCTGCTGGTATGCATTTGGTATCTTATTCCTTGAATGTTATTTGAGCCAGTATCGCTCATCTCTTACTGGAGACAATCTGAGCTAGACGCCTTTGGTCCCGATTACTACAATGTTCATAGCAGCCAGTAACGCCTTCTATCGGGTATTACCGGTACATATATGGCACCGTAGATCGAGGGGATGTCATATGTCCACACAAATTTCAGAAATACAATCTTCCTTCCATCTGGTAACCACTGTCATTCCCCGTTTAAAATTTGATTATTTATATCACCTTCCCATCAGCGATTTTCTCACTGACAAGGTCCATGATATTAAGTTACGATGGCGTCACCTACCAATATCATACATTGCGAATTTTTTTGCACGTCAGTGTATTTTTATGGTTTTTCATAGCGTACATGCACAGCACTCAAAACCTAAGCAGAGGCTGGCCACTAACTTGCTGAGAGGCGAGTTAAGCGCCATCTCGCGAATTTTTTTAAAAAATCGGTAACTCGCATGAAAATGTTGACCCTTAAAAATATGACAGGTCTTCTCCATGTGCCGTGTCCCTTCAGAATGTAAGCGATCATGGCTCTCCACAATTCCCTGCCCTTCGAAGTTCTTAATAAATTATGTCTTTTTGCTATTTCTCCTAAACTTTGTTCCGCTATCTATTTACTCAAGCTCACTAAGTATATTGTTTTCTTTTTCTCTGTCCCACTTGCCTTCAGTTTGTTCTGTAAGTATCTGATTTTCCAAGCCTTCTTTCTTCATTATGTGCCTTAGAAATTTCAATTGTCTCTTTTTGATGTTAAATATTAGTTTCATTTATGTTTCCATTTTCTCTAAAATTTCGACGTTGCTTGCATATTCAGTCTATGTTTCTCTCAATATCATTCTGTAGGATCACATTTCTGTTGCTCTAAGTCAGTTCTTCATCTGCGAGAAGATTGTTCAGCATTTACTGCCCTACAGGAGAACAGATATCATGTAATAGTTCAATACTCTTTTCCTTATTTATAAAGAAGATTTTCTGTTTCTTAATACTCTGCTTAACATTTGGAAAGCATTTTTGCCTATTCTAATGCAACTTTTCTGATCTCAGTGTCGCACTTTCTATCCTTTGTTAAAACACTTCCCAAATATTTAAATTTTTGTACTTGTTTGATTTTGGTATCTCCAATTTGTAATTTGCATTTTGGGATCACCCTTTTACATTTCGAAAAAGCCAACGACGTCCGCAGTAGATAAAAGCGTCGGTTGAATTAATGCAGTGACTTGACCCAAAGAGTCCTGAGTTCAGTACCTGGCTACATATAAGGTGAACAAAAACTTAGAGAGTTGAGTTACTAAAGTCAAATAACTGAAACTGAGATATCCAGCAAATGAATGAACATGACAATAAAGATGAGGACAAGTCTGAACAATGCTATATAGTGTAAATAGTCCTAACGAAGTGGTACAATTCATTTATATTAAAAGTTACATTTCTACGAAAGTTACACTATTAACATTATAACATTGACAACAGATTGACGACAAATTTGTAACATTGAGGACAAATGGCAATGTCAAAAATAGAAAATATCGTGGAAAATATTTTGGGGAAAATGATTATAATTTTAGAAAGAGAAATGAAAATTCATATGATGATAATTTTACAAAATGTTAGCGATTTCATTCTTTTTTTTCGAATAATCCAGCGCTTATACTAGGAACAACCTACCTACATACGGACAGAAAATGAATTTAGAAAATATAAAAGAAAATAGAAAGGCACATTAGACAAGGACATGTTTTCTCACTGGATATTCAACCTTTATAGCGAAGCGTTACTGAGACATTTAGAGAAGGATTCCTTATTGGCGGACACAATCAGAACAGTATAAGATATGCAGATAAAAAAATAGTGTTGACAACAGACAGAAAAAAAGAAACTACAACCGCCCCACCCACCACCACAGGAGGCATTAAAAGAAAGCGAGAAGAAAGAACTAAACATCAATTGCAATATGAAAGACTGTATGATCGTTGGCAAAAAAAAGAACAGCACACTGCCAAATACAAATTGGAAATACCAGAAACAAGTAAGTACAAAAACAATGTAAGTATCTAGGTAGATTTTTAACCGAAAATGGAAAATGTGACACTGATATCCGAAAGCGTATTGCATTAGAAAAAGAAGCCTTCCACTACGGTTTACAGTAGAATCGAAAAAGGTAGACATCACACCATTTTATATTAGAATAAAAAAAGCCGGACAAAATCCCGTTTTACATTAGCATTAAAAAATGCAGACAGCACTCCATTTTACACTAGAATAAAAAGGCAGACATCACCCCGGTTTACACTAGAATCCAAAAGGCAGACAAGATTCCGCTTCACACTAGAATAAAAAAAAAAAAGGCAGACAGCACCCCGGTTTACACTAGAATAAAAAAAAGTCAGAGAAGTGTCCGGTTTACACTAGAATAAAAAATAAAAAAAACTGCACCCCGGTTTACACTAGAATAAAAAAAAGACAGCAATTTCGTCTACACTAGAATAAAACATGTAGACATAGATCAGTTTTAAGGCTGTGTCTGTAAGTATCCATCCGGAAGGTAAAGTTTTTTTTAGTGTCGGGGCGTTTTTTTAGTGTCGGGGCAGTCGGATATGTAGTCGACATATTCTAAGTCACACCGATAGGCAAAGTGTGTGTGTGTACTTACTTGAATGCATGAAAAATAGAAAAGTTCATTTTAATTCCCGCAAATACCCTCAAAAAGTATTGGGTGTGTCTTATCTGCCAGAAATACTATTTCATCAAAATAAAGAGGACGACACTTGCGTTTATCTAATGAAAAATCATTGCCTTGTTGTAGGTCACCTTTAAGAAAAGAGCGACTGACTTATGTTTCTCAAAAAGTTAGCAGTTTTGTGTGTCGACGTTGAAAGATATTAGATAGCCAACGGATGAAAACCTCTTTCAGTTCTTCGCTTACGACTGTAATTACACCTGCATGAGGCTAATGTGAATACAGAAATCTTAATTATTCTAGTGTTTGTTTTCTTTTTATATTAGATTTTACATTTATTTCAACTGGTTGTTTGTTCCTCAATATATAAGCAGTTGATTATTTAACATGACATTATTTCTTATTGCTATAAACGTTATATTAACATTTTCTTTAGTAAGACTTCTCCTAGTACCGCGGTAGACATTAATGTCACTGTTTTAAAATAACAGAGATCACTACTAAATATAATGTTTAGAATATATATCTATATATTTAATATATTTTTAGTTTATACGTTAATAAATGCTGTTTTTTAATTAAACAGTATAAATTACATTTACCGGCCTGAATGTTCGAGAAATTTCGTAGAAAATATGCGTTCTCTAACAGGAATCGCACCTGTGTCCTACACCGAACCGTCATTTGATCTGACGTGCTATACCACTTAGCTATAGAGAGGCGTCTGATTAGCAAAGTCCAAATTAATATTTCTAAACTCACAATCTCCGACGATGCTTCTTGATCGACCATATCTGTTCACGAAACGTACCTCAACGTAAACAGTGACAATATACAATGACATGGACTAAGACCGACAATCATTTAACATATTTTCTGTTTATACGTTATTTTAATACATCAAATTTATTTAAGTAAATGTATTCTATATTGACGGAGAGTGTGTGTTTAAAAACATTAATTTGGTCTTTGCTAACTGAACGCTTCTCTATAGCTAAGTGGTATAGCACGTCAGATCAAATGACGGTTACGTGCGCGTGCGCGCGCGTGCGTGTGCGTGTGTGTGTGTGTGTGTGTGTGTGTGTGTGTGTGTGTGCGTAAATTATTTTCCGACGGAGTGTATCTGTAAAGGAACAAAATGAATCAAAAGACAAGTGGAAAAAAACTATTTTTACGCGAGGCCTTTCGTCATCTGCGGGACTTTATTAAGGCAAATGTCTTGATCTGAATTCCCTCAGATGACTAAAAGCGTAAATTGTTGCGACTGCGTTAAAAAACGATAAATTAAGAACAGCTAGAAAATAATCAGAGGATAAAAATATAACACTCCGTTTGCATTACGGCAGTCCTGGTTTTGACGATAAACGACATCCGGCAGCAAGGAGTTTGGCGGTTTTGAGGAGGGTAACTACCTCTTAATTGCTGTTGTTCTCAGGTCCATCTTGACTCGGGGTGGTAACTCCGGTTAAGGTCTCAGCTATGGGAAAATACTGAAAGCCCAAACAAAAACACAACACTATGAAAGCATAAAAATGCATTTTTATACTAAAAATTACCAGCAATACATTTTTATATTGTAAAATTACTAACAATACCTAATTATAGTAAAATAACAAGCAATACAATTTTTTAGAATTACCAACAATACATTAGAGATCAAAATGGCTATCAATACATTTTATCTGGAGTTGAAGGCATAAAATTGCTTTAAAATAGTTGAAGCCATAAAATAGTGTTCTAAATATTTAGATTTCTTCATTAAATAAGCCATGGAGGTTGATAAACCACTAAACAAAATCAACCAGCCAACCAACATGAAAGAATTCTTTCGTGACATTAATCCATATAATATCCTATAATTTCTTAAAGAAATCAAAATATATTCCAAAATATAACGTCAGCATAAATTACACCCTATAACCCCTCTAGTAATCATGTCCCTACAAACAGGTATATACACAAAAGCTAAGTATCATCTACCATGTTTTCAACTGTGAAAACAGACTAGCATACATCGTATTTTTATTATTTCAAAGCTGCCAAAAATTAAATTTCGGCATGAAATGGCCCATAAGGAGTTGATATGTCTGTAAAAGAAATATCACACTCCGATTATATTAAGTCACAGAAACCATTTCTTCCGCTTACACAGCAATGGTTGCCTAGATCTAATTTATAATATTTCTGAAATTTTCAAATGGAAATCAGAGTGCATTCTACTGATTATAACAAAACGATATAGCACACACGTTGTTATTTATTAATATTTAATAAATCACCTCTTTACAATTATTTATTTTATTATTCTTGGTTTTCTCCCCACCCCTGTTTGGTTTTTATATGCAATTTTAATACGCCCTTATCTCTAGTGTATATATATATATATATATATATATATATATATATATATATATATATATATATATATATATATATATATAAATTTATTTGTTTAAACTTAATTTTTTGAAATAAATATTCATATTTGAGTAGATGCTCCGTTTTTATCTATTTATTAAACAGTATATTTATTTACATCTACTGTCCTGAATATTCGAGAAATCATGTTAGAAATATATGTGTTCTGAAGCAGGATTCGAACCGGGGTCCCCTAAGGAAAACCGTCAGTCGATCTGACGTGCCTTAGACTAACTCGGCTACGTAGGACTTCCTGATCAATGAAAGTGCTTTTGAACACATCTTTTGCTCGATTCTCGAAATATATATATCAGCTCTGTTTTGTATCCTGACATAAACCAAGACATTTTTTTTAGGAAATAGATTACATCCAAAAGATTTTTAATTCATTTGTTTAAACGTCATTTTTTAAATGGATACTCATGTTTGAATAGATGCACTGTTTTCATTTATTTATTAAACAGTATATTTATTTACACACACACACACACACATATATATATTTATACATATATATATATATATATATATATATATATATATATATATATATATATATATATATATATATATATATATATATATATATATATATATATATATATATATATATATATATATATATATATATATATATTATATATATATATATATTTATATATATACATATATATATATATATATATACATATATATATATATATATATATATATATATATATATATATATATATATATATATATATATATATATATATATATATATACATATATATATATATATATATATACATATATATATATATAAATATATATATATATATATATATATGTATATATATACATATATATATATATATATTGAAAACTGAAGAGAATGTTGGGTAAATTGAAAGAGGCAAAGGTGCTATTTTACCCGTTACGTATTTCTTTCTTAATATTAAATGGCTAGATACATTAAGAAAAAGGTACATGTGTTTGAGTAGACAGCTCTAAATATTCTAGATCTCTAGGACGGTAGATATTAGTTTCAATCCTTAAGCAAAGATATATATATATATATATATATAGTCATCCACAGATAGACTGTTTCGCAGCTCCTCATTGTGGCTAGACGTCCGATTGTTTCAAGACTGATTTGTCTTACCTGTAGGCCATCGTCGCACGGCAGGAAGGCAATTTTAACGTCTTTATACGAAACAGGCCAGCAGCTCATAGAACTCAATTTAATTTTACTTGAAGAGTAATGCTTGATAGTAGTAGGAGCCGCTGTTTTTGAAAACCACCTTTTTCCCTAGAGAGCTAAGCCGGATTTCCGGGAGTATATATATATATATATAAAAGACATTTTTTATGTTTATACGTTCTTTTTAGAGATACAAATATTTAAGTAAATGCTCTGTTTATAATAAACAGTATTAACGACATTTACCGACCTGAATGTCCGAGAAATTTTCATAGAAAACATGCGTCCTCCGACAGGAATCGAACCTGTATCCTATACGGAACTGTCATATAGCCTGGCGTGCTTTTACCGATTGAGCCACAGAGGAGCGTTTCGGTTAGCAAGGTTTTACTTTTACTGTTTTTAAACTACAATTCTCCATGATTTTCTCTCGTACATTCATATCTGCTCGATGCGTATCCAAATGTAAACAAATGACGTCACACATTATGAAAAGGACAAAATCCGACAATTATTTTAAGACATTTTATAAAAAAATGTCTTAAAATAACTGTAAGTGTTTATACGTTCTTTTTATAGATATGAAAAATGTCTTAAAATAATTATCATCATTTGAAGACTTTCAACAGCAGAAAATGTTAAAATGGATGTCACATGTAACTACAATGAGAAAATAACGAGATAAGATTTTCCATACTACTTCAAATAAAAGCTTAGTGAGGAAACTCCCATGGAAAGAGCGATAACAGCTAGTAGACTTGAGAAACCTATTTTCCTGAAAAATGAGAAAGATTTTTTTTTAAGTTCAACCGACAGTAGTACTGTCTACTCAGTAAATGGCTGCAGAATGTTTCCTTATTAGGAAACGTCTAATATTACCATTACCATTTACAATTAACATAGAATGCCAAGGAAGCCATGTTAATGTGTAAAATAATACAATAATAATTTATTTAAATATAGAGGATATTGGATTTATTAAATATATTTTATATTTATAATTTCGCTTATATTATAAATATATCTTATATTTATATAGCCTGTATCTCTTTTTTATTCATAATTATAAATAAGTATTGCTTTATATGCTTAACGAATCATGACACATCTAAAACAAATTCTTATCAATGTTTTTAATAAACATGGTTTTACACGCTAGTATATTGTGTCATTAACGTTTGCATCCATTTTTATATGTATGTATATCGGTTGTTTCTTGGGGGAAAGAATACTTCTTATAGACAAATCAATCTTTTGTATCTGCAATTTACCCGTATTTGCCTCTGGGTACTGGTTCGTTTCCTGTTTTACCACCCACGTATTCTTTTTTATAATGATTCATCAGGTAGATGCTTCCCTTTCAGATATCAGTTTTTATCTGGCGATACATAAGTGCGGGCCGTGTATTCTCTGCTTACATAATCCTTCCTCTTAAATAAAACTAACCACAAATCCCGACAGAATTTATATTCTACCTCCTTTTCCTGTTTGCCGCCTGTATCTCTTTCTGCGGTTAGCTACCTCCAATCTCCAAGCCGTTTTCCTCCCCCATCCACCGCCTGATGTCTCCAATCTAACTAGCCAGTCGACTTGTCATCCTGTCACCGTCAACTGGCTTAATAGAAATTTTCTGTCGCGCCCAATATAGACATCCGGGTCACTTATTTGTCACACGGACATTTTCTCACCAACTTATCATAGCCAATAAGCGTCTCGGTGTTGCGGTAACCGTTAGCGATCTAGTCTGCTTGATCTTTTTCATTGTAGAGTCAGTTCGAGTATCACTGAATGCCTCATATTTTTAGTCTTGTGCCAAACTAACCTAAGTTTATGAAATAACAACTTAGCTAGTGCAAGCTTCGGAATATATTATATATAAAGGGAAGAGGTTATAGTAGTTCCGAGAGAAAAGTGTGTATAATAAAAAGAGAGAAACAGCAAACGTTGTTGGTTGTAATGTGGATTTTTTGAAAAAATATAATATGCTTTATTTTCCTTAATTTTGCTACACTCGTTTCCAATCTCGCGATCTTCATCAGGCAAAGAGTGGATATTTCCACATATTATTAAAAATAATTAAATTTTCTTGTTTTTCGATGTTAAATATTCTCGATATTGGACATTCTCTTTTTTGTGTGTTAGTGACCCAAATGTCTTTCTTGAACTACAGTGAAAGAATTCTGCGTAAAGGGTAATAAAACAATTAAGACTGGTCCGAGAAAGGACGAGAAAAACATCTATATTCTTATCTTTTAATGACCCCTGTGTGTCCTTAGATCTATTTCCATTTTTTTGTGTTTTGTCATACGTATATTCCCTCTCCATATATATATATATATATATATATATATATATATATATATATATATATATATATATATATACTGTTTTATTATTAGGAATTAGTATACACATATGTACATATACACATACACACAAACACACATACACACACAGTTTTGTTTTTGTCAATATGTATATATATATATACCAGTATGCGCATGTAGATGCGCACTCCTTCTCCATATACACATACTGTCTTGCTGTAAGGAATTAGTATACGCATACATACACACACATCCATATATACATACATACAAACACACACTTCCTATGTTGTGTAGCGTTTGCGCGTGCCTGTGAGTAGTCTATTGTTTTTGCCAATGTTTATACATATTCGTGCTCCACATATACCCGCGAGTGAGTGTATGCGCATGGATGCGAGTGGTTTGACCACTGTATTTGGCCATTATGTGTGCATGTTGCGTGTTTTTGTGTGTGGGGTTATGATCTATTTAGTGCTGGTTTAAATTTGTTTATGAAGTTTTTTTTCTTGTATTTGTATAATAATTGTCTGTTAGGAATATTGGCATAATTTTAAATTTACCCTGATAAACATTTTATAGATGTGTCGTGATACAAAGAGTTTTCTGTTGTCTGGTAATTTTTTATGTTACTTTTGTGTAGGGAGACGCTGTTTAGTTTTTGACTGATACCTATATATGATTTCTTGCATTTTGTGCATTTGAGTGCATAAATCAAATTTTTTGGAGTTGCAATTTAAATTTTTATTTGTTATGAATATCGTTTTGGGGTTTTCAAAAGTGTAGGAATTTCCTTTTATAACGATGTCACAAACCCCACATCTTTTTTGTTGCATTTTGTGACTCCCTGTATTGTGTGTTGGTTAAATTTGGATGAGGTTAGTATGTGTCTGAGGTTTTTAGATTGGAGTTTGCTTTTTATTATTTTGGTTGTTTTAGTATATTTTTCAATTTGTCTTTCTTGCTAAGTCGGTCTAGATTTTTTGTAATTTCTGTAAATAGTTCTGCATTGTTCTTGTTGTATGTTGAAACATATGCTACAGTTTGTTCGAAGTTACCTTTCTTTGGATTTCGTAGTTCGTCTAAAGGAAATTTTTTTACATGTTCAAAACCTTTGTTTATTAGTGTTGTGGGGTAGCCTCGTTTTTTAGAGTTTTATGTAGTTCTTCTAGGCGGGTTTTTCGGAGGTATTTGTCAGTCACTATAGTACAAACCCTACGTGCTAGAGAATAGGGGATGGATTTCAGGCAGCTTTTTGGGTAATGGCTCTCGAAATGAAGATATTCTTGGGTGTCTGTGGATTTGTGATAGATATCTGTGATTATGTGATTGTTTTTATTTCTAATGAGTATATCTAAAAATGGTAATTCGTTGAAATTATATTCTTGGGTCAATTTTATTTTTGGGTGTAAGTTTTGAAGTAGAGTGTGGAATTGGTTAATATCGCCCGATGAGGATTTCCAGAAAATTAAGCAATCATCTAAGTATCGTTTCTAAGATTTAGTGAAGTGGGTTTTTATCTTTTCCCCATATATTTGTTCTATCTTTTTATAGAGGTTTTCCTCTAAGTTAGCTAATGTTAAGTTGGCATATGTTGATACCATTTTTGTTCCCATTGCGGTACCTAGGATTTGGATATAATTCTTGATGTCAAATTCAAATGTGTTATTGTTTAGAATTAGGTCTATACTATCGATAATGAATTCCTTAGTGAATCTGGGATGTAGATTTTCTTGATATTTTTCAGTCCAGAATGAGATTGCCTGTTTACCTAATTCATGGGTTATGTTACTATATAGACTACTAATGTCAAAAGTTGCCATAAGTGTTCCCGGATTTACTTTTTGTAGTATGGAACTAAGGAAGTGAATATCGTCTCTGATGTAGCTTTAAATCTGCTTAGTAAATGGTTGTAATATTGTGTCTTATATATATATCAGTATTTTTCAGGTTATAACCGCTATGCTGTTTCGAAAAGTTCAAGATATTGATTCCTAAATTAAATGTAAAAAATATGAAACCGATTCGCTCTTCACAACTTCTTATCTTTTGTAGATCTTAGCAATACTTGTCTTTTTACCATTCCATCCCATTCACTCACCGTTCTGACCTTAGTATCCATAATATAAACTATATCCGGCTACAAGGCCTCTGATCGGGAGATTGGAAGTTTTGGGGAGCGTGGAACCACCTTTAAATTGCTATTGTTCCTAGGTCCACCCTGATCAGGGGTGGTAGCATCTGTTAGAGTCTCAGCTATGAGCAAATAATGAACCTACAAAGCCCCATAAAATGCATTTTTATAGTAAAAAATACCAGCAATAAATATATATATATATATATATATATATATATATATATATATAAATTACCAACAATACATATTTGTAGTGAACTTACCAACAATACATATTTATACAAAAGTTACCAACAATACATTTGAACTGTAGTTGAAATCATACAATTTCATTCAAGATATTTCGATTTCGGCATTAAACAACCCACAGAGTTGATATCCTTTCATCCATTTACATAAGCTCGTTAGATGTGTCATTCGATGTATCCCCCCCTCTTTTTCTTTCGTCTTGTGAGTGTCATATTTTCCACCACCCATTTTATTATAAATTTCAACGATTCCTTTTTGATCCGAAATATCATTTTTATTTCCATTACACTAATAATTTCCTCATTGCTTGCTCGTCTATCTATATTACAGTTCTTATGACACAAGGCTATAAGTATGAGGCACCTAGTGAGGATCGAACTCACTACATAGTAGTTATGTTAAGCAAGACCATCTTTCTAGTGCTTACCCTATGTGGAAACGTTTATCAACACTATAGGGTCCAGTATTTGACTCAATTAGGTTAAGTAAATATCTGCTTTCATCTGGTAATGACGTTCTCATTTCCAGTTTGTCGCCTTCACTGTTGACGTTTCATTAAACAAGAAGAAAACAAAATGCCAATAATAAACAGAAAGAGGGCGTGTGAATTGGGTGATTACGACGTTGTTTTTATAACCAGTTGGTTCACGTTCGAATCTCCGTGTGAGCATCTTTTAACTATAGCGAAGTCTTTCAAACTTCACTTAAGTTGTAAACAGTCCAGTGTGTCTACCGTAACACAGGATTAGCAAGATCTACATGAGGGGGATAACTCCCAAGTTCGTTTTGCTAATATGTTTGTTTTTTTTATTAAAGTTCACTGAGTAAGAGACCCAAGATTCATTTATGGTAGAGAATCACACGCGGTTTATGATCTGAACGTAAGAGAAGAAAGTCGAAAGTGTGAATTGAAAGGATTACGACTGACACTTGATGCGAAAAGGGTAAGATGGTAGTGTACCGGGGAGCATCTACGGGGGAGTCCGCTTCTTAGAATCTTTCGAGGTGGAATGTCCTTATTACCAGAGGAATATGTAGGAATTGAGGATGATTCAGCACTGTAGACGTAACAAGGCGGGTCTTGAATATAAAGGTCTCAATTGGCGACCTTAAAGTATTGAGCTCGTCTGAATATTGCTTATTGCGATAGACTTGCGAATTTTCGTCTGTGGAAAATGGTGGAAACTAACTCAACCCCCAAAAGTCTGTGTAAACAATTTTCTATCTCTGTCAAATTTGGAAATTGAAGATTGTTTAGCTCCAATTCGATCCTTAGCTAAAGTAGTTCAACGGTTATTTTTTTTATTTCCATTAGCATATTTTAGCTTAAAGGATAAAAGATGAAGGGGTTTCAAGAAGATAGAAGATGGTGATTGACATTGCATTTAAATTTTTGAAGATTGTATTTATCAGGGAAGCAAGTAGACGGAAGGGAGTTTCACAGTGGCGGTCATGTTTAACTATTTCAACAGTTAAAAGGTAGTGCCTAGATGCCAATCTAGTATCACGCTTAAATTTATATAGTCAGAACACCAGGGAAGAAAGCTCGTCAGAGCAGTTACCACTGAATTATTTGTAGAAAAGACAGAGGGAAGCCTCATCGGTGAGAAAGTGTCTGAAGTCGAGATGTCAAGTCAGGACTGATTACATTGCAGCTCCTTCTTTGGATCTTGTCAAGAACCTCGAGATGAATAGCACGAGTACCAGACAAGATATGACAACAGTATTTATTACACGGACGAATGGTAGATTTGTAAACGTTTAAGATGGACTCTGATAAGAAAAGTCTTCTGGCACGACACAGTAACACATCTTTCGCCAGATAAAGCTATTGATTCAATGTAGTTGTGCCACATCAAGTTGAATTCATGAGACCAAGAAGGTGCAGTGGGTTGCTTTCCTGGAGTCTAGTATCAGCCATTTTGATGGTAGGAAGGAAAGATTCTATGTAGTGGTTAAATGAGATCATTTTTGTTTTGGAGGTTTTAAAATTTACAAGGCATTTTAAGCGATCCCGTTCAAAACGACTTCATATCACGATTTGATAGGAACGATTGGATTAAATCAAACAATCATCTTGTAATACCATATCCCTGGAGCTTACATAGAAGACCAGCATCCCAAAACCTGTCAAAATCCTTCGAGATATCCTGACCCACAGCTCGAGCTTCACCGTTCTTATTAAGAGCTTGATATACATATTCAATGATGGCCGTTATGACATCAGAGCTATACCTGTCAAAAACAGAAGCCATTTTGTTTGTCACAGAGTAGGTTGTAAGAAGTAAGATGAATAACCACTTCAGCCTGGAACACTTTGCTTAAAAGCGACAGGATACAAATAGGACAATAGTTAGAGGGGTTAGATGGTCCTCCAGAGTTCTTAAAAGCAGGAACTACAGAGGAGGACTTCCAATAAATTGGAAAGCAGGAAGCAGCGAGGCAATAGTTTTAGAGTTTGATGAAAACTGGAGCCAGCTCGAAAGCACATTTCTTTAGGTCGACGGTTAGGATTCCGTCACCTCCGCTTGCCTTATATGAGTCTAATTTAGAAATGATGTTCGAAACCAGTGTCGAGGTTATGTTCATGTCAAACAGTAGAGTCTCAGTTCTAGTGGGGAAATCATGTGTGAGTACTCCAAATGAGTCTAGTGTTGAGTTGGAAAAGAATTTCCAGGCAAAGCATTCAACCTTATCTACTGTAGATGTCAGGATTTCGAATTGATTGAATAGAGGAGAGATTGAAGATTTGCTGTTGTTCCCCGTACTCTTGCAGTACCGCCAATAATCTCTAGAATCGAATATGCGAGATGCTATATGTTGTTTCATTCTATCAGCAAACAGTAACTTCGCTTCTTTGAGGACCCGCTTGCAGTCATTACGAGCAGAGACAAAGTGACGTCTGTTGAGATCAGACAGCCGGAAGAAGTGATTCCTGTGGGCTATAGCGGTCGAGGTAGGAACCAAGGAGATGAACGTGATTGAACTTGGTTCTTTCTGAAATGGAAATATCGATACAGGCTTTTCACCCAGGAAGTGACGCGCATTTTTGAACAGGATGAATAAAAACATCATTCCAAGGGACGTTGCAGAGGAAAGTATGGAACGAGTCCCAATCCCCCTCGTTGATAACAGAAAGATATTCTCTTGGTAAGAGGTTTTATTTTCCATAAACTCAATTCCTGAAGGTCTCAGCTTCAATATGTGTCTAATGTGGTTTCCGTTTTTTGAATATCAAGTGAACCTATATTGGTTGCACAGCACAGCGACCAATTTTCCCTTAGGTGGAGAAGTGATGGATCCATATTTATCCCAAGGTGATGTGAGAAAGTGAATATGATGAACTAGACTTGAATTCGAACTCGACTTGAATTCGAACTCGGTTCGCCGTTCTCGTTTCTAGCGACTAACAATTACGATACCTGCGCAACTATACATGTATTAAAGTTGATCTTATACTAATCGTGAATCCTTAATTTGGGACCTAATTTTTTATTCATTTCATTTTTTGATGATGTAATTTTTGCAGTTTTAATAGTTTCTAAAATATTCTGCCACATAGCCCCCACCCTCCCCAAAATGGTATAAAAAGAAAAAAAAATACGTCGCGGTATGGTGTGATGTTGTAAAGTTACGTTGTCGGGTGTTGATGTCCAGTTGGCCTCGAAATACCGATATTAAAATGACAAGTATTGAGTAAGCATATGATCTAGCTATCATTGCTGATACCATTACGAATGCCAAAGTTCTCCATCATCTAGAAAATGTTGCCAACAATGTTTGACTTTATGTCAATGCTTCTAAAACTGAATTCATAGGCTTCAAACAGCAAGGCGAAATACAAATCTCAAGTGAATTAATAAAATCTGTCTAATCTATTATAGACCGAGAAAGCGAAATAAATTCTACTGAAAAGGGTGTTAAAATTTGTATAGCTAAAGCCTGGACCGCCTTGAATAAAATGAATGTAATCTGGAAATTCGACAACCTCAAGCGAAGATTTCTTCACGCCACCGTATAGACAGGTTTAATGTATGGTACCACTTCCTGGACATTAACTAAAACCCTAGAGTCTAAGCCTTGATGGAATCTACACTCGGATGCTGAGAGCTATACTTAATATCTCATGGAGACTACATCCTACTAAATCACAGCTCTATGGACCAATCCCTAATATTTCTACAACCTTACGCGAACACAGAATGCGCTTTGTAGAATACTGCTGGCAAGCAAAACAAGAGCTCGCGGGTGATCTACTACTCTGGACACCTAGCCATAGAACAAGAGGGATTGGTCGCCCAGCAACCACCTACATTCGCCAACTATGCAGCTATTTTATGACACAGAATGCCACCCTAATGAACTTGCGACTTTGATGCAGGATCTTGATGTTGTGCGTGATAGACTTATAGATGTCACAGATAGATCCATCGAATAAACCTGTGCACTCGGGATCATTCTAACGATTTGAAATAAGGTATCTTTGTTGAATCAATATCTTTCTATTTTACATCCGAATAAAATAAGGGTTGCTTTCAATCAGAATATAACTTTATATATTTTGCTTTTTTTTTTCTAATACTATTAGTATAACCGCTACAAAAAACCAATGCATCAAATATTCGCAAGTGTTATTGCGTATCTTAGACAGAAATAAAACGATTTGTTACTGGACATATCAGTGATGCTTCCGCAGTTACTAGAGATTTCAGACAACCCTTTATTCAAACAACTGATCCAGGCTTGTGCCCATGAAGCTCTGACTCACACACCGTTCGCTTTTACTCATCCACGGTCACCTTAAAGCAACTTTGCTGCCTTGGTGACCAACAGTGATGTCTACTCTAATGAGGTCACACATTCTTCTCCACTCTTTGCGTCGGCATTTTTCCTTTAGCTCAGTGTAATTTACACACTTCTCTGTTTCCTGCTAGAGAACTATTTTCCAAGAGAATAATGGTGTCCGACATAAGTCACATGTTTCGCGTTAGTGTTATGGTAACAATTTTACTGGGTCGTCCCAGGTTAGGTTTCAGTTATCACTTTTGTGTCGTTGCTTGTAGGCCTGCGAAGATGCTTCGTCGTCAAATTGGAAAACATGTTTATATTATATTTATTGCCATAAAGTTTTTCATATTAGAATTGATATTCAAGTCAAATATTACACATTTATTGCATTTTTGAATTAACTGACATCTAATGTCACGAAGTATTTATATAACATAATCAATAAATAATTATAAGGAAGCATGTGGTTCCATCGAAGACAATGTGGACAGAATTGTAATCCAAGACAAATGTCTACCATGCATAAAATAAAATGAATATCCAACATAGTGACATGAAATAAACTGAAGCACGAACATATTAGCGACAGCTATGACTTGTATTTTCTCTCTGCACCTGATTAACGGCGGTTAAGCTACGTAGCATTGAGTCTACGAAATGCTGCAGCAATAAATATTCATGTCACTCTTATTAAGAGAGAGAGAGAGAGGAGAGAGAGAGGAGAGAGAGAATGCTGTTTCACAAGTTGAAATTGCTAACCGTGCTATAACGTCCTGCTGACAGGCTACATACATTCATAGCCTTTATCTCCTTCAAATTCAGTCGTCTGCTTGAAATTGTGGGAAATGCGATTAGGCTGATGAAGGGACATTGTGACAGTCGTTCACGTTTCAACAGCGATGTTCTTCGGCCCAGGCAAAAACTATTCACTGAAAAGTAGTAGTGTTAATAATAATTATAAGCCATTGTTGGTCGACGACTTCAAAATCTCATGGAATAAAAACTACTCTGTACACTGTGTTAACCGGTGCTGAATTGGTTTGCTATTTAATGCAATGTTCTAGTTCGTTGCATGTTACACAGTCTTACCGATGTATGTCCGAATTGATTGATTGATTGATAGATTTGTTTATATTTTACGGTTTATCAACCGTTTGCAGGTTATTTAAGGTAAGAAAATATTTTTAGATTGTATGAAATTTACTTTGGGGGAGCTAACAATGATTTACTAATATAATATCTACTAATTAACCCATAGCTGGAAAGATTTCTAATATAGAGTTTTAGACAGAATATCTCTCACTATCTACCATATATATTTGTGGTAATTATCACTCAACTCCTGGAGTATGGAGCATCAACACGTTGCTACTGTTGTTTCGGTAGCAAATCGGTTTTCACGCGATGGAGTTGCCAGTTTTGAATTCGAAGCTATCCTTCCGCAAGATCGGTTGCTAATCACAGCTAGACAGCCTAGTTTTCCCTGCTATTTTACCCACAACTGGGGGTAGAAGAGATGTATCCATACTTTTCCCAAGAGTATTTGCGCGTAAGTGAATATAGCCAATCGGACTGCCATAGAAACTTGACTCTACGGGCAACAAAACATTGCAAATAATGTTGAATATAAAATTGATTAAAATGTAATTGTACTTTATTTTTTTAAACAAAAACGGAAATTATTTATGACTCATATTTGAGTAATATTTATAAGAAAAACTAATTTTTATATATGGTTTGTTCATGGAGAGAAATGGCTGTTATATGTGTGGTTTGTTGACAAGGGTATTTACGAGTGAAATTTGTATGTTGGACATTGAAAATCAAGAATGGTCAAGGATTAAGGTAAACATTACTAACAGGCAGAATAAGGTAATTCAGAAATAGAACATACACAAATATTTATCCACCCATTAGAAACATAAGCAATAGTGAACCTATTGATGAGGAAAGCTATTAAAAACAAAGAACTAATAAAGAATCACTCGACATTGAAAGTGAACTTTTGAAAATACATTCTCTTTGAATTCAATGAAAATGTCCTCTATTTTATGAAATAAATCAGAAATGCATCCCTCAAAAGTTGGGTAAATCATGCATTAATGTATTATAGAAACAGAAAACTAGCCCTCAAGACTCTCACACATACAGAGATATCTCAACTGGATCCATCATGGTGAAAGTATTAATGAACATTGTATTGATTAGGCTCTCGTCGTTTTATGGAAGTCAACTTCTCACGACCTAGTTTGGTTTTCGTTCTGGTAAAGTACGCAATGATGGCATATATGTTGTCAAACAATTCCAAGAAATTTCTTTCATCTCTAATAGAAAACAGTATATCTGCTTTGTCGACCTCACAGAAGTATATGACATCCACATAAATTTCCTTTCTCATCCTTCTAAAACTTGGAATACACTGAATGCATCGTTGTAATAGAGGAACTGTATCGGTCTACAGAATCTTTCATGTCTGACAAGGATCACAATACGGGAATATTTCAGACTTCATTAGGAGTACAACAAGAAGGAAATGAAGAGTCGCAGTCGATTAAATCTGTACCTCGACTACGCCCTGTGGATTTACAAAAACATGTGATAAGATGAGCACTGACCCTTTAAGCATTCCATTTCACATCACAAACGTGTCTACCTAGAGAAGACAATGATCCTGCCTTCCTCCCCGAGGTCAATGTACTGAAAAAATTGTGGGGATATACTGCTAGCATAGGTATTCATATTTGTGATGAGAATCATCCTGAACAGAAAATCAACATCCTCCATTAAGTGTTCCAAGAAATGGAACTCAAGATAAACCTTTCTAAAATAGAAATTATGATCTGGAATTGGAATGGAAGCAATGATGGCACTTATCCTGGATCCATCATAAAAAAAAAAACACATTTAGTATGTGGAATTATTAAATACTAATCACTTCAGATACCACAGCGTATGGATCAGCTACAACGAATTAAGTATGGGAGAAAAAGTAATTGAAGCTAGAATAGGCTGTGGTAGAGTTAGTTTCGCCCAACACCGCAATATGGTACCAAACCAAAACAGCAACCTTAAAACTTGAGTCATGTTCTTAAATAGTTTTGTCAAATCGAGACTGTCATATAGATGCCATGGAAGGTGCTAAACCTATTCAGTAAAATCTAAAATGTATGCAGTGTAAAACTGCTTTCTAAGATCAGTTGTGAAAAAAAGACTTTGAACGAGTAAAGCCTGAGGGTTTTGGCAAAGATAAATCTTCTTTGAACATTGTAGACTGGCGCTACATATTCACAAACAAAAAACTGTACTAAATAACAGAAACTACATCACTTGGGGACTAAAAACAGAAGCAACAACTAAAAAGGATAGCACATGTAAGTGAAAGATAAAATAATGACATAATCAAGATGTTAACATTTCACACCACTTCAGATAGAAGGCTTAAAAGAACCCCCCCGCCACACACACACACACACACACCAATATTGGAAAGAGCGATAACAGCTACTGGACTCGAGAAAGAGTAAGTGAAAAGTTTTATAAATTTCAACAGAAAGGACTGACTGCTCGAATTAATGCCAAATGTTTCCTTGTAGGGAAACGGCTAATATTACCATTACAATTACAATTTATATTTGGTAGAAATGACCGTGAAAAATTCATGATCTTGATATTTGAATTTTCCAATGAATCAAAATAACATAGCCAGAGAAATTCCACGATTGCATCGTTAAATATTTGAGCTTAATTTTGACAATCATGAATCTATAATAACAATCTATGTTATCATGGATATAATAACAATCATAACTATGAATACAGCTCGTTAAAGAAGTAAGAGGGGGGGGTATAAATGAATAGATTCAAAATTGGCAAGTTTTTAAATTTCATTGAAGCAGACGGTAAGCACATGAAAGTCTTAGCACGTCTGTCTTCATTTTTTTTCTTTCTTTTCTTTCTAACCCTTCTCTTCCTTTCTTTAAAATCAACAACGACTTTGATATATTTCTTCTTCCGTTTCATGGACATGGGACAGGCGATCTATTACAGGCCTATCCTTGCAATCAAACAGGAACGGCAGTACGCAACGTACATGCTAACTAACTAAGGAAAAAGCAGAATTATTATATATATATATATTTTTAATATAATGTTTTCAAATCAGAAGTTTCTCTTCAAGATTACCTCATAAGCCTCCAATTTTATTAATGATTGATTGAGGAACGTAGAAATATATCTGTCCTCCGATATGGGTTAAATAGTTGGACTTGTATCTGGAAAAATCATTGTTATCTTCAAAAGGTGTTAATGCACTATTCACTCAAAAATAAATTCTTATAATCCAAAATATGTTTCGTCTTTAAATAATCCACAAAGGGTTGATATGCACTGAGAAAACAAATTAATTATTGGCTGGCTGCTCTTAACCTAATCTATACTGTTTACTAGGACAGTTAATCAATCCCTGTTGTAGACGCATGCTCAGACACATTTGCATTTGTTCAAAATCCACAGTACGCACCTGTGGTTTATACTGCAACTATGTTTAGCGGAACTTAATTACCTTTTCTGGGATAGAGTGCATTATCTGGCGTGATTAGCAGTCTGAACAAGGCCAAAACGTTGAAAGCCTCGGTCACGATGACTCGTGACTTCGTGCTAGCAATACCATCGACGGCTCCAAAATATTTTACAGTTTATAGTTTTACAAATATGGCCTTACGTCAAACCGTGATATAATTTTCAGACACTTTCCAAATGTTCTGCGCGCTGAGATCGCCTCCTCCAAATCGATAATATCAAGAAGTCACCTCTCTGACAAATCGATCTTGGTAAGATTCGAATCCGGCTTTCATGGCCGGAAAACGAACCTTCTAATTACTCAGCGACGCGGCCATATAAACTAATTAATTATTAATAATTCAAAGAAATCTATTCCCTAGCAACATTCGGTGGTAATACGAATCACCTACTCGGCAAGCGATGATGAATCTCGATTTTTTCTTTATGATAAAATGTGCTTATAAAAAAATGAGCGTTTTTATACAATAAACAAATAAATTGTGTATCTCGTACGAGTGCATGGTCTTTTATATCTATAGTCGATTGTTTTCCATTTGCATTACGTAAAAGAGATAATCATATTTCATTTTCCCCACGCTTCACTGATAAAAACATTGCCACCTCCTTGACCTTGCCTGAAAGTACAATATATACAAACCTAAGCTTATATAACGTGCCCCCAAAATAACAATATACTCACTGTGATAATAAGTATTAGTAGCACACGGTATATATGATATATCTGTCAAACTTTACGAGAACTTCAATACGCAGAAAAAAATGTATTTTGGTAAATAAAAATTTCGGAAACTTTTGCATATATGAGTAGTGTAACGATTAACGACTCTGAAAGACAAATCGGCTGTCTCAGTCCAAAGTCTGACCGAGTCCGCTACGTTAACTTTGCACAAATAATATTGTTAAAGTTATGAATCTATCCATTCTCCCCTCAGGTACGGGTTAAATAGCAGGGCAAGCTGTGCTCTCTAACCGTGGTTGGCTTGGCAATCAGTCTAAGGGTGTTAGAAACGTCCGTTCCAGCAGCCAGAGTCACTCGTTGGGAGTGGTGTCAGGGGTGATGTTTTGGCAGAAATTGCCCGACAGCCATGACTGGGTTTCCATGTTTGTGTAGTTTGGTGCAGAATCATGTTGCCAGACATAGGGTCTTCAAGCAGCCACCCTTTTAACTCAACACTATTTTCTCAAGGCAATTGATGTAGGCCTCCGTGTTGAGTCTGAGGTTCTGTGGGAGGATGAATGTAGGCAACATCGCCATTACTAGAGATCACTTCAAAGACCTTAGATTCATCCAACTCTTTCCGAATCCTCTGCAGTGTCCTCAGGTTGACACCCAAACATCATATATATATATATATATATATATATATATATATATATATATATATAGGGAAAAAAGAGACGGGGAGATATTTGAATGTGAGGAAAACGGAAAGTGAAATCTTTTGCACATATGCTCTTAGAAAATACATGAACCCATCTTTATGAGAAGGAGATTGCAGATCTAATCGCAGCAGCGCAATGTCCAGCAAATTTCCATTGTAATCGGAGTATGAAAAGGAATATCGGCTACGTTTTGCATTTTTTACATAAATTACGAGTTTAATTCTTGTCGATGGAATGTATCAAGTTGTAAGTTTTACTTACATATCAAGCTCAAGGAATATTTTAGCGCGTTCTCAAATTTAACCTTTGACAGCATAACGATACGTTTCCTTCACTTAAATGCAAGTTGCAAAATAATATTTTCACAATTACCTTGATAAAGTTCTTCAGGCAACGAAATGCGTTGCAAAAGAAAGGTTTCCCTTTTTTATCTGCTATAAGGAATATAAAATAATCGATAGTCTAATACTGCTGCTTTTTCCACGACTTAAAGTTTCATGTTAACTTCCAAGTCCACATGAAACTTTAATTCGCGAAAAGCCAGCAAGGTTGGAGTATCGTTTTTTTTTATAAAGTTCAATTAACGCTCATAGTTTTGGTTAATTAAGCTTTAAGGTTGAATACTGAAACAAAAGGTTGAGTGAAGAACATGTTTAATCAAGATTAATAAGACACTAATAGAGAATACCGTAGTTCAGCGCGGCAATGAGTACGACTCAAACGCTACGCCTTGCGACCCACTTCATGACGGTATCTAGCAACTGCCCCATGCAGTAGTCACATGTGGTACAAGGCCGAATTTAATGTGGGGTTCCCGATCCCATAGGCTCGGCCAAAAAAAAAAAAACCGTAGACCCCGCATAAACGGGATTGGGTCTGTCTACCTCCCCGGACGAGACTCTGTGCTTTGGCATAGCCTCGTTCGGGTCCCTCTTAGCTTTTGGGCAGAGAGTTCAACAGCACAGCTAGACCCACTTCATGACGACCGTTCCTATAAGTAGACGTTCTATTCATAGCGGATGGGTGAGTTCTTGTTTAACAATCAATGTAGAGAAGGTCGGTCGAGAAGGTTGAGTTAAGAAAAGCTGTTTGCACAAACATAAAAATGATCCTATTATCTATCTATACTATATATATATATATATATATATATATATATATATATATATATATATATATATGTTGTTTATTTTTCAGGATCGTAATCGTCTGATGATCCCTGCTGTCGTGAAACAAATTCTCCAGACAAATTCTTGGTTGTCGATCTTTTGTTTTGTTTTTCTATATTTAAACGCCTGGTGTGGTTAAACCAGTGGTTGACAAGATCGATCCGTATTAGTCCGCTATACTTTAGTATTTTTAGTCTTTGGAACAGACTAGTCTAATTGTATGCATGCGTGCGTGTGTACGTACAAACTCGATCCCCATTGGTCCTTTATAATAATGTTGCTTTGGAACAGACTAGTCAAAGTTTATATATATACTAGTTCGGTACCTTTCGCTTCGGTCATGTCAAGATGATCAAAAATCAAAAGTAAATCGTTGATCCCTTAAAAATACTACATTTAATAGAAAACATATTCAGTTCAAATACAGGAGTCATAAAATTGACTTCAAAAGACCGAACATTTCAGCTTATATTATTTTTCTGTTACCCAAGAATTGTTACCAGATAAAAAAAAAAGAAAAATAGCAACCGCGACACAGATATTCATTTAAATTTATTCAAACTGTTTGTGTCTGTGTGTGTGTGTGTGTGTGTGTGTGTACATTTGCATATGTGCGTGTATATTTTAATGTAGTGACAGACCGAAATATTATTTCTACAAAATGAAAAGAAGAAAAACTTTTAAAAATAACTTTATTATCGAATTATTTCAGAAAATCTGAATAAAATTTCAGAATTATTTGCTTTTTTTTTAGGTTTCTTTTTCTCGACTCCATCGTTATGATTTTAATGCTGACTCCATGGTAAGGGTTGTTCAGACTGAGTAGCAGAGGAAGATATATTTCTAGTGTCTTATTTCAAAATCAGCCAAAGTTTGTGTGTGTGTGTTTACATTAAACAGAACAAGTCCATGTAAGCTACTCACGCACAGCACAGGCATACACATAAACATTCCATACGTCAATGAAAAGTCACACGCGGTGTATGACGGTCAGAGAATCATCTCTTTTTTATAATATATATATATATATATATATATATATGGGGAGAGAGAGAGAGAGAGTCAGACATACTGAGACAGATTTGAAATCGCTGGAAAACATTCTTCTCTAAGGATCCTTTTAAGATACAGTGACGATTCATTATTTACGTATATTAGAAGCGTTTTTTTATTAAATTACATCAATCGTCTCTGTTGCAAACGGAAGAAGCATTTTGTTCGCTCTCTAGGTCATTTAGTGGTTATGTGAGTGAATTTTTCCATTTTATACACACTAGGAACCCTTTAGATTGACTCTTTTGCCAATATATTTTTCTTCCCCGTCGTTTTAATTTATTCGTAGTCCCTTTTTTGCTAACAAAGCGAATTTTTTTAAAATTAAACTTTTAACATAACTTCAAAATCCAAACCATTTTAAATATTTCCAAGTCGTCATGCTATTCAATTATTCTTAGCTTAGTATGGTATAAGGCTATAATTTAGGAGCATCGATAAAGTATCAAAGTAAAACCAAAGTACATTTTTTAAATCATTTTTTCCAAGCATGGCGATAAGAAGAAAATAAGAAGGCTTTAGTGAGAAAAAGATGAAAAAAAGAACAGGATTCAGGAAGACAGATGATGTCAATTGACGTTGTGTTTAAATTTTTTAAGATTGTAGATAGCAGGGAAAAAGAAATGAGTAGAGAGTTCCAAAGGTGAGAAGAACGATAAAAGACAAAATTAGAATAGAATTTACGATTACATTTTGTTATATCAACAGTAAAACAATGAAAACCTAGTACGCTTAAATTGTCTGGGACGACAAAGCGATGAAACCTTAGCAGCAGGCCTAACAATTGATTCAATATAATCTTTCCACCCCAGGTTAGTGGAAACATGGGACCAAAAAGGCGCAACTAATTACTCTCCTGGGTGTTAGCATCAACATTATTTACTAAACTTTTCATGGCAAATATTCCGATGAACTCCATTCTTTTCTTCCACCAGTTTAAACCTTTACTGATAGGAGTTACATACTACTTCTACGGTGTCAAATCACACCCTACATTTCCTCTGTATTCTAGATGTAAGGAGAAAGGAAACGCTGGAAACGCGATTTATACCGAGAGTTGGAGCGAGGAGAAAAGAAACGGAGACTTGCCGCCCGGTGAGAAGCGTACTCAAAGGAAAGAAAACAACATAGTGACATCAGAGGAGAGAGCATCTTCACATGCATTCGTTGCATTCGATACTGTTGAGGGCCTGTGCAGTCATAACAGATGCTGCACTGCCATCAGCAGCTGAGGCATAAACTCTTTGGATGAAGATCCATGATCTCGAGAACATGGATGCCACATATTTCACAAAGAAGCAACCATCACAATGTGCTTTTATTGTCATAATACAATTTAATGTCAAAGATGGGATTTTGTACCAGAAATCGAACAAAATTTTAAGAGGATAGGAGGTAACTATATTTTAATGTGACCGTCGAAACATGCCCGGATGTGAATAGATGTACGAATTTATTTACAAAAAAGAATCTGAGTTTGAATACAAACGAGTTTTATGTTCATGTTGGGGGGGGGGGATAAACAGTGGAGGTGAAACTGAGATTGAAAACAAAGTAAACAAAGATGATAAAGGTGCTGAAGACAAAGAGTGTTAAGTAATTCTCAAATGACGTCAAATGATAAAGAAAAATAAGAAGTGAACCATAGATAAGAAGAAAAATGTCAGGAAAGACAATAACAAGAAAAAGAAATATAATATTTAAGGACAAAGCGAGAAGAAAGAAACAAATAAACAAAACAAAATATGAATGAAGAAAGAAAGAAAGAAAGAAAGAAAGAAAGAAAGAAAGATAAAGACGGATGGAGAAATAAATAAAGAAAAAAACGAATGGAGAAAGAAAGAAAGAAAAAAGAAAGAAAGAAAGAATAAGAGACTATGAAGACAGAAAAAATGAATGAATAAAAGAAAGAAAAAAGAGAGAAAGAAAAGAAAAGCATAGTTTCACAATAAAAAATTAGAATTACTGAAAACGATAAAAAACAATAATCAAAGCAAAACGGACACTAAATATACTGACAAAAAATAAAATGACAGTCCCACCTCTTGAATATGTTTCAAATTACTCGAGTGACATGTACAGTTAAGCCAGCTAAATTACAGTAAATAATCAAATATAGATCAGTATGTGTACAGTTTCCAAAATCAAGCCCCATATTAATACACTGTTTATAGTACGTAGGCGTTACATTGGGTTTCTACTCTAGTATTCATTCGATCATACAGATAACAACCTGCAATACATTATTTCACACATCTTTCTGCTGTTGACGTAGTACAGCATAGGTATAGGTGAACAGTAATCTTGTCAGTTATATTGTGGAGCACGTTGAGTAGCACGGGCATCATGTGGGCCGGCATTATCCTGCTGGAATAAATAGAGCATTGTTTTCCTACTGAAGAACGGAATGAACGTTCATGGCGTTGTTCAATGTTCCCTCCACAAGTATAAAAGACAATCGAAAGTTGAAACTTATGGGAATCTATAGCATGATGCCAGAGGTTAAAGCTGTTTGTCATGGGAAACTCTGAAAGATGTCGCCCATGCAAACGGCTGTCACTCACTGGAAGAGATAACCTGCTGTTATCATTGAACACGAAAAATCGTTTTTCTAATTCCTGTGCAGTTTGATTCCGATTTGCGAAAGCTCAGTATTGACCGAACGTCCACATAAAGGTGGAAACGTTCGAGAGAATGATTTCCCGAACGAAACTGGTGAAATCATTGTTGGCATATCCAGACACTTAATGCATAATTTCCATTAACAGAACGAATATTTCTTTCCAGTTCCTTTGCTGAAGGTCGCTTTTTTAATTCATGTTACATACAATGAGGCATAGAGTACAAGAGGGTGGACTGAAAAGTTCATAGGCTGACTATGACGGAGTCAGGCGAGAGGTGTGAAACCTTGTTTGCATTAATTTCAACTCTTTTTTATAAATAACTGAATATGCAAAGGAAAAGAAAACGGTGTAATGTAAAATTGATGCTTTTCTCCTAAAGTTTACCCGTCTCGATAGGAACTCAACTTAGAGGGTTACCCTTAAAATAATCATGACGAATATGGTGTGTGTGATATAAGTAAAAGAAGAGGTGGTAGGGAGTAAAGATTATAAGGATAAGATGAATAGATAACGATTGAACCTTGACTTGAAGAGTTTAAGATACTAGTGCAGACAGTTACTGTAAAAACCGTTATGATGAATGATATGTATGATGCGAATGAAAGAGGTGGGAGGAAGTGAAGATTATGAGGATAAGGAGGATAGATAACGATTGACCCTTAACCCGAAGAGGTTAAGTTTGTAATGTAAAGGCTCCCTGCTAAAATTGTCACGATGAATGTGATGTGGGATGCAAGTAAGATAGGAATTGGTAGGAAGTGAAGATTATTAGGATAATGTTGATATCAACATCCATATATTTATATTGGAAAGAAAGCTAGAAAGCACCTGGATATATCGTATATATAAATTGTTACAATCAGATATAAATAGAAATGAAATGGAATAAAAAAAATAAAATATAAAAAGGAAAAATAATTAAATGAAAAATAAAATAAAAATAAAAAATAACATGGTATTGAAGGGAAAAACCACACACTAATAGAATAAATAAAATATTTAAAAAAATCAGATCTACTAGTTTGAAATTTTGACCGTGTGGTCTAAATTTCAAACTCAGTGGCGTTAATTGTCTGAGTACGAAAAACCCTAACTCTTTGGCTAGAGCATATTGGAATTTTTAATTTAAGTGAAGACGCTAAAATTTAAATTTCAACAAGAACGCCGAATGTCCGAGTTGAAATACATTTTTAAAATAGTTTCTCGGATTAAACAAGATTATATAGACATATATAAAGAATATAGTTTCCACAGAAGGTCTTCTATAAACACTCTACAACCCTAATCGTTGAAGCAACGCCTTTTATCGGGATTTGAGTATGGCACCATTTCTTAATTGCTGTTGTTCATAGGCCTGCCCAGATTCGGTGTCGTAGCACATGTTAAGGTCTCAGCTATAAAAAATAGTTAAAGCCAAAACAAAACACTAGTATATAAATACATTTTTATAGAAAAATACCAGCAATAAAGTTTTATGTAAAAATAAGGAAAAAAAGCAACATGACCAACAATATATTTTATCTGCATTTGAAGGCGTACAAATGCAATAAAAATATATTTAGTTGAAGCAATAAAATTGTGTTCAAAATATTTAAATTTCGGCGTAGATGTTGATATGCCGCTAAAAAAACCCAACTAACATGAAATAACTCTTTCGTGACATTAAGCTATATAATATTCGACAAATTTCTTAAATCAAGCTGTTTTTCAAAATATACCTTCAAAAAAGTTACAGCATAAACCACAACATCGCCTCTTGTAATCATATTCACACAAACATGTATATACACAAAAAGCTGAGTATCATCTACCATGTATTCAACTTTGAAAGCAGAATATCATATATCATATTTTATTACTTCAAAGCTCCCAAGGAATTTACATTTCGGCATTAAATGACCCATGAGGAGTCGATATGCTATTAGATAAATAAATCAGTCCTAATCGTGGTAAAAAAATAGAACAAAATTATCAGATCGCTTCAGTAATATCATACATGGAAAAAAAAACTTCCGGTAAAGAAAATCCCACTTCATTTTTCATTTCTTGTCTCGTTTAGAAAAGACACAGACGTGTCCAAAAACTACGATTTTAAAATCTTTCTTATACATACTTCCATTTGTTTAAAAAACTACTAATATGGAAATATTAAATCAATATTATTAGTTGGTTCTTATCTCTCAAATTTCTTTCACCAGCCTATTATATTTACATATTATATTTACATATTATATTTACATATTATATTTACATATTATAAGATGCATACATGGACAATATTTCTTTACTATATATACGAGGGCAAGCCAAAACTTATCCGAACATTCGCCATAACATGTCTTTTGACATTTTTATATATTTATATTTTTATTTTATTTTTTTATGTACTTATTTATTTTTAGCTTAGCTATCTGGATCAACACGAGAGGTCACTGTCATTAAAAATATATTTTTTCACTTTACCCTTTGGCATCCACAAATCTAATTAATGATTCAGAATGTTGAACAAAGGTCATATTATTGGCCCCCTATAATGACATTCTGTTTTACTTTCCTTTCATTCTGTTCCACTTAGATTATTTTTCTTGGCATCAATAGAGTCCCAAAATACTTGATACTAGAAAGTAGTTTCTTTCTCGGGAAAGGACCACACATCGATTTGATCTGAAATCCGTTTGCCTATCATAAAATGATCTGATTTCTTTTTATCAGCTTGTCGTAGCGAAATACCTTGGGAAATGCCGTTAAAAAGCTAACTTGAAGAAAAAAGGCCATTTCCAGTTTAGTTTACATAAGTCTTCATTCGCACTTCAGTCAGTTATGTGCCATACGTGATACACGCTTAGGCGATCATGTATCTTTCGATACGAGGTATGTGGCAATAGGTGGCCATTTCTTTCTGCGGTAGACCAGTTGCCATCCAAGGCTATATAACAGGGTGTACCCTGTATTTACCTATTGTTTGGGGTGGGAAGAAGAGGATTCATACCTTTCATAAGCGTATTAGCATGTAAGTGAATGTAATGGATTCGACTGGAATTCGAACTCTGTTCTTCGATTCCTCAATCCGAGCAGCGATCCATTATTCCACTGTGCCTTACCCCGATAATAATCACAAACGATCAAAAAATAAACATTAATATGGACACAAGGAGAAAATAAAAATATAAATAATGCCTGTGCAATAATAATGATATCTATCAAATATTAATGACATATGCGAAATAATTATTATTTTATTTTGTTTACTATATTGAATATTTTATGTGGAAATAAAAGTGAACTAATAATTACAGAACAATTCAATTTATTTATTCATTATTTGCAAATATTTGTAATAGAAATCTTATAAATAGGAAGTGACTTTGTCTGTCATTGAACACGGGTCATAGAGTCGCTAAGCAGCTGAGTATCTGGTCAGTTCCCTCCAAATATCTGGGTTGAAAGCCTGTTAGGTATTCATTCTCGCGTAACGTGTCTTGTACAAGTAGACGTCGTGCAACCCACCCGTCTCTTGACTAATCTACAGTCGATGTATTCCAACTTGAAAGCTCTCCTTGGCTACGGACGCATAGACCTGGCAGAGCCTATCCCTTTCCAAATAAGACCATATGTGAGTTCCTCAAACTGGGTCACGGGCATTTCATCGGGGGAAACCTCTGCCCTGGCCGTTGACTTACGTTTCGGAACTCTTCCGCTCATTAATGCCGTGTCGATAACGCACTGACTACATACATAGTTATGGGGTCCAGTCTACTCCATTGTCTGAGATGGCTGTTGACCCTACAAGAAGGTCCATTCGCCCTTTAGTAGGTCTTGTATTTAATCCCGCTTAGTGTTTAGCCACTATTATTACCAGAATCGCCTCCAGAAAGCCAGAGAGGTATTACTTCAGGTGTAGCATTCTTAGTCAAGTAGACCTATCGGAGCCCATCCCTCTCTAAGTCAAACCGTAGCCATATCTTCCAAATTGAGTGCTTGTCTTAGTCACGGAGACGTGGCTACTGATTCCTTCAAGGAATTCTTTACCCTGGTCGTTAATCTAGGAATCTCTCTACCTAGCGATGCAGTGTCATCAACACACTGTCTGCATATTTAGTTCTGGAGTTCAGTTATCCCATTACCCGAGATGCCTGCTGCCCCTACAAGAACTTTCGTCCGCCAATTGACAGGTTTTGTCTTTAATCCTGCTGGCTATTATAATCAGAACGTTAATATTCTTACCCCTTGTCCCTTTCTTTTTTCCGTAAGTGTCTGTATCAACTGATTAAACCCTACAGCATTCTGTTCGAATAAATTAAAAGTAGGTACCGCCACTAATTCGGTATACGTAAAGTTTAAAATGAATTTTTAAAAAGGAAAAACTTTCTTGAAGCTTTCATTTTAGCTTTAATTGAAAGCTAAATGATTTAAAATTTACTATTTCCAGTAAGCAAAATATTCTGTGGTGTATTTCAAACAGAAAATATATTCATCGGAATCGATTTTTTTCATTAAAATCGATGAAAAACACCATTTTTGACACATTTGTAAACAAAAGTTAATTCTAGTGTTCTAAAAAGGAGTAAAAAATTTAATTAAATATTCAAAAACTACTTTGATCTTTCATCTCAATAATAACATAATGATTTATGTTTTCATTACGTTTGTAGAAGGTTTTCATCACGGTATTATTATTTTTTAGCGTTTTCGTGAGAGTACCTAATTAAAAGTAATCGCAAAGGGACATATTTGCCCAATTATTAAGAGAAATTATTTTATGAACGCCTCCTGACCGAAACGAATTATGAATCATCATCACTACCATCGTTCGCATGACCGAATGTGATCGCACTTGATTAGAACCCTCTATATGTTTTATTAGGCATTCATTCCTTCATTGATTGATTCATTCATGCGTGAACCCGGTTGTTGAGACGTGGCCCTTGATTCCATCAGAGGAATCCTCTACCCAGACTATTGACTTCAGTCTATGAAGCCCTCCACCAAGCGACACTGTCATCACCGCATTATCTACGTTCCTAACTACGGCCCATTGTGCTGTAACGTTTAACGTGGCTATTCACGTGAATTTGATTTTGGTGGACAACTCTGCCTGACAAAATAGTGCCTTCCTCACGGCTTAAAGGGGATTGTGACAGGAGTTGGGATCTTCGAAGGTTGGTTGGGTTCAGTCTGAACCTTCCTCTTCGACCTTACAGCCATGTATGGCCCTACAAGAGTTGTAGTACTATAGTATTTAGTACTCCTGAATTATCTTGGTTGGAGCTGCACACATTTCTCTTTCCAGACTTCAAAATCTTTTACTCCGTTTTATTATTGTAAAATATCTGTATTGAACAAAGAGAGTACATTCAACATCTGTGCTATATTCCTGAGATAAGTTATTGTAACTGTTTACACTATTTGCATCATTCACACCGTTGTCCTCATCTTGATTGCAACATTCACGATGTTTCGGCTGTCGTACTATATCCCCGTGAACTAAATAAAGGGTTCCGTTGAAAATTCCAACGTATATGACCAGGAAAAGGCCGGAGCGTACAACTGTCGAAACGCCGTAAATATGGCAATAAAGGCCCGAACGATGTCAGGTAGTGTAGAGAGTTCCTTATTTCAGTTCATCACAGTCAAAGAAGAAATAAACTGTTTCAATAGGGCAATGAATGCTGGACAATCTCCTCACAGATGATGAAAAAAACTTGAAGCAGCATAAATATTATTTCACAGAAGGATGCTGGGAACATTGACTGGAAATGTGAGCAGCGGTGAAGTTTTGAAGAAAATGGAAAAAGAAAAAGGTCACTTATACTTAACATGAAAGAGACAGTAGAAATTTTGGGGGTAACTAATGAGGAAAGATGGTTTGGAAAATTTGACACTCACAGGACATAATGAAGTCAAGAGAGACTACACATAACGAGCCATCCATTTACAAAAAATGGATGACAGACCAGGATTTAGGGAAAATAGGAAAAAGACAAAATGTATTAAGAAATATTGTGGCGAGCAATGAACGCCAACGCCCCGAACGGACATGGGACATAGAATAATAACAAAAAACGAAATTAACTTCTTTTCATATCATCTGGGTTCAATTCTTACAATTAGTCCAGACCATATATATATATATATATATATATATATATATATATATATATATATATATATATATATAATATATTTTCAGTTATACTATTCCGATTATCACGTGAGTGAAAAAAAGTTAATATCTGATTCTTGTGTATAATGCATATTCTGACTTTTTAGGACTGTGGAAAATGAGAAATGGATTATGTGAAAATGAGTATTATTGGAAAATAGGTATTATAGCCGAATAATCACGGTATTTATTCCCTTGAAAAATATGCTTATATTACAATAGGTGTCATCTTTTATAGAAAAATAGAAATATGTTTATAATGTCAAAGTTATCAACTACACGAAAGATGTTGATTTATCAAATGTACCATTAAAGTGTACCGTTTGAAATTTGCTGTTGATCAATCCTTCTAATTTCACAAATTCATTTATCAATCCATTATATTTGGAATAGTCTTGTAGCACTTGGAATGACAAAAAGAGAAACCATCAGGTGCCCAGAGAGCGTGTGATGAGTTTTGATTGGCTATCCAAATGTGTTCCCAGCGGGTGTTGAACGAATTCTAGACACCACGCTAAGAAATCACCAGTAGGAAACTGACCGACTAGTGATTATATAGTCAACCGTAGAACGAGTAAAATCTAAGAATTAGATACGTAATTAAGTCTTATTGTCGGTGCTGTCAACAGATATTTTGTAGTAGCATTCTTGTTTCAAAACGAAGAAACATTTGCCGCTTACGTTAATACATAAACTGAAATCGACAACCAGTAGTTTGACCTAAACACGCAAGAACGCGTTGAAAATACTGGATTTGTTTACTTGTTTAGCAGCATATCAACTCCTTATGAGTCATTTAAAGCCGAAATTTAATTTTCTTTGGGAACATTAGTAATTTTTATTTTTAAAAATGTATTGCTGGTATTTTTTTTTTTTTTTTGTAAATGTATTGCTGGTAATTTTTTGTAATATGTAAATCTAGTACTGGTATATTTACTATAAAATGTATTTTTATACTTTCATAGTGTTTTGAACCAAGTTTGGAGGTTAACTATTTGACCATAATTGAGACCCTAAGAGGTGCTACAAAGTCTGGGTCAGCAATTAAGAGCTGGTTCCACGCTCCTCAAAATCTCCCGATCATAGGCCTTGCTACCGGATGTAGTTTATCCTCATACCCAAGACGGCTTCTATTTAAATTCTTTAAACCAAACAGATTTGTCCATTCTTCTCTGAGCAATGATACAATATAACATATACGCTAGGAATTTTCCATCCGTTGAATCGCCAACCATAATTTCACTTATCCGCAGTTGGCCCGATCAGTAAAACTTCCATGTTCAAAACTTTTATTAAATTAAAATTACTTTGCGACACATATTTTAAATTTGGAAAATATCAATATAAAGCGCAAACCTAAGTCTTTAATTATAACAATATATTGAAAATATTTTTTTAATTCTCGTTTCATCAGAGCAGGCGTCCAGTAAAATACTTTCCTCGGTCCTACTTTTTCTGCTTTTTTGTCCAAGAAGATTTTTCGATTATTAGTAAATATATATGAGCACTTCGACATGGTGTTATCGTTAGCAAGCTTATCTTGCTATGATAAATTACGACTGAATAGTGAGTTCGATCCTCACTGTATGCTCTCCATTTTTGGACTTCTGCCACATCTAAGCTACGCTCAGATATTTTTGGGGGCACTTCAACGTTGTGTTGTGGTTAGCAAGCTTGTCTCGCAAGATTAATTATGACTGAATAGTGACTTCGATCCTCATTCGGTGCCCCATATTTTCGGCCTTGTCCTACATCTAAGCTACACTTATTAAAAGGACACTTCAATGTAGTGTAATGGTTAGGAAGCTTATCGTGCTATGATCAATTACGACAGAATAGTGAGTTCGATGTGTGTCCCATACTTTCGGCCTTGTGTAACATCTAAACTACGCTTAGAAAATGACCATTGGCAAATATACATACAGACGGCTTTATGGATGCACCTCTAAAGATCTAGACGACCATAGACTGACAACTGATCTCTCGCACAGCTCACTGGGAAGGCAACAGACATGTAGCGTTTGGTACCTCCAAAACCAATCTTGTAATCTTTCATCATTTCAGAGTAGACTTTGCATTTTCTCCGTTTATGATAAACGATTGTACTCTCAATGAGTGTATACTTGTCTTGAACTTTTATAAAGACTCAATCTCACTCCAGACTTTGTGGAATTCGAATATACGATCCATTGCTAATGATGCTGGGAAAATGGTCGATTGCTTAGAACGCTGCAAATGGTGTGCCACCTCCTGTCATGATGTATCTTTGCATGATCCATATCAGAGCAAAATGGAGAATTGCTACCATATCTGGGCTGGAGTTATCCAATCCTCATTTTCCAACTTCGGCTGTATTTAAAAGCGTTTACGCGATCGTTTGGGTGGTGAATTATTTTCAACTCAATCCCACAGAAGAAACGTTGTTAACAACATCTAAACTACGCGATAGCTACTTTTCATTAGTTCCACCAATTCAGACCGTCACAGCAAGGACCCGCTATATCATGTAAACAAGGTCGACTTATCCTCATTCTCTTCATATTTCATTGTTAAGAAGGAAGCTCCACGGAGACAGCTTTAGAAATATTGCACTGTGGAACAAATGAAAGTAGAGTTGTGTCCCTTCTGTTATCCAATTGCCTTACTGTCTATAGTAAACTAGTTCACCAACTCGAATATTGGTTGCGTTATCAAGGAGCGTAACTAGTAGGGGAAGCAGAGGGGAGGGCTACCTTCGCCTTCAGTCAATTCTTAACATATGGTGCTTTTATTTTTAAAATGCTGTAACTCTTTCCTTATTGAACAAAGTCGAATTTCTTTATATTCTGTTAGTATTTTTTTCTTTTTACTTCATCGCCTGGCGTTGTCAATAAAAAAAAACCTTTCATAACTCATCCTTTCACTTTATAAATCTCAACGTTTAGTGATATGACCTGTGGTCGGATTTAGGCCTTCACAGGCCTCTGGGCTAATAGAATTTGGGAATAACTTCATTTACCCAGCCCAATTCGTGTCTATAATTTTTTTTTTTACCTGGGGTTCATATCATTACATGTTGCGAATTCGTAACAATATATATGAATAAAGTTTATTTTTAAGAATGCTTGCGTTGTTGTATATACCTGCAATGGTTACAGCCGCTTCAATACACGTAGGATGCATCAACAAGGCATCCTACGTGTATTCCATGTGAGGATTTCATGACATTGGCCCACCATCCCCGGAGAACTGCTTAATTTCACAATTTTGACTGTAAAATTGTAGACAAACCATGGGCCCAACATTCCTGTTGTAAGCCATGTTACAATGAACTAACTTTGTTTTAATGGTAAGAAAGTGGCCTTCAAACTAGCTGTCGGTCAGTGGGGGTTCCTGCCAAATCTGTTTCTTTTTATGACAATGCCCCTGTTTATTTAGGAGCCAGTGACAATGACGCCCACTGGATCACCCCGATAGACCTGAATTTTTTTTCGCTGTTCTTTTTATTCCGTTTTGCAGCTTTCAAGGGTCAAATTCAGTCGTTTTTCTTCCTATGCAAGGTAGATAACGTCTGTAATTGTTTATTTATTTATTTATTATTATTATTCATTTTTTTACACACACACACACACACACATACATACATATATATAACATTGCTGCTACAATATTATTTGGAAAAAAAAATTGATATTTTTTTTAATCCATTTTCTACGGCCACCAAGAAATTAATTCGTGCACTCAAAAGGATTAAAATTAAAATAAACAGATATAATACGTTTGAATTAAAATATGTTGCATATATATATATATATATATATATATATATATATATATATATATATATTAAAAGAAAACAGTTAACTCAAAACTTTTTAAAATAAATAACAAAATACATAAATAGTTAAAGAAATAAAATAAAATAATAATTGTGTTATAGATCACCAGGAGTTATCTCTCTTGATGACGACTGTGTACCTTGAAAGAAGAACTCTCCCTCAATTACTTACTATAAATAAGCGGTCTAGCCACACCTAAGTGTTTTCGTGCCTCCGAGTTGTTGCAATAATTACATTAAATAAATAAATATTCAGCAACAACATTTACTCACTTTTGTTTATTAGGCAATACATTACATCACTTATCATCGTCCATAGTTTGCCTTTCCTTGCACAGCTAGCTTTAAGAATATTTTAGAGCGTTCTCAAATACGACGAAAATTAATTAAATATGTACTGCGATTACATGTGCAGTCTTCTGGTAAAGCTATTTTGTTTTATTTCCGGAACAGAAATGCAGCATATTTTCGCGGAAGACCGCGAACAACTATTCTATACACTCCGAACAACGAGATTAAAAGAACTGTCAATAAAATTCAACCATAAAGAGACTTTAAGAGCATGGAAGACCTACAGTACGTTCGCGAGTTAGTAGAGGGCATTTATATTTTGGAGAGCACTCACAAGAGTTATTTACAAAGATGCTGAAGATAAGAAATCACTTTGATTTGCAGTGTGCCTTCAAGTCGAAACATCGTAGATAATGATGATGATGATGACGACGATGATGATGATGATCTCAAATTCAAAAAAAATTACTTCTTTGTATAAATACAAGTTACAAAATAAAATCTATACATTTACCTTGATAAAGTTCGTCAGAGGACGAAACGCATTGGTAAAAAAGTTTTATGTTTTATATATATATATATATATATATCATGAGCAATCCTTAATTGTTTTCGTTGACGTGTTTTTATTGGCATTTTTTTTTCAGTGTCTGTACATGTCAGATATGAAATACTGAGTGGCAGTGAAGATTGACATGAGGCACCAAAGACAAGAGATGTAGCCACAGGAGTCCGTTAATTCAAACAGACATTGATGTATGAACGCATAGATGAAAGAGCGGAAAATGTAAAAGAGGCACTTGTCACCATTTGGCAACCGGATGTCGAATGATTTCTCTTTGAGACATGTCACCCACCCCTCGCTCACCGTGACCAGTTCGAGTAAACAGTGATTCGCTAGCAAACGACCAGGATTTAAATCTAAATAAGGTAATGTTTCAAATTTCTTCCCATGTGATCGGATCCCAGCTCTAACACAAATATTGGCTCTACACACTCTTTCTCTATACTAAAAATATCAATAAATTCAGCCACTTATAGAGCTTAACTAATCAAATCAATGCCAAAGGTTCCCTTACATAGCGGTAAATTTTTGAATTAACTGAGCGAGTTGACGAGTGTCAGTTACATTAATTCTTTATCTTAGAAATTTTCCTCTGGAGATGATCTTGGATGAGATTAAAAGTACTGGGAAAATATAGAATATAAGAACAGCTACGGTGTCTTTCGTAATCAGTTTAATTCCAGCATTAAAATTAAAATAGACATATGTCGAAATTATTCAACCATACATGCTTAAATGAAGATATACTTCTTAAAATATATGTATGTATGTATGTATGTATGTATGTATGTATGTGTGTGTCTATGTATGTACGTATGTGTGTGTGTTCCCTGTCATGTAATTGTTTCAAAGTATTTGGATATTTTAACGTAAAAGTTACAGGCATGGGAAATGGAATCGGTGAGACAAGTTCAATCCTGATCTGGTCTACTGCTCTCCCTTTTATGTAAATACCCTTGGGTAAGGTATAAATCCATTTCCTTCTCGTTGGTCAATTATGTCTCAGTCTCCAGATATGTGTTAAAATCGAAGGGCCGAGTCAGATCTTTTGCATTGAGTGGGATCCAGTCTAGGAGAAAGACGAAAATCTGTGGAGAAGTTCCAATTCCAGTCGGTTTTGTTATATTCAGTTTAAGAATGGTATGAATCCACTTCTTACCCCCTCCCAGCAATGTGTTAATTAATTGGACTTGTATCAGTAAATAATTATTATCTCCAAAAATCTTACAATTTAAAAATATTTGCTGGCTTTAATCTGCAAAAGGTTGATAAACCGTAAAAGGCAAATCGACAAAAACTTCCTGTCCTTTGTAGGTCTTAGTAAGTTTTGTCTTTTTGTTGCCCATTTTCTCCCAGCTTCACTTCGTTTGTTCCCTCATTCCTAAACTCTCCTCGGGAGAAAAGATGGTACGAAATGAGGAAGGAAATAAAAAGTGAGAGTGTGAGAGAAGAATAAACAAAGTGGAGGAAGAGAAAAGAAGGAGCAAAATCTGGAAGAAAGGAAAGATGTAAGGGTGGGAGGGAGCGAGAGAAAAAGGAACGAAATGGGAGAGGAAAGAATAAAAATAGAAAGGGAAGGAAGAATAGAATTAAAAGAGGGACGAATTATAGGAGGGAGGGAGAGACGGTGAAGAGAGGTAGACACAAAGTAAGGGAGCAACTGAAAGAAGATTTACAAAAGAAAACGGTGAATTATATTTAGGGGAAAGGGAGAGAAATTCGAATGAAGCAATGAAAGACGCAAAAATGAAATGGAACATATGGCAGAAAAAGAGATACAGAAGGAGTCTATTTTATCAACGATGACTCTAATAATGGCGTCCTCTTTCTCTCTGACGCCTTTTGTCTATCAAGCTAATTAAGCCTTTGAGATTCGTATGCATATAGTTCAAATGGATTAGTGTCTTGGCTGCAGACTAATATCAGGAAATCCTGTTGATAACCTGACGTGATTAATTCTTCAATGGCGGCTCTAGACTATTAATACGTGCTCTATTTGAAACAGGGGGAACGCTTCTTCATCATTTCTCGCCGTTAGCGAAATTCTCGATTTCAAACATCGAAATGCTATTTCCATTATTCGTTCAGACAAGTTGAACGATAAGGAGACTTGACCGGAAAACAGCAGCTCAAAGAACATAAAAAAAGACATTGACACAATTGTAACTTGAATTCCCTTCGTCAAGCTTCAACGTTTAGATTAATGAATCGCCAGCATTCTGTGGACGATCTGGACTGAAATGAAATCAAACAGACGTCATTCGATAAACCCAAACGATGATAAAACCACTCATTATTAACCAGAATTTGATGAACATTCTGAAATAATATTGCCATTTCCAGCTTGGAATTGTTTCCATCGCAGATATCTTGTATTTTTTCTCTTCCCATTTTTAATAGCACCAACTTTGACTGATACAAATGGCTCAAGCTAATGATGGATTCTTGCAATTGTTACACTAACAGTTTAAGTGCATTTCTGTGTTTTCCGATGTTAATTTAACTCACAATTTGAATCTGAGACACTTATGTAATGTAAATTATTCTATAGCTATTTAAAGAATGATAACTCTTGTATTTTTCTACGACACGTGATTAGTACTCAACTTCTTGCCTCTCTTAGTTTTCTATGGACTTTATATCTTTTCTACTTAACATATTCAAAAAGGAACACTCCTATTTACTAATCCACTATACCTCCCTGAACCAAAGAGGTTTAATGCATTTGGTTGTTCCAGAACATCTGCAACCTCTTTCCTCCTCTCCCCCTTGAGGTTTATGTCCTGTTCATTTAAATGGAGATTTTGGTCTCATTTCCTCTTCGTCCATGTCAGAGTCACTCCATCGGCTCGTCTTCTATTGCATTGTCCTGATCTGAGGAACTCATCCTTTCTTTTATGTCAAGGTCTTCTTCCAGCACGACGTCTTCCTCTTCAATTCTGGGTCTTAATTGGTCAGAATGCACCATTAGGCTTTTTCCTGCTCCGTGTTATGTTCCCTTTTCATGGTGAAATTAGCTCTCTCAGGACTTTTTCTTTCTTGTGATAGATCTTTTAGCGAATTCCTCGGGTGATACATTTTTACTGCTCTGTTTGGGGATTGAGAGGGGTGGTTAGAACCATGATTGCCCACGTCATAAAAGGAAATGACACATAAAAGATTGATTGCTTCAGTCGAACAAGTTTCCTTGTCATTGCAGCGTTTCAGCCTCTGTAATCTACGACCTTTTTTTCTGTCTAAGGGTTAAGGTGATGGATTTTACGATATATCAAGCTTTATTGAGTTCCTGATGTTGAAATCAGTCTTTTTATTATTTGAGTCTATAAACATTTACTTGATTCATATGCAGTTAAATTATTAGTTGTTTATGCCTGAGTCTGTATATAAATTATGTCGGAGTCTCTTGTCAAATGTTGATCGTTTTTGTACGTGGCTAAAAATTGATTGTTTATACCTGGATCTGTGGACAAATTTTAGTAGTTTTTGTCTCTGATTAAATGTTGATTATTTATGGAAGTCGTTTATTTTAGAGTCTGTCGGCAAATTGTTGTTTTTCTATAGGTAAAATTAATTGTTTATGTCGTGGTAATGTTCTAAGCGTGGACGAATGGTACATTCTGGAGAGGAAAATTGTCTAGTACGACAGAGTGAACCAATTTCCTAGTAGCAGACTTAGCAATTGATTCAATATAATCTTTCCACTTCATGGCAACGGAAAACATTAGCCCGAAAACGCGCAATTAGTCATTCTCCTGTAGGTCAGCATCAGCCGTGGAAGGTAGAAAGGGTTCTCTCGAACGATTAATAGAGAGTAGTTTTGTTTTGGAGACCTTAAAATTAACACGCCATCCGTAGCTCTAGTTAATAAATGAATGCATGTTATTTTTTTTTAGATCAGCTGCCAATTTGATTTAATGGCTATTATACAGTTTTGTTTGCAATACTATCCTGTCGATCATATCGAAGTGTCTTTATTCGTATGTACAGTGTGAATAAAGACCCGTTGAAGATGAAGATCGACTTACATTGTTGATGAACTTCAGGTTGATCTGGTAGTTATCAGCTTAGGACACTTACTATTCTATTGTGTACAATGCCAGACGTGGTTCGCTGGGAACTAAGAAATCACATGAAATGGAAACGCAGCACCTCTTTGTCCCCCAGGCTTCCTTTGAAGGAGAGAAAAAAAGAAGGCGAAGATTTTGTTCCCTTTAATTATATTATTATTAATTGATTTTTAGAAACGACATCTAGCGGACAATAGAAGTCCCCTGGTAAAACAGTGGTGTAATCCTATACTGGAACATTGAAGTGATCGGGGTTGTATAGTCTTGGGAGTCCGTCCCACAAAGCAACGGTTTGTGGGAAGAAGTTGCTCGAGAAGAACTTATATCTCTCACCAGTGAAACACGAAGGGAATGAGGGTGGTTCACTATAATGTGCATGGCATGGTGGGTCTTAGCCATGAAAGTTAGAAATGGTGGAACTAAGGAATGTTGTTCGTCTGAACACTTTCCATGAAGATAGCAACAGAGCAGCAAGAGGCTTGCAACATTTCGTCTGTAAGAAAGGGGTTTTAGGGTAGAAAATATTTTGTCACTAACAAGGATGCGGGAAACGTTTTTAGACTATCAAGCCTGGAAAATAAAGACTGGGGAGTTCCAGCCAATATATGGCAGCCGTACTTAGTATTTTGGAGTGATCTAACTCTTGTATAGACAAAGGATATAAGGAGTTAGATAGTCAGCGAAGCAGTACATTTTTAAGTATCTTTAGAGATGGTTCGTATATAGGAGTTCCATTTTACTGGGTTGAGTAAGTCCTAATAGGCAATGAAGGTGCCTCCGTCAGGTAACATCTGTTCATCGTGATTGGTGATATTTCTAGACCCAATCTGAATTATCATTTTCATCTAATAATTTTGAATTTATTATCCTTTCTTCTTTATTTACCGTGTCCCTTCACAATTTCCTGTCCTTTGTAGCTCTTAATAATATTTGTCTTTTTTTTCTTATTTCTTTTTTCCGCTATTCATTTACATAAGCTCTTTAGATAGGATATGCGTTGTGTTCCTCAGCCCCCCCCCACTTTCCCTCAATCTGTCCAGTGAGGATCAGATTTTCCAAGACCTTCTTCTTCAGTATGTGCCCTAGAAATTTCGACTGTCTCTTCCTGATGTTAATATAAGTTTCTCTAAAACCTCATCGTTGCTCACATGTTCGGTCTATGTTATCCTTAGCATCCTTCTGTAGAACCAAATTTCTATTGCTTCAAGTCACTTGTCCATCTGTGAGGAGATTGTTCAGCATTCTTTGTCATATAGATAGATATCACGTAACAATTCTTTTCTTTCTTTCTAACAAAGTTTTTCTTTTGATATTTAGCTTAGATTTTGGAAAGGATCTGTGCCTATTCCAATGCAACTTTTCGGATCTCAGTGTCGCACTTTCCATCCTTTGTTACAACACTTCCCAGATATTTAAATTTATCTACTTGTTTGATTTTGGTATCTCCGATTTGTAATTTGCATTTTGGGCTTCTTGCAATTGATGTTTATTACAGATTTGTATTCTTATTTTATATTTGAAAATTAAATCAATGTAAACCTTTAGCTGATGAATAGAATATCTGTCCTGAAACATTTACCAAAATTCAATAAAAATATGTTATACAGTTTTTTCTATCGTGTCGATCGCATGGTTCAGTAATTCTTGACTTCAATTTCAGTATACATTTACTTCTTTTTATATGCTTCCTATTTGCGTTACTAAGGCAATAAAATGTTGTCATATTTACAATATGGTTTGTAATTTATTTCTTATCTCCCGTTAGAAAAAAACACTTAATGCGGCAATAATACTGTCTCCTCTCTCTCTCTCTCTCTCTCTCTCTCATATAAATACGCATGATATTAATATATATATATATATATATATATATATATATATATATATATATATATATATTAGTATATATATATTAGTATATATTAATATATATTAGTATATATATATATATATATATCAGTTTAACAATGAATAATGTTACAACAAACTGGTAAGTCACTACATGCTAAACAGTCCCTTTGTAATTCGCATCAAAACGAACAATAACTGATATCACACGAACAAAATATCACAGTAACAATCAACAGATATCCTGGATGCTTGATGATGACCTGCCGGTACTTGGTCGAAATATCTTGCCTATAATAACATCCCATATCAGCCAATCAATGGACATCTTATAATGACTACAGTGTAAGTGTAGAAACATTGTGAAGCAACAGAAGAGTGTTTTTTTTCCGAAGAATGCTGAAAATACCAGACATTAATCACGTGAGCAACGACGAAGATTTAGAGAAAATGGAAACAAAAAGTACACTTATTCTTAGAATAAGAACGAAACAGTTGAAATTTCTAAGGTACATAATGATGAAAGAAGGTTTAATAAATTGACAAAGGACATATTGAAGGCAAGAGGGACAGATGAAAAACAGCGCATAACCTAGCTAACGTGTTTGTTTAAATGGCTGACAGAACGAGGTTTAGGAAAAAAGATAAAATTTACTAAGAGCTACAAAGGACAAGAAATTGTGGCGAGTCATGATCGTCAACGTCCTGAAGAAGACGAACTAATATCTCTTTTCAATAAAGGTCAATTCCTCACAAAATTTAGACGACAGCCAGCGCTCTCAGGCTGATTAGACCGTAAGCTTTTTTAGACGTCCTCAGTAATTTACCTTCAAAAAACTATTTCTTTTTTCTTAGCAGTCAGTCCTGTACTACGAACTGTCCATTATTTAAGTTGACAACCAGCAAACATTTATTGCCGTTTTGTTGTCAAAGCAAACATGACAGCTGCGTAGTGTTTTATCCTGGCAATGTAGCACTGAGGTAGACGCGAGTAGACACGAACTTTGAAAAATGTAGGCTAAAGAAAACTTTCCCAAGTATGTCATTCTTTTTCGCAGGTACTTAAAAAAAATTAAAACGTTGTTTTTGCTTCTTAAATGTCTAGGAAGTGTTTTACCAGAGGATGGAAAATGCGACACTGAAATCCGTCAGTGGGAAAGTGACTGAAGCTGAGGTTTTCTTTTTTTGACAATCTTTAAACCAGTTTTCTTTTTATCTTTCCAATGTCTTCAATTTCTTTTGCTTGTCCTCTGATGGACTTTTTTGCAATTCCCAACGTTGTGTCCTCATCACTCAATAAATTTACGACATTTTGGTTTTCTTTTGAGATCAGATCTTTCTTACATGACAATCTTTATATATCTGAAATATAAAAAATGATGTCAATAATCATACTGTTAGATATATTTATTGCAATATGATGAATAAATGTCGAGTTACATAAAAAATCAAACAGACTCTAAATTCAACATGCCGATTCCATTCTCCGTGCTTATAACCGTAACGCTACCCGCCCATCATTTTTAACATTTTTCAAATCTCTTTCTTTGACATTCTTCTTACTTTTTTTTTCATTATTTCCAGTGGTTTTAATTTCCTTTTTGATTTTGATGTGATTTCTGTTCAGCTTTTCCGCAATTTCCAAAGTTGTGTTCTCATTACTCAGTAACCTTACAATATCGTGTTTCTTTTTCGGGACTATATCTTTCTTACAATCCATGGCAATCTTGACATACCTGAAAGTAAAAAGTAAGTATTAGTAATTATACTGTTAGATACAGTTACTTACCGGCCTGAATGTCCGAGAAATTATCACAGAAAATATTCGGTAAATGTTGTTTAATACTGTTTATTATAAACAGAGCATTTACTTAAGTATTTGTATCTACAAAAAGAATGTATAAACATAAAAAATGTCTTAAAATGATTGTCGGACTTTGTCCATTTAATATATATATATATATATATATATATATATATATATATATATATATATATATATATATACCTGATATGTACATATATATACCTTATACATATACATAATTTATATATCTATATAGTGTGGCGAGAAACAAATATTCGCACACATACAAATTTTTAATTTATTGTGTTTTCAATTAATGAATAAGCATACTTTTCATACCTAATATACCTAACATATTGACGCATGTAAACAAACAATCACTGAGCATTATTTTGTAGTGTTGTATACTCGATTAAATGAGCGAAAGCTGTGAGTAATTAATTGGGATAATTTCCGTTTCGTTTGTGCGACAAACGATCGAACAAACACACTGGTCAAAGGTTGACTGAAGGACTAGTAAGTGACCAAAAACTGATCATATTCATAATAACAAGGTAGACTCCCGAAGAATCTAAAAATTATATATACTAATCGCAAGTTTTGGTGACGAAATTCCAATTTACTGCTGCTATATAGTCATCTGTTTTGATATCCCAGTAAAATTTTGAAAGTAACGTGGTATTTGTATATTGCATATTGTTAAGAGTCATTTTGTGATGATATGTTGCTCAAGGTTTCTAATGCAGCTGTAACTAATCTTAATGTTCTTATTGAAGATTCTGTTGAATAAAGGGTTAAGCCTGAAATGTTTGTGGATTAAATTTAGCAAAATCCACTGACGTTGATTTTGACATTACTGTTAAAATGTTGGTTGAACCAAATTACGTTGCGTTTTCTATTCTTACGTTTACTATTGGTATTTTTATTAATGCTTGGAATGTATCCTAGCTTACCTTTGTGTTTACTTTTATTTAGTGTATCTACATATTTAGTTTTATATTTCTCAAAAATAATTTTGATGTTGGAGTTAGTTGAGAGTCTGTATTGTACAGATTTGTGCAAGTTATTTAGAATTCCAGATGGGTGGCTGTATTCTTTACTAATGTATATATGGTTATAACCATATATACATTGGCAAAAAAAATCAACGACCCACCTGAAATACTATCCTCAAAAAATAATGACCGAAATCTACGGTAAGTTTCATATATATATTATATATATATATATATATATATATATATATATATATATATATATATATATATATATATATATATATATAAGGCATGTATATATGCAAGTTATAAATATATCAGCTATATAAAGATATATATATATATATATATATATAAGTCATATATGTAAGGTATATACATTAACAAAAACCCAACCACCCACCTGAAATTCTATCCTCAAAAATAATAATGACTGAAATTTATATAATAAACATAATGAACTTATGTTAGCTTGTAATCACTGAAAGTGATCTAGCTTAAAATACAGTCTACATTCTGTATTTACAACCCCAATATTATAATAGGTTTATATTAAATTGAGCTTTAAATCTGCGTTCAATATGGCTTCCCTTCCATGAAATTCAGTATAGTTTTTTTTTAAATCAAAAGTAATAATTCGTGCAACAACGAAACTTCGAACGTAGGTATATGTATATTTATTAATATGTACTTCTTAGCTCTGTCTAACCACATTGAGCACTGTTTTGTTTACACCTTATATTGAATTTAGTAAATAGTTGTTCGCTTACCCATGTACGCACGCTAATGCACGTTTATACGATTGCTAATATCTAGTTATTTGATTTATTCACATTAATTCCTATATCTTACACACACACACACACACACACACATATATATATATATATATATATATATATATATATAAGGTATAGGAGGCACGGTGGAGTAGTGGATAGCAGCTCGGATTGAGGTGATCCGAGTTCAAATTCCAGTCGAATCCATTACATTCACTTACGTGCTAATATTAATCCTCCTCTTCTCCCTCCAGGTATGGCTAAATAGCAGGGCAGACTGGGCTCTCTAGCCTTGAATGCTAACTTGTCTAGGAGAAGGACAACTCTGAATTCAAAACCTGCGGAAGGTCATTTGGGGACCTTGTGGCACGAAGTGCACCAGGTCACTGTATTTGGCCCTTCAAAAAGTGTAGTTGGTTCTGCACAAAAACTTCACCAATATAATCAAATCATATTTGCTGGGGTCTGGCTGTCGGTTCCTCGGAACTAAGTTGCTTGAGCCTCATACGTCAAATACGACGGGAAATGTTACCGCATATATATATATATATATATATATATATATATATATATATATGTGTGTGTGTGTGTGTATGTGTGTGGGCAAGGTATAAATATATCAGCTTGTGATGATGATGATCATCACACACATACATACATACCTACACAAATTCAAATATCAATAACAATCACTCATTGGATAGAAATCAACGCTGATATCTTATGCGACAATTTTGAAATCGCTATATTTTCATATAGTAGATTTTGTGCATTTTTGGGAGAATCGGCTCCCAGAAGTCTCCCCAAAACTCATGCACTGATTGGTCAGTATCGACCAATTAGATTCTCTGCATGTGGAAAATGATTCTTCTCGCTCAGCACACCTGATCCAATGATCACCTATAAATAACAAACATGAGTTTGTCTCTCTCTCTCTCTCTCTCTCTCTTTCTTCTCTTTTCTTGCTGCAACATGTAGTCCCAGAGAAAGTTAAAGAACATTGCCAACATACACGTACATACGAACATTGACTACGAACATTCACCAAAGAACAAATACGAACGTTCACACACACACACACAAACGTTCACACACACACGCAAACGTTCACACACACACACAAACACAATTTTAACTGTCTATGTGCTTTGTAAATGTTTTGCTAATACATGTATTTGTTTATATGTATATATCGATCTTGTTTGTTTGTCTTCCTTATCTTCAGTTGGACTTAATCCAAGTCCAACATTCTATTGTAGCCGGACCTTCTAGCAGGAAATATAAACGCACGTGTTTTCTTTACATCTTCACCCCTCTACATAATGGTCCACTACAAGCTGTATATATAAATTATATACATAAAGATATATATATATATATATATATATATATATATATATATATATATATATATATAATGTATGTATGTATATATATATATATATTATATAAATATACACATATATATATATATATATTTATATATATATATATATATATATATATATATATATATTTATATATATATATATATATATATATATATATATATATATGTGTGTGTGTGTAAGGTATATACATTACTAAAGACTCCAACCACACACTTGAAATTCTATCCTCAAAATAATAATTTACCGCATATATATATATATATATATATATATATATATATATATATATATATGTGTGTGTGTGTGTGTGTGTATATATATATATATATGTATGTATGTATATTTACCCATGGCGTTCTCTGTTAGAGGCCAAGTTGTAATGAACAGAGCGGAAAGAACTGGAGGCCGGTTTTGTATATATTGGGTACTTTAGTTTCAGTTTGAGCTAGCTACGACAGTGTTATTGGCTTTGAATTTAAAGTTTAAATTCAAAGAAATCTGGAATATCATTTACATTATTTGATTGATGTAAGTATAAGATTTATTTATTTTATTTTGAGTTGCTATTTTAATGCAGATTGTAAAAACATTTTTTTGTGGGGCTGTAGTAATTCTCTACGCAAAAAAAATGCGTGGTCTTGTTACTTTGAATTATAAAATTAATCTAAAGTCTATTAAATATTTCCCCTTTAAGTTTGTTTAACATTTTTCACTTAAAGTTTATTAAGGTTCTTCTAAAAATAATATTACTTCGCTTCTATGAGATTTAGATTTTTCGAAAACTTTTTTTTTTTTTGTGGGGGCACGCTTCTGTTTTTACTGGGAAATTTATTCATGTAAAATTAAAATAAAATACCATTATTTGTCAATGGTCTCAAGTTATTTAAATATATTTTCTTATATTCTTATTCATAAGAATTATTCATTAATAAAATTTAATTCTTTTATGAGTAATTTGTGTTTTTATTTCAAACATTTTTTAAACTATTTTAGTTTACTTTTTAGTTAAACTACCATTAAATGCTATCTTGCGTTGAACGTAAGCTAGAAGCAAATGTAATATTTTTCTATTACAAAAATAAAATGAATGAAGAAACATTTAAGAATGTTTTTAATGGGTTAATTTGCTGATTAGGACTCGCGTTCAGTTTGCATTTAAAATTTCCCGAATACTTACATTTAAATGTAAAAGTGTAAATGTACATGCTTTATTCGAAAATGACTTGACAAATTTGATCAAATCTACAGTTTTGGAGTTATCGACAGTAAAATTTCGGATTCATTCGTGTCGTTGGCGGCAGCCATTACTGGCGTTGTTTGCATACATTTGCTGCGGAGAGCTAAGCGCGGAAGAACGTTGTTAACGAACTTTTTTTCTGATCTTACTAGTCTCAACTTGTTTCAGTTATTGCGCAAGAGAACTATATTGCGTGCGCAATAATCATGACAAGTGAATATTCCACTCATATTCCACTAAATATTTAATACATTTAATAATATTTTCGATATTGTAAAAATGCTGTGATTGTGAACGAAATTAATCCTGCTCCTCAGTCATTTTTCCAAGGTTTTCTAACTAAATTTTTAAACAAGTATGGTAAAAAAAAGTTAGCTTACTCACTGACTCAACATGTTTCTGTTAAAAGATTAGGTTTATTATTTAATGTTTTCCTGTTAAAAATTTATGCAATGTTCTTGAAAATAAAAAAGCAAAGTTACTCTTCAAAAAGCGAATTCACTTTTTTACGCCTTGTATATTTGTTTTTAAAAGTTAAAAGTATGATTCTTTTATTAGCACATTTTCTTTTTGTTATTGATTAAGTGAACTTAGGTACCTTCATGAGATCGCTAAAAAGAGTATAGCATGACGAAAATGACGCCAAACTTGACAAAAACAAAATTTTATCATCTAAATGTTTATGTTATTATTAAGAGGAAAGATCAAAGTATTTTGGGGTATTTTTTACATTTTTTAATCCTTCCTAGCACGTCCCAAATTTTCGTTAAAAATCCTGTTTGTTTTTTTTTTTGAGTCAGCCAAATTGACAGATAATCAATCATGTCAACCATTTTTCCATTTTATAAAAAAATGAAAATCTCAGTTGGAAATTCATTTAAAATTCAATTATGATTTTTTCAAAACTTATTTTAAGAAAATCAGAAATTATAATGTTTATTTAAAATATTTTGAAACAAGCATTATTTAGTTTCTGCGCCGAAAAAGTGGAGTTTGAAAATAAAACAAAGCAGGTTATAACCTTTCGCGTCACTTGACAAGGTGACAAAAGACAACGTTTTCATAGCTTACGTGAGGATAATTCCTTCTACGGAAGGAGAGAAGTGAAGTCATTTAGATTTAAATGAACAAATTATTTACCTCTTTATAGTTAAGGAAAACTTTCAGCGCTCTAATTTTTTTTTTTTTTTTGTACTTAGTTTTCACCTTTACGTTTACGATGCTTTATGGAAAATATATTATAAAGAAATTAAAATAAGACTATTGAGAGTGAGTTTAAATTTCATAAGAAAGGTATCTAATTAATTTATAGGTACCTTTCTTATTAAATTTTATCAGAAGTGTACATAAAATACAAATTTAAATTTCATAAGATGATACTGATACTTGTAGGTAGCCTTCTCAGTTGAAATTGAAAATTCAAATTAACTTCTCCACACGTGTTTCACAAAAATAAATCTATCTCAAAAGGACATTTACGAAACTGAATGTGGCTTTTAACTAATTTTATAATATTTTAACAACTTAAATGTAAAAATCTATTATAATTAAAGAAATAACAAATAATTGTATTAAAAATTCAGTATTTAAGTTAAATACTAGACAGAAACTCAATCCACCTCATTTTTTTTTTATTGCACGTATGATACTTCCGGTCTTCCATAGATTTGATTTACAGTGTTATTATTGACACAAATTATATATTTTTATATATTATTGTTCGTTAGTTTGTAAGAAGCTTTGGAAATTATAAACTGTAAATATATATCTACTTAATAACAACATTCGTTAAATTCTACAAACATTTCCCTAATTTGAGAATTAACAACATAATGTAAAAATAATAAAAATATTTCAGAAATAATAAATAATTGTTTTAAAAATTCATTTTTCATCAAAATATCTTTTTGCTTTCAGACAATATTGTCCATGTTCATTAAAATAAATAAAAGCAATTAAAAGCTTTTGAAATTAAATAATATTTTTGTTTTATTGAGTTTTGTATGTTACAATTCAGAGATAATTTTCATGATTTGGTTTCCTCAACGCCTTATGCGTTTAATTAATATAATCACTAATCTTCCCAAAATGGAAATTATAGACTTTTCGTACAATTAGTTAGGCGGGGGAGGGGGGTAATACATATGAAAAAAACTGGCATGAGTTTAAAAAAGAAAAATATATTTATAATAAGTTCCATCATTTGTGAATAGTTTCTGAAGGTTTCATTAAAATCCGACAGTTATTTTTATTTTTGCAAGATTTTCAAAATTAATGTCTGTCATACAGAAAAAATGCACTAAAATATTGTTATTTTACTAGTTCCGGTGACACAAAGAGAAACAAAATCTTTTAATCAAAATTTAATGTTCTAAAAAGAAGGAAAAATTTTTAAAAATCATTAAAAAATACTTTGACTTTTCCTCAATAATAACATAAACATTTAGACGCTAAAATTTTGTTTTCGTCAAGTTTGGCGTTTTTTTTTCATTATGCTATGCTCTGATTTTAGCGATCTTATGAAGATACCTAAGTGAACTGTAATCATCTACTTAAAATTAATGAGAAAAAAATGACATTAATGATTGAAATAATATTAAAGTTAATGTCTACTTTTTAATAGACGTACGTCTTTTTGAAAACGTTTTTCTACGCTTACTTTTATTTTATTTTTATACTTCGAAATATATTAAAAATAAATCATGATTATTATTTCAAAATGTTACTTTAATATTTTTCTCTAATATTGTTATTCATAAAGAACAAATCGGCATTCATAGAATTATTTTTTATTTGTTGTGTTTTCCTTTAAAAAGGTAAAATGAACAAATTAATGATTGTTTAGTTTAATAATTTTTAAGTTTTCCTTTTATGCGTAATGTCATATTCTTATTACAAAATTAATTTAAAAAAAACATTTAAGAATGTTTTCATGTAAATTTAATGTCATATAATAAAATTTATTTCGATATTCTAAAAATGAAGTGAACGAAGTATTAACCATGTTGCTCAGTCATTTTTTCCAGGTTTTTAGTATTTATTTATTTACTCAAGTTGAGCACGAAACTAATTTTTGACACAAGAAGACCGTGATTAGAGTGCACTGCGGTGGATTGCTCTACCACAAGGCATTGTCTCAAAAATAGCCAAAGCCCTCTCCCCTTGGCATTCCCCTTCCGGGGCACCTCAAACACCGGGCAAAAAACCCAGTCCCCTCTTTAACTCGAGGGAGAGGTGTTGCCTGGAGGAGCAGTACTCTAGGAGCTGCTCTTATGTTGACAAGTGCCAGAAATTTAAATACTTAATTAACTCGATAATTAATTAAAAGATTATATAATATTTTGCAAATCTTTGTTAACAATATAGCCCAAAACTAATATACCAAATTCTCAGGTTTAAGGCAACCCTCTAAAATTTCTGTTTTTAATTTATTGAAATGAGGGGATGTAAAAGTTGGAATTAATAGTATAATTAATTTGGCTTGAAAAGTTACCCCTAAACTGAAGCAGTAAAAGAAATAATTGTACTTAAGAAGCTGAATCTATCATTACCTTGTTTCTAGTAATGCCCCGGAAGTGTTGTGTCGTTGCTTGTAAAACAAATTACAGAAACCAGCAAAGAAAAAACTGTGTGCGAAATGAATAAAATATCAATTTATCTTTTTCCAAAAGATAAAGATGAGAGTGTGATGGAGAAAATCAGTTCCCGAATGCCAATCTGAATGCTACAAGCAATACATTTATTTGTCAACTACATTGACCTTCAAATGTTGATACCATCGAAGTTCATGGAAAAACGCACCCCAATATCCACCATCTATATGGACAGGTATACCAAAGAGTCAAATACCAACACTTACTGTTCAAAGGGATATAAAAAAAAAAAAACTCCAGTACTGCTCGAAATCAAATTGATGATTAAGTTAATTCTTTTTTTAGAATTAGATAATATCAATTATACAAATTTGAAAGAAAGTGTAATCAACAATAAAAAAAGACTTTGTGTGTCCAGTTTAGCATTTTGGGCTGACAATATTTTAACTGCTCAGTCGTCAAAAGTTATTGATGATATCTATTTTTTTATGTTGAGAATTTTTAAAAATTTGCAGTTTGAAAACTTTCATTATGGAGTTAAGTGTTATATTAGCAGTCTGTCCAAAAACTGTATAAATACAGTTGATACTTGGTCAACATTGGAAATTATACGATATCTAAATTCTATGGCTTTTGATCACAAGAAGAATATTTTGAGTCAGCACTTTTCAGCAATGACTCCCAAAATGGTTGCAATGAAATACAGCTCAGATATAGTAATACATGCTTTTGAGAACGATGCAACATCACGGTCATTGTATATTAGATAAAGACAGGATTTTCATTAGCAACATTAAGGAAGGATGACGTCAAAATTTTCAAAACTTAATGAAAAATCTTTTTTTCCTATCGGTATTTAATACTCTTAATGTCAATCAAAAATGGTGCATAATTTTCCATGATGTATATATCAAGAAAATGTTACTATATCATGGCAAACAACTCTTCGGTAAGTCAGTTGACAATCCATCTCTTATTGCTCTAACAATACTTGGTATAATGTCTTAATGGGGGTCCAAAATTTCTTACAAGATTGATTCCAATTTCAAAATTAACATCAGCCTTTTTATTTGAACAAATTGAGTTAATAGTTCAGGCCATCACCTCTGTACCAGCTGATGTAAAGTTTATTATATGTGATGGTAACCAAGTAAATGAAGATTTTTAAAAATGATATCCCTGAAAAACTTTGGTTAACTGAAGATAATAAACATTTGTTTTTTGATTATGTTCATCTATGGAAAAATGTTCGCAATTTATAGCTCACAGAAAAGACAGGAGAAGTAATCTTTGATGATAATGGAGTAAAACGAGTTGAAAAATGGGCACATCTTAATCGTTTTGAATCTGAAAGACGAGTTAAACTTTGAGATTTAAATGAATTTTCCATTGCTTCAAAGTCCATAGAAAGACAAAGGGTTTCTACTTGCCTCAAAGTGTTTTCAGAAAAAACATATAAGGCATTTCTCACTCATTCTGGAATAAATGCGGATACTGTCATCTTCATAAACAAAGTTTTGACATGGTGGAAATTTTTAAATTTTAAAACCCTTCAAATTGATAAACTACGCAATGACTCTCTACAAGCTGAAGTCAGGCCTCCGAATGACAGCCGACTTGATTTTATCATTGAATTTAGTCGAATGGCCTTTAATATGGCTGACAGTCAAGGTAATCATATAAAGTAATCATCCAAAAACACTGCTACGACGATACACCATACTTGCAATGGAGTTGTTAGTCTATGTTGACAACTTTTATCTACAAGCCATAAATATGTTCTATTTGGGCAATTTACAACTGATTCATTAGAAAAGAATTGATCTGGGAATTTAACTATATTGTTGCATGAAAAGAAAAAAATACTCTTAGTATAAAGGAAAATTACATTAACCAGTAAGAAGTGTCTCTCTTTTTTAAATTTGGATTTTGTAATGTAACTATAACAACAAAAACATTTCGATTTCATTTTTGCCTTGAAAAAGTTGGAAGACGTAACGTGTCGGCAAAAAACTAAGATTTTTTTCCAATTGTCATTTTATATAAAAAAGAATTTAGTAAACTTTGTCAAGGATCATGTGGCACCTATTTTATAAATGTACAACAGTGCATTGAAAAGCTGCATATTAAGCAGACATCTTTACTCTTAAATAAAAATAAAAATGATGTTAAGCCAGATAACCAATATACATCGTGTGGTTATAAACTTTGTGAGGAAAATTCAGAAATATTTGACAATCTGGAAATTTTTAGAACCATCTCTAAAAAATTTCTGAAAATCATACATTTTTCAATAGGCCTCCAGTTTCGGCTTTCAATTGCGCCATGAGCAGGCCTCTAATTGAGAAATCTATAACTTTGAAATACTTTGTCCAGATCGACTTAAACACAGACTAAACAACACAGATAGAATTAAGAAATAATCCCATAGATCAACCTCCGCCCACATTTCTCAACTATACTAGACAGTCATGCATTGCATAGGTGCTGAGGTCTCCCACTTAAACACACTCACACAAATATATACACATACACACATCACACACACACCCACCAAAAAAACAAAAAAACTAAAAGATAACATACACTTAACACACACATCTTCTTCGCAGCTACCAATAAAGCTGTCAAAATAACTAAGGAGGGAATTCTGAAACTCTTGAATCTCCCAGTCTCTATTTAAAAAACTTGGAAGAGGCAATTTAATAATACAAGGACTGACCAAAATTAACGGGATATTTTTCCCCTGATGATGACCATGCTGGCCGAAACTAGTCGAGGAACCTAATTTAAATAATAAAACAAAAAATATTAATATACAACCCAGTATGTGTGAAATTTTAATATGTTATCTAACATCGCTTAACAAGGTACAATTTTTACAGTTCCGAAACACGGAAAGTTTTTTGTAGCGATGTAAAATGTTATAATAAATATATTATAGTATTTCGCTCTATGTTGTGTTGAGCACTTTTTTTGCCAAGAACAGTGGATTCTTTCTTCATGTGCCTGTTCTTTCTCTTTATTTGTATATATATATATACATATATATATATATAGAGAGAGAGAGAGAGAGAGAAAGAGAGAGAGAGAGTGCGATGGATAAATTGTCGTCGAAATTACGTAAAAATGAAAATAACATTGATATTAATAGATTTATTTACCAAAATTACAATAAAATATCTTGGAATATTAGTAAGTAAATTTATTCAATAAAATCGCCATTGGCTTTAACCACAGTCTCTAGACGACTTCGGAATCTCCTGCAACTCTTCTGGACGGTGAATGCTGCCATGATCCTTGCCTTCAGTTCATCATTGATGTTACAAGTCTTCCAGTGGCTACCTTCTTAATCCAGGGCAGTACTACCTTCACAAGTCACTTGATGTGGGCATCCGTGTTGAGTCTGAGGCCCTCACCAAAACATTCAGGAGTTTTTTTTTTCTTATCAGAACGATCAGAGTGAGTTTTCCGAGATGCCTTACTTTCGTAATCCCCATTAGACTCATCAATAGATTGAATTTTCCTTAACCTCGAAACTTCATAATATTAATATTGTCTGCGCTTATAAATTAAGTAAATTTTTTAGAAAGTTATTCCTAACATCGCTTGACAATGGAACGAGACTATGGATTTTAAGTTTAATTTTTATAATTAAATTTATAAGTTTACTTTCAGTTTTGAAACATAGAAATGTCTGTGTCGCAATGGAATCATATTTTTTAAAAAGAAAATAATTATAATGCCTTATATATTAGGGAATGGATTAAATCCGACCGATTTTTAATTTATTTGTTCGAACGTTATTTTTTAAATGGACCCTCATACTTGAGTAGATGTTCTGTATTTGTTTATTTATTAAATATAACTATATAAAATAGTATATTTACATCTACCGATCTGAATATTCGAGAAATCTTGTCAGTAAAATATGCACTATCCAGCAGGATTCGAACCTGCGTCCTCCAGGAGAAACCGTCCTTAAATCTGACGGGCCTTAAACCACGCGGCCATGTAGGACCTTCTGATTAAACAAAGCCCGAATAGTGCATTAGAACACATAATTTCCCGATTCTCAAAATATACATATCTACTCTGTTTCGTATCCTAACTCAAACAAAGACATTTTTTAAGAAATTGATTAAATGTGACAGATATTTATTTAATGTATTTGTTTGAACGTTATTTTTTAAATGGACACGCATATTTGAGTAGATGCACCGTTTTTATTATTTATTAAAAAGTATATTTATATATTTACATTTTGTTAGAAAAATATACGCCTTCCGTTAAACAAATTTATATTTACCGTAAGCAAAGTGCATTTGGTGGAATGGTTAAAAACCTAGCCATGCCAATCAGTTACCATTAACAAGTTCTTGCTTGATATTCTGTTTAAATTTGTCAATCGAAACGTCTCTTGTTGACACGTTGTCAATTGTGATTATGAGAATAAAACAAAATATTTAAAAGTCTCCCGAAGAACCTCGCTCATCACGTGTTCACCTGTCTAGCCGAAGCGCGGCGGGGAGGATTCCGGAATGAGGCATTATGATATTTCCGCATTGTTTTTCGTCAGAATTTCAAGCTAAACGTGTTTCTGTGAAAGATGCCTTACTTGCTAAGCTAAGTGTAGACTGTTGAATCTATTTTCGTCGTTGTTTTCTTTCATTTAATCAATCTTTTTTCTTTATCTCTCTTGTTCTTAAAATCAGCTTAGAAACTAAGAAAAATATCCTGATGCTTATATCTTCCTTTGATAAGTATTCAATAATATTTGTCTTCTTGAATGCTAATCATTTCTAAAATGGTGTTTATTTCAAAAAATGGCAAAATGTTTACCTAAATCTATTAGTACATTTATTCCGAAAATAATTAAAAAAGAATACTGTAGAAGAGAGATAAACTTTGCTGTCAGTAATATTTAAATCCAAAATTGTCTCACCGTATATGTCTTTCATATATCATCTCTTCAGAACCATATACAGGCTCTCCACATTTAGCACTTTATTATCTCTTCCTGTACCTGTTCTGCCATCCATTTGACACATACACATAGGTAAGTTACTAGCTGTCGAATCTGTCCCTGTTGACTTTAATATGTCCAATATAAGTACTTTTCCTTCGTATGGCGAGTGAAAATACTTTCTCCTGTTCTCTACTAGAATCGGTTGTCTATCTTTGTTTAAAATCGGAATGAATTAATTTTTTTAAAGCATTTGTTTAATTAACGTTGCTCTTTTGGTACCAAATAGAGATGTCACCTGAAATAGTCATGTCGATAGGAATTGTTTTATAAGTTTCATTAGCTGAAAAATAAAGCAAACGTGTCGGAAAAAATTACTTGAAAAATAAGCACTTTGCTTGAGGGAGAATAAATAGTAGGAAGTAATCATGCTTTGTGTTTCATACACAAGGGTACCCATGATACGAGAAGCTATATAAACATCAACTTTAGGCGGTAGGGGAGTTGGGGGTAATGCAAATTAGATATTTTTCTCTAATGTCAAAAATGTTTCATTGGTGTGACGTTCCAGTCGAGCAGCTTCTTCCCGCAAACCACTGCTCTGTAGAACCGACACCCAAAATGATGTTTCTCCGATCATGAAACCTGTTCCAATTTAGGGTTAACCGTTTTCTTCCCCTCCTATCCATATAAACTGCCTCTTAACGTAACCCTCTACCTCGAGTGGCTTCTGGACCTTGTACAAGTTAAAACAAACTTTTTTTAAAAAATTGCTTTAGAAAAATGACTTAACAGAAAAAAACCTTGAGACTGAAACTCTGTTAGTATTGATAGCCTAGTTTAGTACGAAACAAAGGAAATTGAGCAAAGGAAGTTATCCTTTTTCTTTTTCGTCTCACTTTGCCTTTTGACCCTGAAATCGAGGTGACCTTGCCCAAGAATCCCTATTCACATATTTTTCTGGTATTATTTTACTCTTAAACCCGCGTCATAACTAACTATTGTTTTATTCCATTTAAATAGTCAACTGGCCAATTGACCGTGAAGTAAGAGCGGAATTTATCATGCACATGAAGTCAGTAAGACGGATATAATAATAAAAGTTTAACCCTTTTCCCCTGCATAGAATTCTCTTTCTTTCATTTGTCATGGCCCTTCAATTTTGTGCATGTTCAAGGCTCTTCACAATTTCCTATCCTTCATTGCTTTAAGTAATGTTTGGCTCCTTACTATCCGTCCTACTCCTTGTTTTGCCATCCATTTACGCAGAGTAGGTAGATTACTCGATGTTTCACTCTTGCCTTAGGTACCGTCTTGTGACTATCAAATCCTCCAAGCCCTCTTTCCTTATTAAGGGTCCCAGAAATTTAAATTGTTACTTTCTAATTCTAAGTGTCTTTTTTGTATCCATTTTCCTTAAAACATCCTCATTACTCACTGGTACACGTACGATCACCGAAGTTAAGCAACGTCGAGTTTGGTCAGTACCTAGATGGGTGACCGTTTGGGAATACCAGGTACTGTAAGTTTGGATGAGCGGGTGGTGTAATGGATAATGTCTCGGAATTGTTAATCGGAGAGCTGAGTTCCAATTCCCATTGAGTTCGTTATATTCACTTACGTGCAAATACCCTTGAAAAAGGTACGAATCCACCTATCCCCCCCCACAACACACACACCGCTGTGGGTTATTTTGTAAAACTGGCATCACTAGACCACTATTATCAAAAACAAAGTATTTTCTGGCTTTAAATAACCTGCAAAGATTGATAAGCCGCAGTAAGTCAATCAACCGTCAAACCGTAATTATCACCATCCTTCTGTAGAACCTCATCTCTGATACCTCAAGTGTCCGGTGAGGAAATTGTTCAGTAATCATTGCAATATGGGAGGAGTTGTATAAACAAAGAAGAGTGTTTAACTGCTATGTAGCAGTTAAACACTCTTCTTTGTTTCTAATGAAATTTTCTGTTTCTTCAGACTTCGTCGGGTTTTTGTAATGCTTTTTTCGTTATTTCCTATTCCTGTGTCACAGTTTCTATCGTTTTCTATAATACTTCTATATATTCAAATTTCTGCACTTTCTTGATTCTGGCATCTCCAATTTGTAGTCCGCATCTTGATCTGTTCACTTTTTGCTAACAACCATAAATTCTTCTTACAATTGATGATTTGTCCTTTTTTTCGCGCTTACCTTTACGATATTCCTTTAGTTTTTTTTTTCCGTCTTTGCTATCAACACTATGTCATCTGCGTATCATATGTTGTTGAGGTTGTGTACACCAATAATAAATCCTGGTAGAATTTCTAGTTAGAATTGTCTAGTAAGGGTTAAATAAATCCTGTGATACGATGCGTCCTTGTCTTACACCTATCTCTATTCTTGTATACTTGCTCAATTCGTTTTCTATCAGCATGTAAATGGCTTGCTCCCAATAAATATTCTGGATGATTCTAATATCTTTTCAAGTAAATAATGTTTTCTTTACAGTTCAATATAGAGTGGAATTGCCTGTCTTGAGAAATACTTAGGCCCGAACACCAACTACAAAAACCATTGTTATAGCTTGTATTTATTTATATTAGTTATTTATTATTATTATTATTATTATTATTATTATTTGAAGAAATAGTAGTAGCAGTAGTAGTATGTTGATCGTGGTTGTTATACTCTGACGGTCTTCGTCGTACCTTCACAACATCCTTTCGTACCGAACTCTTCATTTAATCTATGCCGATAGATTTTTCTCTTTCTGCTTTCGATGCTGAGGGTAGAAAACTGTTATCAGTTAATACTCACCAGTTTTATTCGATTTTGTGTCTCTTGCCTGTTTCTTTGACTGGGCCACATACAAGGATTGGACTCATATCCACCAGGAAACAAGACGTGTTTTAAACAACACGAAGACACCTGTCTCTTCCTAATAATAATAATAATAATAATAATCTTCTATATGGTGTCTCCTATCAGGACGTGGGTGATCTCCACAACTTGCTATCCCTTGTAGCTCATAACAACGTATGTCTCTTTGCCAAGCCTACCAATTACCGTTTTGCTATCCATTAACACAAACTCGCCAGTTATGTGGCCTGCTGTCTCCCCCCCTCTCCCTTTTTGCCTTTGGTATACCCTGTGAGTGTCAAATTCTCGAAGCCCTCTTTCCTCGTTATATGCCCGAGAAATTTCAGCTGTCTCTTTCTGATTCTAATTAACCTTTTCGTTTCCATTTTTCTTAAGACTTCCTTACTACTTACAATCACAGACATGCATACTGTCTGTGGTATTCTCAACATCCTTCTGTAGAACTATATTTCAGTTGACTTCAGTTTTCACTTCGTCTGTGAGGAGATCATCCCAGCAATCAGTGCTATATGAGAGGAAATATAATAATTTGCGAATTGCAAGCTTAGCTTCGTAGACCACAAGTGCGAGAGTTAAGAGAAATAGGATATAAAGATGGGATTATGAGAATTTTTCAACTGAGAAAATTCATCCTATCTGGAAAATCAGCATTCGAAATATTTTTTATAGGGAACCAAACACTGACCCCTATGTTATTATTTTGTCTTGAGTCTCTTCAGAGTGTAGACAATCATGGCTCTCCACAACTTCCTATCTTTTGTTGATTTAAATAACTTTGGACTGTTTACCAGCCTTCTTTTTTCATATTCTGTTATCCATTTACTTGAATTCATTAAGGTTACTTATTATTACCCGCTTCTCTTGTGCCCTGCATCTCTTTGAATGTTTTCCCTGTAGGCCCTGTTTTTTCACTATGCTTCCCCCAAAATTTAATTGTTTTTCTAACTGTAAGCACGAGTGTCCTTAAAATTACTATTTTCTTTAAAACTTCCTCGTTCTTCACATGTTCAATTCATGGCATCCTCATCATCCATTGGTAGAACCACATCTTTTGCTTCAAGTCTTTCCTTCATCTGTAAAGAGATTGTCTATTATTCACTGACATAAATTATTAGATACGCTAATCTGTTAGTACACTATCCATTAAGGCAGGTTGATTGTTCACATTTTTAGAAAATCAACATTGCACTTGGTTTAATAGCTGAAGTATAATGTGATAAGTACTGACACCAAAATTAGATTTATATTCTTTACCAATTTTTGAGAATTTAGTGTTTCAAGATCGCCTGAAAATAAATGTACAAAAATATCTAATTTCCGCAGTTTTTTGCTTACAAATTGATTTCAAAATTTTACTGTTTCAAGAAAAAATCCGAATAAAGTTGATATCGTTTGTATTTGATACATTGAATGGAAAATAAATTCAAATCAGAATTCTAACCACAAACAAAATAGGCAACATTTTTACTCTATTCGATAAGTAAAAACTGTAAAAGATTACAAAAAAGGCTAGTCAATGAATAATAATTTTCAGATCATAATTAATAAAAATAAAAAAAATAGATAAAAGTGTATATAATATCATAATACTGCTGGGCACAAATTATAAGACAATTTGTTTTAAATTTGCATTTTTATAGAAAATTACATTAAAACTATTGCGCTGTACAACATATTACATTATAATATGGCTAAATTGTTCAGTATAATTTCCCTTTTAAAGTAAATGAAGGTCATATTTTATGGCACAATGATTTAGTAATACTGGGTTTGTGGCTTGCATCTTGCTCATATAAAATTTGTAAAGCTTCAGTAAATTAAAAAAAAATTATAAAGCTTTCACTGATCACCGGAATGAAATTCCAACGCTACGATTTTGTACCTAAACTTAAACTTTAAACTCGTTTCTGAAACAAACTGTAAAGATTTTGCAAAAATATTTTGTCATTATTTACCATGTTAAACCCCAACTTTCAAATTGAACTACGGTTCCAAAATCGATATCGCTAAATTTCCATTCCTGATTGATTTTGACGTAATACTGTCGACTGTTAACAGTGTGAAAACCCAGAAGTGTTTCAGTCTCAAGCTAGACAACTTGATCTACTCTTCGATGTTTTCATTAACATAGACACCCTTTAATGCCAGGCAACTCGTTTAAATGATCAGTGGTTGACAAATCTGATTTCAAAAGCTTCTTGATTCTAAACGGAAGTTTTGTAAATGATGTTCCTGACCGCAAGTCAGCTAACATTCAGACATCTCTTCAATTGTAGATTGTAACTGCGAACATACAGGCATATCACGTTAAAACACCGGTTTTCGTTCGATCATTGAAGTTAGGCAACATCGAACCTGGTCAGTGCCTAGACAGGCGACCACTTGCCTGGTGCTTCAAGATTGGGTGAGCGGAATTGTTAATCAGAGAGCCGAATCCATTTACGCACAAATACCTATGCGAAAAGTATGAATCCACCTCTTCTCCCCCCAGCTATGAGTTAATTTGTATCACTAAATCATTCATTTATTTATTATTAGCGCATGTTGCGCCGCTGTTGTCACACCCCCCTCCCATCTCACAATTGTGGTTCACGATAGAATAGTTGCAATGACTTGCTGATTCCTTTTGCTGATGTTATTCCGTCTCCTCTCAGAGGTAGATTTGTTTTAAATTTACCCCCTTCTAGTCTTTGCCTAAAGAGGACCTACAAGACAGCAAGTGGTTGGAATTCCGGTTTCCTTCTCCTAGACTGGTTGCCATCCTAGGCTATAGGACCCAGTCTTGTCTTGCTATTTTAACCATAAAATAAATTATTATTATCTCAACAAAAGAGAGAGAGAGAGAGAAAAAATCTAACAACCTACAAATATTTTCTGGCTTTAAATAACCTGCAAGAGTATAGACCGTAGAAAATGAATCAAACCATTACGAGTCCAGAGAACCAGTGTTCTGTAATGTCCGTGCAAAACATGATTTATGAACAGGAACACATCACGTAAAGATTAGTGAAACTTCCAGGAAAATTCATTTATGGGAAGAAGAAAGTAAAGCTTAATACAACAGACCATCTCAATGTCGGATAAATGAACTAAATTTAAGCCTTTAACTGGACCTCACTTGATGTTTTCAAATTTTAGTGAAAGGTTTTTAATTCTTTTTGCTCTTTTATATATAATATGATTCTAATCACCGTGAACCTAGCTAAAGAAAATGGCGTAGAGAAAAATTAAAGAAATGAAAAAACTATTTATTTAGGAATACCCACTTTTGTATAATCACCGATTTTCGAAGTTATTTCTTCACTTTGGATGAAATAGGAAAAAAACTCTCTAGAATATTATTGGCAGCTGATCTCTTCTCTGACCGAACTCGGTTGGGAGTAAAACTGGCTGGTTACATTCAATATCTCAAAAAGCAAACTAGTTACACTCCATTATCACTGATCGTACCCTGAACTACCAGCAGTCACGATGAATGGATGTTCCCTCAGGGAGGCCCCATGCTTCGAGCATCTATTGGGCCTTAAATTCAACTTAGACCTCAGGTAGGACTCGTACATAAGATATAAACTAAAGATGCCTGGAAAACCGTTAGTTTCCAGTACCGGTTCAATAAGGACCTGACTCCTCTCGCTATCCTCTACCTTTACACGAGCCAGATCAAGCCAAAAATATGGAGTACTTTTGCTAAAAATTGTTGGTTCCCGAGCATTCTACAAGGTTAACATCATTGTCAAAAAAAAAAAAAAAATGGATCACTTTATTTTGAAAGCCAAAATTCCAACAAAACTGAAATATTTTTGTTACTTCTTACCAATCGTCTTGTAAAATATTTTTTTTAATCGTTTCACCCCTAATCAAGGCGATAATGCCACTAGAACGTAGGGTGTTACAGGGAGAGTGAAAGTGAAAGGACAAAATTGAGGAAAGGAAATAGGAACTGGGATAGACATGCGCAAAAGAAGGGAATTTTTTTCATCTTCTTCTATGTACCGTGTCCCTTTAGGACGTAGGTGATTATGGCTGCCTACAATTTCCTGTGCCTTGTAGCTCTTAATAGATTTTGTCTTTTTGCTATCTCTCCTAAACCTTGTCCCGTCACTAATCTCACTAAATGGAGTATGCGTTGTTTTCCTGTCCACTTTGCCTTCAATCTGTCCTGTGGGTATCAGATTTTCCAAGCCATCTTTTCTCATTATGTACCTTAGAAATTTCAATTCTCTCCTTCTGTTGTTAAGTATAAGTTTTCCTTTTTGTTTCCATTTTCTCTAAAACTTCGTCATTGCTCATATGTTCGGTCTATGGTATCTTCAGCACCCTCATTTCTTTTGCTTCAGGTCTCCTCTTCATCGATAAAGAGATTGTTCAGCATTCACTGCCATATTGGAGGACTGATATTGTGTATCCGTTCAGTCCTTTCACAGATACAAATTAGAAAAATATTTGACATTTAGATCGTCAAACAACTGATGACATTTCCTGTCTTATTTCGATGTTTTTATTTATGCTAATTGGTTTATGAACATTTTAAACGTATTCTCAAATTATTACTCCACAATATTGATGAAATTTTACAAACATTTGTTTGCCTATTGATAAATAGTCATCATTTGTGACCTCATGAATAAATTCTTCAATATCAAATAATCAATCCAAGTTTGATTGATTGCTTCCACATCAGTAAAAATCTGCTCTGGCATTTTGAGGGAGACGACAAAAAAATAAAATATGAAATTACCCTCGCGGACCAAATAGTTTCTGGGTACTGATTGGTGAATGGAAGAAGCGTTCATTGGAATCACAAATAAAAATGAATTTCACAATAAAAATACAAATTTTCATGTTTCACACAAAGTTATAGTTATGTTTGTGACTGACAGAAATTTCCGTCATTTGCAGTTAATCCATAGAACTGCAATGACTAAAAGTCCATCCTTTTCAGTTAACCTTTTTTCTTTTACTCTCTTTCTCTCTCTACACCGTGTCAGTTCAGGACTTGGGCGAACATGACTCTCCACAGCTTATTTTCAGCAATACTTTACAACCCCTCTTTGATTTACAGTACATATTCTTCCATTTATTTGCTCTGTTTTCTCCTGCGATTCTTGATTACCATAATTCCTGGGAACTAAATTCTCTAAGCCTTCTTTCCTCATTGTATGTCACAAAAATCTGAGCTATTTGCTTTCTTTTTGTTAGCAACAATTTCTTTGTAGTTTCTATTCTCCTTAAAACCTTGTAAAATTAAAATCATTCATTAGACTTAGCCATTAGAACGACAAACATGAACCTTCGTGCTTGAAAAAAAAATGTGTCGAGATGACAGTTTTTCCCATAACACCGCTTTTATTTTAACTATATTCACGCTTTTGCAAAGTTTATTGTTTAAAAAAGCGATGATTACATATGAAAGTGATTTTATACAATTTCTTTGTTTTTGAGAATTGATAATAAAAATAACAGTAATTATTTATTCATTATATTTTTAACCAAACATTAGTTAATTGCCTATTGATTCGAACTTTATAAAATAGTAAATAATAAGGATTTACTTAGAGTTGATTCAAATATTTTAATAATTTAGTAAATGTTTATGAATTAAAAATTTTCATATTTCTTTACAAATTGGTAAATGTTAAATATTGCCTTGTCATAATACACCTGTATTCGTTTTTAGAAGATTGTAAATATAAAATTGTCCTTGTAAATAATCTGATAAATAGTGTTTAAAATTTTTGCTGCGAATTCACAAGAACAAAAGAGTCTATAAATTCACTTTCACCATATGTTTAGATATGACAATTCTGATCATCACCTTTTCAAACAATAAACCTTACAGAAGAGTATAGGTAGTTAAAATAAAAGCTGGATCATGGTCAAAAACCATTCTTTTGACACTTCGTTTTTTTTTTCTTTTTTTCTTTTGTTTTTTTTTGTGGGCACGAAGGTCCATATTTGCTCTTTTTTTAGATATCCTATCCACTTCTGTTTTCCCCCGCTTAATCAAATCTACATATTTCATCTTCGTCATCCTCTTTCTCTCCCTTAATATTATTCATAGCATTGTTTCTTTCATTGATTTTTTTTTATGTGTTTGTGTGTGTTTCTGGCTTTGTTTTCAAGCAATTCTATTAATTTCAATATTTCACACCTGTGCGTCATCTTTCGAGCATAATACATTCATTATACATTTTGTATATTAAATACATTGAAAATTATGTCTCTAGTTTTATTAAATGTTGTCCAATGTTTCTAGTTTTATTTCAAACGACTTCAGTAGAACAAAGAACAGAAAATTGTGGTGAATCGTGATCCTCTACGTCTTTAGATGACACGGCACATAAAGAAGACGTAGTGAGTGAAAATATGCTAATTGTTTTGACGATAATAATAAGTTGAATAATAACTAACAATTTAAGAAAATTAGACAGTCACGTCAAAAGTGATAATGAACATTTTTGCTACTGTAATTTAGAATTAACGATTTTCTTTAGGAAAGAAACAAAAAAATGAGATCTACTGGTAGGAATGTTTCAAAGTTCTCTATTTGATTTACCATGGGAAGAAGTGAGTTGGTTGGGTATGTGGCGAAAATGAAGAGACAAAAAGATAAAACTGATTTTGAAATATTTTATTCACCTGAACAAGAAAGAAAAACATTAGGTGAATGCTGTATGACCAGGTAGAGTTATTATAGACGCGACTGTGAGAAACTGATCGACTTATTTATCGCAGGACCCTGCCTCCAATAAGGGAAACATTGAACTCCGAAAATATATGAAAATAGATGAATTTCTGTTTTAAAGATTGTTAGCTACATAGAGATCATGAATATATATTGGCTAATTCCTTCCCCTCTCTCTCCCTCTCTCTCTCCCATATCTCTCTATTTCTCCATCTATACATAAATCTATACATACATATATTTCCATATCTCTCTATGCATATCTATCGATATAAGTGTGGATATAAACCAAAATAATTAGATATTAGCAACTGTATATTCCTGCGTTAGCATACATAGACAAATAAGCGAATAAATATTTACTTAATAGAAGGTGTAAACAAAATAGTGCTCAATGTAGTTAAACAGAGCTAAGAAGTATATATTAATAAATATACATATACGTACATTTGTAGTGCAACTTAAAGTTTCATGGTTTTCCAAAGTCGTCAGACACGAACTGGTGAATGAAACACTTATTACAGTTATTTTTTTTTAAATACTGGATCTTATTTATCGCAGGACCCTGCCTCCAATAAGGGAAACATTGAACTCCGAAAATATATGAAAATAGATGAATTTCTGTTTTAAAGATTGTTAGCTACATAGAGATCATGAATATATATTGGCTAATTCCTTCCCCTCTCTCTCCCTCTCTCTCTCCCATATCTCTCTATTTCTCCATCTATACATAAATCTATACATACATATATTTCCATATCTCTCTATGCATATCTATCGATATAAGTGTGGATATAAACCAAAATAATTAGATATTAGCAACTGTATATTCCTGCGTTAGCATACATAGACAAATAAGCGAATAAATATTTACTTAATAGAAGGTGTAAACAAAATAGTGCTCAATGTAGTTAAACAGAGCTAAGAAGTATATATTAATAAATATACATATACGTACATTTGTAGTGCAACTTAAAGTTTCATGGTTTTCCAAAGTCGTCAGACACGAACTGGTGAATGAAACACTTATTACAGTTATTTTTTTTTAAATACTGGATCTCATGAGAGGAACGCTCAATTAAACGCAGATTCAAAGCTCAAATTTAATATAAACTTAATATATTATTGGGGTGTAAATTCAAAATGTAGATAGGCGGATACTGGGGAAAAAAAAGATGCAAGAGGAACTCCGTGTAGATCGTTACGTATTAATAGACGTTTAAATGGTTAAAGTGGGTAACTTAAAATATGTAGTGAGCATGTGATATTTGGATAACTGATCGATGCAGAATTAAAATACTTTAAGAGATTGTTCTTCCTGTGATTACAAGTTATCATAAGATCATTCCTTTTGTTAAGTAGGTTTTGGTCATTAATATTTTACCTCGGTCGCCGCGGCCGGAAAGGGGTGCAGATTTGGTGACGAAATTCCAATATACTACCGGTGTATAGTCATCTGTTTTAATATCCCAGTAAAATTTTGAGAGTGCACATTGTTTATTAGTAAGAGTCATTTTATTGTGATAATTTCGTGTTTTCCAGTAGTTGACTGCGGAACCGAAATAAAATTTTATTTCGCCATTATGCTTAATGACATTTATGCTTATGACATTTATGATTTAGTGAACAGGTAATTTTTTTTTCGACAATTAAACTTTTTTCTGTGTTAATATTGCTATTGAGTTTATTTAAATATTTGTTTAATTTTAAATTATTATGTTGTGTTATACATTGCTCAAGCTTTTTGGTGCAGCTGTAGGTAATCTTGATGCTCATGCCTAAACATATATATATATATATTCATGAGCGCGCACAGACTCTTTCATGTTTAACCCACCATTAATGTCAAAACCAACATCGGTAAATTTTTCCTAAATTTAATCCACAAACATTTCTATTGTATCCCAATGCTCAACAAAATCTTCATTATTGAAGATTTTGTTGAGCATTGGGATACGATTACGGTTTTGACATTACTATTAAATGGTGGGTTAAACATGAAAGAGTATGTATGCGCTCATGAATATATATATATATCTATGTTTAGGCATGAGCATTCATAAGCTCTTTCATGTTTTTCCTTATTGTGGGTGGGAATTACTTGGCTAATACGAAGACACCATCTTGATTAAACGCCAATAATTTATTCGAAAGAATCTTTTCTGAATTATTCAAGCGAAAACCTTTTTTCTCATGATTTTTTTCTTTGCACTACAACGGTGGCGTTACCTTCTTAAAAACGTGACAATAACTAATAGTTTTTTTATTAGTTGATTTTTTTCTGCTTATTTTTCATCAGTTAACAAAGTTTATGTATTGAAAATCTATCACTCACTGTGCTATCCATTTCAAGTCTAATCGGCTGTTTATAATTCTTCGTTGTCTTCGCGTGGCTGAAGTGTGTCTTAACTCAGAGTTATAAGAATCAACAATTTTTCTAAAAGTTGTTTTCCTTTAGAATCTGCCATCAAAAGAGTACCACCCGCCTTATCTTAAGATTTTATCTGCCGATCATAAATCTTGGTAGGACTTCTGTTCATTTCACGATCATTTCGCTGTATAATTTAAATAAATCTGAGAATGAAAAACTGCCGTGTTTCTTTCTATTTTTTTGAATTCATTGAATTCTTGGATCTTCGTTGTTTTTCTTTACCGCCAATGCCCTTTATCAGTTCCCAACTAGATATTTATGATGATGATGATGATGATGATGACACAGCTATTTACTCCTGTCTTAATAGTAAGTCCGATAGGTCCAACAAGATTATGCGGATATTGTTCGAAAATTGTTTGAAAACAATTATTCGAAAAACATTTATTCGAATTGTAAATTGTTTGAATGGAAATTAATCGAAAGGACAATTATACTAAATAATAATTATTCGAAATACAAAATTCTTTATTAAAGTAAAAATTAAAAGAGGAAATACACAGATGATAAATATTCGAAATACAAATATCGTTAATAAATCTATTTAGTAATTAAAAAAAAACATCCTTATAACCTTAAGTTATATCATACTAGACGCAAATAGTCAATTATTAAGTGCACTCGTTAATGGATGAAACTAATTTCTTCCATTTACGTCGTGGTATTTCTTGGCGCTCTTGATATTTTGGCAATCTGCTCTTACTTTGGTTTGGCTTGTTTCTATGGGTTTTAAATAAACCAAACCAAACCAAACGACAAGATTTTTATTAATGGTAATATTTTTTTAAAAAATATATTGCTGGTAATAATTTTTTTTCTTCAAACATTCGTATTAGAAACTATTTTTACACCTTCATAGTATTTCGACCCCAGTTTTAGCGGTCAACTATTTGCCCATAGCTGTGACCCTAACAAGTGCTACCACCCCGCATCAGAGTGGACCTGGGAACACCAGCAATTAAGAGGTGGTTTCACGCTCAAAACCTCTTGATCAGAGGTCTTGCTGTCGGGCGCAGCTTATCGTCGTACCGAGGACACGGATGTAGTTTATCGTTTTACCCAGGACGAACTGCTCTTACTTTTGCAATATAAATTTCTTGCAATTCCTGTTCTCTTTTAAGGGCGTCTAAGAATGTCCATATTGTTGGATGATGGGATAATACGTGCTGCAAAAAAGCCCTCTGCCATCCTTCAAAGGTGTTATTAGTTTCAGGTAAATCAGCATTGACTCTCTCAAAGCAAGATCACATACGTATTTCAAACATAGGTACATCGAATAACTATCTTTTAGTATAATTTTCATTTCGATTAATTTTCATGCAAACAATTTACAATTCGGATGAATGTTTGTCGTATAATTATTGTCGAACAATTTTCTCGAAACAAAGTAAAATTGACAGCTGCTCATGAAAATGGCCACCAATCATTTGTAAATTTACAAGCTATTTTTTCTAACGCCTCCAAAACGAAACTGCTAGCCTTTTCATAGAGAACCGTTTTTGACTTCCATCAGCATGGTTGATATTCTCTAAGAGAACAACTCATTGCGCTTTCTTGGTTTCACGTTTTCTACTGAGCTGAAGTGGAGCGACTATATTGAATCAATTGGGACGGTTGCTGTTAATAAAGTTGGTTCACTGCAACCAAAGAAGTGTCAGTAATGTTATCGGTCCTGACCTAAGATCCCTACTTTGCTATCGCCGTCACGTGGCTTCTCTCTATCTTTTCCGCATATATATATTTTTTCATAGCAGTTGTTCTAATGATCTCTCCTCTTTATATCAACCGCATGAATTTAAACATACTACTAGATTGGTTACTACATCTCATCTTTTTAATACTGAAATAATGTTCTTCTAAAAGTTTCTTTTCTTCCCTGTGGAACCCCCTTCCAGTTTCTTGCTTCCTTGCCACCTACAATCTGCAAAAATTTAAATTCGATGTCTATCGCATTTTCTGTCTTTCTGAAACGTGTTCTTTTATTGTCCTTTCTTCTCACTAAAATCTTCTCATTCTCTTCCAATAACCCTTGAGACTTGAAATGATTTTTAAATCTAAAATATGTTTTGGCTTTAAATAACTCAAAAATAGTTGATAAAGTGCAAAAAACAATCTCGATTCAGCAACTTTCATATGTGCGCCAACATTTTTATAACTATTTTTTTTTCAATAAGTGAAAATGGGATTCTGTTTTACTTTCTTGGATCAGGTGTTATCATTATTTAGACTATTTGCATTCGAACTATTGTCCTCATCTCTGTTGTTGTTGCTGTTATCACAACGTTTCGGGTTACTGTGCCCTTCACCAGGTGTATATCGACCTGGGTAACCTACAGGGAATTCCCAACTGAGGACACAATTACAGAAACGTTCTGATAACAACAACAACAACAACAAAGCTAACGACACTAGTCTGAATGTAAATAATGATAAATGCTCACCCCAGAAATTCTATATGCCGCGTTCCTTCAGGACATGGGGCGCTCATGGCTCTCCAAAACTTCCTATCCCTTGTGGCAGTTAGCAGATGTTTCTCCCTTTGCTGGAGCCCACGTGCCCGTTGCGCCATCTATTTATACAAGCTAGTCAAGCAGATGGATCACTGTCTCCTCCTATCTCTCTTACCCTCAGTATCCTCCGTTAGAGTTAACTTTTCCAAGGCCTCCTTCCTTTCTTTCTGTTGCCATTTTTAAGACTTCCTCGTTGCATACTCACTCGTATGGAATTCTCAGTATCCTTCTGTAGAACCACATTTCTGTTGCCTTCAAGTTTTCTCCTCGTCTGTGGATAGATTGTCCCACATTCACTGTCCTGTAACAGGATTGATATCCCATAGCAACCCAACATTTTTTCCCAGATTCTAACGAAATGGTTGAGTTTCTCAGCACTTTGTTTAGCTTTTGGTATGCTTCTTTCTTTAATCCTATGCGTTTTCGTCCTCTGTTGAAACTTTGCAGATATTTGAACTTCTGCAACTGCTTGATGCTTATAACTCCAATTTGTAACTCGCACCTTGAGATTTTTCTGCTGCTGATCACCATATTTTCTGTCTTCTTGCAGTTAACAGTCCTTTTTTCTTGCCTTCTTTTACTCACATATCCAGGACAGACTGTAATTTTATTTCCATGTCAGTTACTAACATCGTGTTATCTGCGCCTCTTAAGTTATTAAGATTACGATCACCGATAATAATTCCTCTCTTAGAATAGCGTCGCTGTAGAGGTTGAATAAATCTGGGTAGAAGACACATCCTTGTCTCGCACCCCTTTCTTTTTTAAAAGCTATTTTTCTATCCGTATGCAGGCGGTTTGCTCCCAGTATGAGTACTGGTTTATTCTAACCTCCTTTTTAGTTTTCCTAGCAATTAAAAAAAGTCTGTGTGTCTTAAATTGTCAAATTCTTTTTGTGTAATCGATAAAACATAAAAGTGCACACGCGCTGCAGCCACAGCTCCACGGAATCACTGCTTCAAAATCTATCGCAAGGAGCAGTGTAGTCTGGCATTTACTTCCGCCCGCAATTGCTGTAAACGAGTTCTGGAAAAAGCAAAGTTCAGCTACGCGCGATTTGTCCAGGCCAAGGTCGAAAATATTGGATCCCGTAAATTCTGGAAGATCACCAACCAAATTATAAACAGAGCCACAGTGGCTCTGCCCACTATTATAAATGTCCCCGAGGCCATATCCTCCTCGACAGACAAGGCGAAGCTCTTCGCCTCGATCTATGACTCAAACTCTTTTAGATAGCAAAAGCCATCCCGTCCCCAACTTCCCACGTCTCACTGAGCACAATCTCAATAAAGCTTCGACCCCCACAAAATCACTGGACCTGACAAAATTCCAGTAGCCGAATAACAACCCAGAATTATCCCCGATTCTAGATATTTAACCACTACATGAAGGAGAAATCATTCCTGAGCATGTGGAAGGTGGCAAGCGTATGCCCAGCGTTCAAGAACACAGGCAACTGACCCACTCCCTCCCAGTATAGATCCATTAGTCTTCTCAGTATCATCACTAAGCTTTTTGCGGTCTTAATCAAAAAGAAGTTTGTTAAGCACCTGGATAGGAACAAACTCTTTTGCAACGAGCAGTATGGGTTTCAATCAGCCCGATTCGCTACTGACGTCCTAACTACCATTACACACAGAATTAGTGAGGCCCTTGACAACACACATAACGTAAGGACTATAGCATTAGATATCTTGAAGGCATTCAAACAGGTGTCGCACAAAGGTTTGCTACACAATCTATCCATCTATGGAATCACTGGAAGGGTTTTCTCTTTCCTAACAAGTAGATCCCTGAAGGTAGTTATTAACAGCCAATCCTCCGAGGCCCTACCAGTCAATGCTTACGTCCCCCAGGGGTCATTTCTCAGACCAACCTACTTTCTGATTTACATAAATGATCTACCTAAGAATATACTCCGATCATTTTTAAACGTCTATGCCGATGATACGACGATATACGGGCGCACCTCTAAAAGTCTTGACCTACAGAGATTGGCAGCTGACCTCTCTTTTGATCTAACATTAACTTCCCAGTGGGGGAAAAACTGACTGGTTATATACAATGCCTCTAAAAACAAAATGGTTACATTCCATCACCGCCGATCAGACCCTGAACTACCGCTAGTCAAGATGAACGAATGTGCCCTCGAGGAAGCAGCATGCTTTGAAAGGAACTTATTTTCTGATAGAGATCTCATTCATTTGCACCTGGCTTCTTAGGTACTGTTGCGAAGATGGAATTATTGAGGTCCTCTTAAGTATGTTTTACAGTAAAGAACTGCGTTTCTGAACATTTGTTGATAGTTAAGTAATCAATTTGGTACTTTCTTTCTCATCGGGGCTGCTATAGAACTTTTTTTTTAAAAAAAAAATTGCAATATTAGTTTTTAAACAATGGTTGCAAGCTTTCAAAGTCTTACTAGAAACCTGACTATTTGGAAGAAATGGAATTTTGAGTGTGACACTCAAAATTTCGTTTCTTCCAATTTCTTTCTTAATGATCATTTTTTTTTAATTATAAAAATTCTTTTATTTTTGTTCTACTTCATGAGTACACACAAGCGACAAAGGGGCGAACCCTGACACAGTTTCTAGTGTTTGTGTGAACAGAACTTGGTTGTTGGAAATATTGTCTTGATAAGAATCATAAAAAAAACAATATAGGTCACCACTCCGGAGCTATTTCTGGAATCTTCCATTAGTTAGAATGATCGTCACGTGATGCATGTCGTTTACCATTCTTTTTCCGTTTGCAAATGACGGTTGCTAGCAGAATGCCAAGACGCCATAAAAATGTGACAGGAAGGAGAACAAATGAAAAGGACAGACGAAACTGGAAGTAAGTATTTTTGATTGGCAGCTGACTAATGAGCAACTTTCACTTTATTTCAAGGAAATATGTACAGACCCAGGTGGGAAGAAGATAAATATTCAACTCTTTCCTTTCACCTAACCTGCAAATGAACATTTCACGTATATCTTTCGTGTACTTATAAACTCTGAAAAGCACAAGTCATATATTAGGTTTTAAAGAAAATCCTGTCGCATTTTTACATGATTACATTGAAGGTACTTTTTAATTACTTAAAGTAAAATAAACATTAATTTTACGTTCTAATGACTTTTTTTTCTTGGTAGATTGCTTAATATTAGAGTAAGTAAATTTTATCCTTTTAAAATAATTTTAGATCAAACCTATATTAGACATTAAATGCTGTTTGAATTTGCAGAATAAGCGACCATCATTGGTTAATCGTTTAGGCGTCTTGCTATTACACGATAATGCAAGATCACATTGTCCAAGTCACTCCGAAAAAGATTATGGAAATTTGGCCACCTGCTCCTTACTCTCTTGACCTTGCTCCATCTGGCTATTATCATTTCAGACGATTACAACATTTTTTTGGAGTTTATTAGCTGTAAAGAGGTTAGAAGTATAGTGTTTCTTTGCATCGAAACGAGCAGAATTTTTCCTGAGAGATCAACAATTTGCCAAGTACATGGGATCGATAATAAGTGACCAAAGAAGAATTTGTTTATTTTCTATCTTCAAATGTGACAGGACTTACTTTCCAATTTAATAGATATTTACTAATCTTTGCTTAGTATAGTACAAATCTAAATTGGGGCGGAGAATGGTAAGATAGTAAGATTGTGTTGAGTTAGTCTTGAAAATATTCATTCAAAAATCAGGTAAAATTATAATTTCGTATCCCCACTTTAAATTAGTTTAAAAAATTTTTTTTCGCGTAAATAACGCTTTATTTTGGGTGATGCCAAGTGATTTTTTTTGTTAAGTCATTGGTTAATTGGTATATTTTTCAGATGCAATAAAAATAGAATATGTGAATATGGCAACAAAAATAAGGGCAACAGTCCGAACAATGTAAATAGTGTAAGTAATCTCAGAAATATAGACAGATAAAATAGAATAATTTGGTGCTGATAGAATGGCATTCAGTTTCTCTTAATGTTGAATCTGGAAAATGAAGTGGAAATCTGTCATGGGTGTACAGGTAGCGTTATCGGCTATCTGCATGGAAAATGGAATCAACGAGACTCGTTCCAATTCCTGCCTTGTCTGCTGTGATCACTTTCACACCAATGCCCATTAGAAAGAGATAAATAGAAAACCCTATCTAAATAGCTGAAGTGGGAGAGAAGTCACACTCGGCTCTCTAGCTTTAGGTAACAAGACACTATATAAAGGGTCGGGGAGCGAAATCTTCATTCTTGGCACAGCATACAGGTACTGGGCAAAGGTTTCAACCCACACTTCAATAATCTTAGCATTTTTACCGGTACTGTGTGTGTGTGTGATAGATAGAATATAATTTTAAGGCATGCTATATTTATGGGTTAAAGTGCTCAATATCAGGGATAGAGCGTCTGTATAAGTGGACACTGATGTCAACATCCAGCGGCGACTGTCTATTTCATTCTTTTACGCAATCGTCAAGCCATCCTGACGATTGCGTATAAGCATGAAACAGTCTGTCACCGCTGGATGTTGGTTACAATGTCCACTTATATATATCGAGACACACACACACAGAGAGAGAGAGAGAGAGAGAGAGAGAGAGAGAGAAAGAGAGAGAGAGAGTGAGAGAGAGACTATACATATAAACTGTGAAAATAGAAATCAACAGGGCACTGTGATTGGCAGGCAGTTTAACATATACCCTTAAGAAAGGTATGAACACACGTTTTCTCCTCCAGCGATTATTTAAATCTGGGAATTTAAAAGGCAAGAACTTAATCTAATCAAAATATATTTTCTTTAACATTTTGAACTTTCACCTGTCATCCTGATTATTTCTTTCTTCAAGGAGGCTGCTTGCCTTGAACACCTATTGGGACACGAGTTCACCCCAGACCTCAAGTAGAACTCGGATATACAATCCATCGCTGAATGATGCTGGGGAAGTGGTTAGTTCCTTGTCCCGATTCATAAAGCACCTGATGACGCCTGTTATATTTTATATTTACAAGAGCCAGATCAGAGCAAAAATAGAGCATTGCTTTCATATGTGGAATGGTACTGGCCAGTCTTCATTTGCCCGCAATGAAAGAGTTCAGAAGCGCGTATGTGCGGACGAGATGACATTGCAAGCCTCTCGCTATTCTATCGCTATTTTGACGGCAAATGTTCAGACGGACTACATTTTATAGCTCCACCCGTCCTGGCCTTCACGGCTAAAACCCACCATGTCACGTACACATCCTCATTCCCTTCATATTCCATTAGGAATAAAGAAGTTTTATGGAACAAACTCTCGAGAGGATATTTTCACGATCACTATAATCTTAACCCCTTTAAATCTAGGGTTAACCGTTCTTTCTCCAACGTAATCTCATAAACTGCACTTACCACTTCCTCTTACGCTCACACAAAAATATTCAGTAACCTTCTCTCTGAGTGGTTCTTGGCCTGTATTGAGTGCGCACTAGTGAAAAAAAACGCGAATTAAAAGTACGATAAAACGCGAAAGAAAATGTAGTGAAAGAAATACTTGTCAAAAATTGATAATAACTGACGATGTTTTATCTAAGAGAGATTCACGGAAATATTATCAATGTCATAAAAATTCAACTAAACTTAAGAGCAACGAAGTACTATTCAAAGACAGTTTAATAGTTGACAATGGTTTATCTAATAAAACCCCAAGGACTTTTTAAAACTAACCTACAGAACATAAGTGTTCAGGGGTCTCCTATCCAATTTGGCCCTTGGCAGTTTCTTTCCTTTTCCTTAGGCTACCGCCCCCGTTACGTCATCACAAGTTCGCCAGGTAAGTGATTCGTTGTTTTCTTCTATCTCTCTTGATGTCAGGATGCTCCGTAAGGCTTAAGTTTTCCAAGGTCCGTTTGCTTATTGTGTGTCCAAGGAATTCCAGCTGCCTTTTCCTGATTATGTTCTTTTTGTTGCCATTTTCTTTAAGGCTTCTGTGTTGCTTACGCGCTTAGTCCGTGAAATTCTCAGTATCCTTCTGTAGAAGCATATTTCTATTGCCTATAGTTTTCTCCTTATGTGTGGAGAGATTGTCCAACATTAACATGTCATCTAAAAGGATGGATATCACACAGCAATCTGGCCGTCTTTTCTTTGTTTTTAACGATTTTCCCGTTTTTCAGCATTTTGCTTCGCTTTTGAAATGCTTCTTCCGCTAGTCCAATATGTGTTCGGATCTCAGTGTCGCATTTTCTATCCTCTGTTGGACGACTTTCCAGATATTTAAACTTCTGCACCTGCTTGACGTTCATATCTGCAATTTGTAACTCACATCTTGTTTTTTTCTCTTGCTGATGACCATAATTCCTGTCTTCTTACAGTTAATGACGTATCCTTTTTTCTTGCTTTGTCTAGTGGCTCCTGTGGTTTTCTTTCTGAGTCCGTCATCAAAACAGAGTCATCTGCGTAGGTAAGGATTTCGATCACCGATAATAAATCCTGGTAACGTCTCCAGTTCCCTTTGAAAAGCTTCACTGTAGATGATGAATCTGGGGAGAAGACAAATCCTTGTCTCGTGCTCCTTTCTATTTTTGTGTAGCAATTCATTTTCTGTCCGTATGCAGGTGATTTTCTCCCAGTATAATTCTGGGTTATTCTAATATTCATCTCGAATAAAGCTTTCCTATCAGTTCAAATAGATCCTTTCGCTGTACTTTGTGAAAAGTTAATATTATTTTTTAAAAGAGGAAGTTATATTAAAATGGAAGAAATACTAATAAAAAAATTATTAACGAAGCCTGGAACTCTTCATCCAACAAAAATTCACGAAAAACGGACTAATTCTTCTATGTGTCATGTCCTTTCAGGACGTAGACGATCATGGCTCTCCACAATTTTCTGTCCTGTAGCTCTTAATAAATTTTGTATTTTTATTATTTCTCCTAAAACCTGTTCCGCCATCCATTTACTCAAGCTCAGTAAGTAGGTTATGCCGTGTTTTCCTTTGTCTATCCGTCCTTCAATATGTCTTGTGACATATCAAATTTTCCAAACCCACTTTCCTCGTTATGTGTCCTAGAAATTTTAACTCTCTCTTCCTGATGTTAAGAATAAGTTTCATTTTTGTTTCCATATTCTCTAAAACTTCGTCGTTGCTCACATGTTCGGTCCATCAGCATCCTTCAGCTTCAAGTCGCTTCTTTATCTGTGAGGAGATTGTCCAGCATTCACTATCATGTAGGACTGATATTACGTAATAATTCGGTACTCTTTTCTTTGTTTTTAACGATATTTTTTCTGTTTCTTAATACTTTGCTAAGCTTTTGGAAGGCATCTTTGGCAATGTCATTGCACCTTTCCGTCCTCTCTTAATACACTTCCCAGATATCTGAATTATTGTAATTCTATTAATGCAATAAATAATCAGGTAAAATTAAAAAAGAAAGAAATGCTAGTAAAAATTAATTTGCTTCGTCAAATAAAAAAGAATATCATTCTTATTATTACTCTGTTTCTTTTATGTTCCGTGTTCCTTCAGTGTGTGGTTGATCATGACTCTCCACACGTTCCTATTTTTTGTTGCTCTAAATTACATCACTTTTTACCATTCCTCTTTGTCCTTTCACACAGTAGGTTACAAGCTGTCCCCAACTGCTTCTCTTGTTTTAAATATGCTATGTAAGTGTTAAATTCTTCAAGCCGTCTTCTCTTATTGTGTCCTAAAAATTTCAAACTGTCTCGTTCTTATTGTAAGTATAAGCTTCGTTGTAGGTCTTCTTTACCTTAAAATTTCCACGTAAAAACTCAACTTTCAAATATAGCACCGAGCAGTCGAGAGGAAAATAAAGACTGACTTTTTGTAAAGTATAAATTCTACTAGATCAAACGGTATGAGCAGCTGTTGTACATCGGTTTTTCGCGATGACAGGGGCGCGAGTTCGAGTCCGGCTTGGAGATTATTCTTTAATTTTGACCCATGCTGTTTACTGTATAATGATAGTTTGAAGAATTTCGATGAAACACAAGTAGAATGAAGACGAAAGTAATACAACTAAACACTTTATAAAATTCACGGATAAACATAGAAAGAAAACTATAAGGAAGGAGAGAAGAAAGGACTAACCAGCAATTGTAAAAAGAAAGAATACATGGATGCCAGCAAGAGAAACGGTCAAAGATACGACCTTCGAACGGGTGATGTCATAATCGAGAAAGAACAGAAATTTAAATATCTGAGAAGTATTTTAACAGATGACGGAAAATGTGGCACTGAAATCCGAAGACACATTGTAATAACTAAAGATGTATTCAAAAATCTAAGCGAATTATTAAAAAAATAACAAGTCATAATAAAAAATAAAAATAAAAAATCTATTTTAGGATTAAGATATGAGTGCCCAAATGCTATGTAATACTCGCCTTCATTGAATGAAGAGATTTTGAAGCAATGTGGTTCTACTGAAGAATGCTGAGATTACCATGGACGTAGCATGTAAACAATGAGCAAGTTCTAAGGAAAAAGGAAGCCAAAATGAGACATGCTTACAATTAGAAAGAGACAGTTGACATTTCTAGGATACATCATGAGAAAAAAAAGAAAACACTATTTATTTATTAGATTTTTTTTATTTACAAGAATAAGTTTATAATTCTAAAAAAATTAATACAATTAAAACTAATGCAATATTTATCATTTGCTAATTTATATAAAGAAATAAATGTGAAACATTTGTTATTCATAGATGTATAAACATTTGCTAAATTATTAAAATATGTGAACCAACGATAAGGAAAGACCCTTCATTTGTGTTCCTTCACCAACATAAGGTGTTTCATTTGGATCAATGAGTAGTCTTCTATTTACTGTGTACTATATAAGGAACATGGCACTTTTTCTCCCTGGGGTTACTTCTTCTTAATTGTAATTCATTTTAATTCCAATACTTTTCGGGCAACATAAGACTACAATGATGGGCCAATCAGTGAGAATCATACACGCTATTAAGATATTTTTTTAATTTTTTTTTTTTTTTTTTTGTTAGGTTAACGTTCCTCACTCTTCTGTATAGGTACCTTCATGAGATTGCTAAAAAAAAGAGCATAGTGTGATGAAAAAGACGCCAAACTTGACGAAAAGAAAATTTCTAAGTGTTTATGTTATTATTAAGAGGAAAGATCAAAGTATTTGGGGGGGGGTTAAATTTTAATCGTTCATAGCACGTCCGAAATTTTCGTTAAAAATCTTGTTTTTTTTTTCTTTTTTTTTGAGTCAGCAAAATTGACTGATAATCGATCATGGCAACCATTTTTTTCCATTTATAAAAAAAAAAATGAAAATCTCAGTTTGAAATTCTTTTAAAAATCAATCACCATTTTTTAAAAACTTATTTTAAGAAAATCAGAAATTATAATGTTTATTTAAAATATTTTGAACCAGGCTTAACTTAGATTCTGTGCCGAAATGTAATTTGAAAATAAAACAAAGCAGGTCATAACCTTTCGCGTCACTTGACAGGTGATGAATGACGTATTGACGGATTTACGAGATCATAATTTGTTCTACGGAAGCCGAAAAGTGAAGTTATTTAGTTTTAAGTAAACAAATTATTTACCTTGTTATTTTTAAGGAAAACTTTCAGCGCTCTAAATTTTTTTTTTTTTTGTACTTAGCTTTCACCTTTACATTTACGATGCTTTATGGAAAATATATTATAAAGAAATTAAAATAAGACTGTTAAGAGTGAGATTAAATTTCATATTTCATAAGAAAAGTATCTAATTAATTTATAGGTACCTTTCTTATGAAATTTTATCAGAAGTGTACATAAAATACTATAATTTTATGTACATTTATTACATTTTACTGTGTTATTTGTATTACCATTCATTTTAATATTAATTTTCATATTTCATTTATGGAAAAAATGTCATAACTGAGATTAATATAAAAATAAGATCATATAAATTCCATAAGATGATAATGGTACTTGTAGGTACCCTTCTCAGTTGAAATTGAAAAATAAAAATTAACTTCTCCACACGTGTTTCGCAAAAGTAAAGGCCTTAACAGCGGAGAACAATGCTTAACTCAAATAATGCAACTTAATTGTATTCTGGTTGGTTTTCCGTACTTTATAATTACAGCCCGATTATAAACACAAAATTACATTTCTTAATTACTGCGGGTCTTCTGATTAGTCAAAACGATACAATTTACAACGCGCTAAAAAAGATCTATCTCATTTACGAAAGTGGATGCGGCTTTTAACTAATTTTATAATATTTTAACAACTTAAATGTAAAAACCTATTATAATTAAAGAAATAACAAATAATTATAATAAAAATTCATTTTTCATCGAAAAAATCTTTTGCTTTCAGAAAATATTGTCCATATTCATAAAAACAACTAAAAGCAAATAAAAGCATTTGAAATTAAATAATATCTTTGTTTTATTTTAGTTTTGTATGTTACAATTCAGAGCTGATTTTCAGGTAAGGAGTCCAATTAAAAACAAAAATAAAAACATGATTTGCATTCCTCAAAGCCTTGTGCTTTTACCTATTGTAATTACTAAAGTGGACTCGATCGAATTTCTAGAGTTTTCATAAAATTATTTAGGGAGGGGGGTAATAAATATAAAAAATATTTCTGCCATGACTTTAATAAAAAAAAACACATATTTATAATAATTTCGATCATCTGTGAATAGTTTCTGAAAGTTTCATTAACATCCGACAATTATTTTTATTTTTGCAAGAGTTTCCAAATTAATGTGTGTCATACAAAAAAAAAGTGCTAAAAATTGTATATGTTATTTTACTAGTTCTGGTGATACAAAGAGAAACAAGGATTTTTAAATCAAATTTCAAAATGCTCTAAAAAGAAGGAAAACATTTTTTTTAAAGTAATTAAAATAAACTTTGATCTTTCCTCTTAATAATAACATAAACATTTAGACGATAAAATTTTGTTTTCGTCAAGTTTGGCGTCTTTTCTTCATGCTATGCTCTTTTTTAGCGATCTCATGGACGTACCTATGTAATTAGTATACACCTTTCTTGGCATGTTATGCAACCATTAATGACCAGTCAGTAACACCCAGTTTGTACATGGGTCAGTTCTGTGGTAGATGCTTGTCGAACACGTGAGTGAAACACGGACTCTTGTAACATGATATGCTGAATTTGTCAGTAAATGTAGACTTTCTCTAGCTTTCTTTTTCGTTAGCATGTTTTCCTTTTCGAAAATAAAACCCTCATTTACATTCTTATGATTTCTCCCGAGTCAATTGTTTTTATTTTATTATAAATGTTTGTGGAAATATCTGTACCAACTGCCTGCATACATACGGTATACCTAACACACTGTAAATTGTAACATGTTTGGCATTCGTACATAAAATGGATTATTCTGATTTGAATTATTTTATTAGTGTATCGATTAGCTTAACAAGATCCAAGACTAAAAGTATGGAAGCAACTTAATTTTTTACTAGTCTTGCTTCTCTTGCTTATTTATATCAAGTAGTAATAAGATGTAAGTTTAAATTGCCCGTGTTTCTTCGATAAAATATTGTCAAAGTTTAACTAGTTTTTCTTTCATTTTATTATTGTTGCTTTTTATCGCGATGATTTTACATTCTACTACCGTTATTAATGTATTCAAAAAGAATTCCACAGTCTTATAGAAATTAAACAGATATCAAAATTTCCGTCTTAGATATATGTAATTCAATGTAATGCTGATAATATTTATAATTCAAAATACAAATGAGAGAAGATTTGTAATATTTTTTACTTTTAGAAATTGAACCGTTAATATCTCCCTATTTTAAACTGGTATAGATTAATGCACTACAAGATTGAGAACTAATGTTTCAGCCAGAAAAGGAACTATTCCAAGATGCATAAAAAATATAAATGTATTGGGGCCGCTCGTACAGCAAAGGTTATTCTGGGAAAGGCACCAAACAGCATGTTAGTAGTAACTGACGATTGTGAATAACTTCAATCTCCTGAAGACGATTAATCCCTGATACAAATATCTGCTCAGGCATATTTGTGTTTGTTTTTTGTTTTGTTTTTTCAAAACCCACAGAGCCAACCTGTGGTTTATACTGCAACTATACGGAGCAGAGCTTAAAGTTTTCTGGGAAAGAGCGCACAATCTGGCGTGATTCGTAGTTGAACAAGGCAATAACACCTCGTCAGGATGACATATCACTTCGTGCTATCACAATCATCGAGGGTTTCTGAACGGTTTCGTCTACCCAACTTCACTTACAAAACTTTTTTCTATGGTATGATTCTGAAGAACTTTGCTATAGTGCAACACGCTGGGATTATCTCCTCGGCCGATGTTATGAAAAACCACCCACTTAGGAAATTAGCCATAGTGAGATTTGACCTCCAGTCTCCTGGTCGGGACGCTAACTTTCTAGACACGCGTCTACCACCACTCTTTTTGCAACTGATTTTCTCACACCTTTTATTTATTTATTTACTTTTTCATATGGACAAAATTCCGAGCGCATTGCATGATTTCACACTTACCAGAAGGTTGCGACATTTTTTCTTCTTCTTAACAAATATTTACCCTCTATCTGGACTCTTTAAAAATGTTTATATAGCCTATTTACAAATAAACGGTACATCACATATCTAAATGAATACTGTATCTTATGAAATCAAATATTCCTCTCGTTTCAGGAAGCGTATCTTGGATGTGATAAATTCTAGCAAAACTGTTAAAATACTTACACCCGCCTATTTAATAAAACTAGCTTCGTTGGGCCCAAAGCGAAAAAGGTGGAAGAAATATGATGATCGAAGTCACTGAGGTGATTTTAAAAGTCAGACTTAGGGTGGGGCAAGTGTGCCTTGTATGTTGCAAAATACAATACACGCACACACGCAATTTTTTTTTAAGAATGGATCTTAAGAGTAAATTCTTAAATTTTAATTTTATTTTGCTTTATACGCATAACGTGACCTATATAACCCTTTCCCGTTTCATCATTGATACCCGGGACAATTGTTTTCAACTCTCCACAATCTTTTTTTATTTATATTTCTTTTGGCGGGGATTTTTACACGTTGGTGAGTCTTCTGAATACCAGTTTCCATGCTTGTAAGGATTGCTCTCTAATTAATGGAGACAGTCTGTCTATGGGATCGTGATCTATTCGACTAAAAACTGAAGTTTTCTTTTTGCCATCTTCAAATCATTATGGTGACCCGTCTTTGTTTTCTCTATCATATTTCAAAAATACAGAATATTTTCCACAACTCGTAAAGGCCGTTTGTTAGTTAAGAGATAGTCTTCCTTAGAACTAGTTACATTATAAATACGTTTTTTACATTTCTATGTTCCAAAGTAAATCCTTCGCCTTTGTATTACTTCAGACTTATAATGCTACATACGAGTATCCACTAATAAAAACGTTTAAAGTGATAAAAATATCTCGGATTAATAAAAATCCATTATTCTCTTTGTTTGGATACGAAACTGCAGATATGAAAAATTTCGGGTGATCTACGAACGAAAGAAGTTTCACTTGAATATACAATTTCGGCCTTGCTTGACCGATTGATTATTTGCAGTTCAGTTGGTCAGAGCGTACTTGACTTAACGGTAGCTCCCTCTGCCCAGAGGGACACAAATTCGAATCCTTTCAGAGAGCGTAAACTTTTCTTTCATAAGATTTCTTGAACAATCAGACAGGTAGACGAAAATAAATAAATAAATATAATGTTTAATAAATAAATGGAGCGTCTACCAAAGTGATAACAAATGTTACATATGCAAACTACAAATCCCAATGGTTTTGTCTTGTACTTAGGCGTACACACACCGTGCAACTAAGTTTTTTTTTTCAGTATAAACACGGTTACGAACGAATCAAACATTTTCTTCTGATGCGGCATCCAAATTAAATTGCCGTTTCTTTATTTATATCTCTCTAACCGTTTACTGGTTTGTAGCTGGCTTTCTTGTTGGTCAAATGTGAGAGTCACTTCTCTGTTCTTATTAATATGGCTTCATTTGCATCAATAGATTTTATTTTGGTTTTATTCATTTACCTTATTTACATTTATCGCGTCTTACTAGTTGAGGAAATGTCACTTGAGTCTGGACAAGCAAGCAGTAGTTATACATCATTGCTAACGTCACTCACACGAGAGAGGGGCGCCGAACCAAGTTGTCATCTTGAGATTTGGGACAGTTGCCCTGAATCGTGTTTAAAGACAGATCGCTGTCTTAAACAACTTTTCGTATAATCTTTACTATCATTTAAAATGTTTCACAGACAGACAAGCGGAACAATGAAAGGACAAAAAATTAAAGCCTGCGATCCGTTTCAACACAAATTTGTGTTGCTCCGCCCCACCAGTCACAAACACACACGCACATATATATATATATATATATATATATATATATATATATAGGTTACGATGAAGAAACTGTCAACATAATGAAAAAATGAAAATAACACTGACATCTCACATATATATATTTACCAAAATTACACAAAACTATCTTGAAACACTAAAGAATAAATTTATTCAATAAAATCGCCATTGGCTTCAACCACGGTCTCCCGACGACTTCAGAATCTCCTGCAACTCTTCTGGACGGTCTCCTTGTTTAAGTTGGTGAATTCTGCCATAATCCTTGACTTCAGTTCATTTTTGGTGTTACAAGGAGTTTTGTTGGATTCTCGCTCAACTGTGCCCCACACATAATAATCAAGATGGTTACAAGTCTGAGGAATTAGGTGGCTAGATGTAAGGTGTGATGTGGTCGCAGAAATTGTCTGACAGCCATGACTGGGTTCTCTTGCTTGTGTTGCATGGTGCAGGACTCTTCCACCAGCCACCCTCTTGACTCAGGGCAGCATTACCATCTCAAGGCACTTGATGTAGGTCTCCGTGTTGAGTCTGAGGCCCTGTGGAATGATGAATGAAGGCATAACATCGCCCTCACCAGTGATCACTCCAAACACCATGATGTTAACTTGATATATCATCTAACTCTTTCTGAATCATTTGCACTGTTCTCAGATTGACACTGAAATACTTTGAAATGATCATGTTGGCGCTTCTGGCTCGAATACCAAGCAGTACAGCATGCTGTTTTCAAATTTCCGGCGGAGTGAATTGTGTCCTGGTGCTCTTTTCCCCACAGACAGTGCCCAACTGACCCTACTATACTGTGAAGTCGACAAAATCAAAAACAATCAACGTACATGCGCTAAATTAAAAATATAAAATGGCGTCAATTTACCCATGATACTCTGTATATCATGGGACTGCAAAAGTAGGTATATAGTAAGTATTCTAAAACTACTACTTTTACACTGTGTGTGTGTGTGTGTGTGTGTGTGTGTGTGGTTGAATCCTCTCCCCCAAATACTAACAATTTTACAGCATCTTTACAAATAACTGTGAGAACGCATGAAACTTTTAGTTGTAGTCGGCCACTGTTCACAGGGAATTTATTTAGAAATATTAAGGCTCTCTGACAGTTAATATTGAGCTCTCTTTCCCCGGTGTGCCTCTGTCGTAGACTCTCTTAGGAGTTGCTTATTTTACTTAAATTGTATGCCCTGTCATAGGGGACTTTGATGAAACGGTATTGTTGAGTACTATTTTGCTTTTAGCAGTATGCTCCTACTGTTTACATCATGATATGGAGCTCTTTCTCGGCACGCCTGTAAACTTGTATTTGTATGTAAGAGAGAGAGAAAGAGAGAGAGAGAGAGAGAAAATTTACGGCATCTCTCTACACTCGGTGAGTTTGGTTGGTATATGTATACATCAAGTTGTTGCAGGGGATTGATGGACTTGCCAACAGGGTATAAAGTTCCCATTTCCAAATAACTGTTGTCGACTGCCTGATGATTACGCGAGAACGCAGGAAACTTTTAGTTGTGGCCGTTCACCGGCTATGTTTTTCTTTTTGCGAAATATTAAGGCTCTTGTATCTATAATAAGGATCTCTGTGTATATATATATATATATATATATATATATATATAACGAAACGTTTTATAAAAAGCATTTTTAGTTTCCACAATGTATTTCAATTCGACCATTCCTTTTGCATTTGCACGTGAAATCTTGCTGACCGTTGCAATTCTGTATAACTGTGACTGCTATGATTGATAAGACGGCCTTAGCAAAGCATACCTGATCTCAGATCTCACAATTAAATATTACCTCAGTTCCAACAATATCTTTTCCTTATAGCACTTTTCATCTCTGAATTGACAGATAAATATCCTATCAAATCCATTTAATCATTAGCAACTATGTTCCGCTAACGGCCTCTTTCTTTCGCAGATTTTCGTTCCCAGGAATTTAAATGTGTTTTTAGGAAATCTTTTAAATATTATTTATAACGGTTATGGAGTTTACATTGCAAGCGCTTGCTTCTCTCAAGTTTCTCATAGAGAGCTTACTTGGGCCGTCTGCTATATTTGAATATCATTCTTCTGTCATTCCTCTGTCAAGCACTTATGAATATTTCCTCCGAGCTGTTTCGACGTGATTCTCATTTTAGCTTTGCTGCTCGTTTTTGAGCCTGTCCGTCTGCTCAGTCCCATTTATGTTTCATCAACATCTCCTATATTGGTTGCCAATCACAGCTAGAGTGTCCAGTCTACCCTGTTATTTAAACCAAAGTTGTAGTTGGAGAGAAAATATGTATTCATTCTCTTTCGTAACAAGAAGAAAGAGAATGTAACAATCTCGTTCGAAATTCGAACCGCTTTACCGATTTCTCGTTCCAAGCATCTATTATAATACACCAACTTATTCCTATTCTTATCCTAAATCCCTTTTCTGCTTATATCACTTTTAATGAAGCGTTAGCGAATTTTCTGCTTACGTCTTCACCGACATATGCATTTTGCTTTTAGAGTTTAAGACCCGCCGTACATTGAATCGTCGTCTTTGTAGCCCCCGTTCGAATACTTCTCTAATCTAACCCAATTTTTTTTAACTATTATTTTATCTTACGGCACAATGGAACCTATAGTTAAACTTCCGCGCCACAATTAAATTAGAATTATCAACAAAAGTCATTTTTATCATTTATTTATTAACACAAACGAAATTTATTATTAGTAGTAATAAAAAGATAATAATTAAAATTATTAAAGTACTTACAATAAACAGAAAAAATAATAAAATATAATTTAATATTTAATGTGATATCTGAGCTCGTCGTTTTTATTATGCATTTTTAAAAATGTTTTCTGTTCAAGGTTGAAGAAGTTTGGACAAGCATACTCTTCTTAAATCTTCCCTGGATTCTAGCCGTGATCGATTTTTGCTTTTATTGTTTATTGCAGAAGCTTCGCACAAATATGGCGTACACGTATAATTAATTTTAAAAAAAGGTTTTAATTTTGATATGTACACTTATTTTGCTTTGGACTTTTTTCTTTCGCTATTTACTACAGACTGAAGTAAATCCTTATAAAATACAAACATATATTTGCTTTCTTAAACCATTGCATCTTCATCGATTGTTTTACTTTCAAGACCGGTGATTGAAGTCTTGATCCATAATGTTTGGTTGACTCTTTAATCTAAGACAGAGAATAGCAAAGTTTTTTGAAAATGAGCCAGACTGGCACTATTTATGGATATGTAGGCAGAAAATAAAATTATGTATACACTACGTAAGCAAGTTAATATATTCACAATTGTCATGAATCGTGGAAAAGTCTTAAAGAAGACAATCCTTTTTGTATGAACTCAAATAAATGAGGCACAGTTTCGTCTGCAAAAGAGGATTTTGATCTCAACTGCATACAAAATCAAACAGATCGTCACTCCTGTCATTAGTATTTACTTGCTCACCACATGGCGATGAAATGTGGCAAAAGATCGGTTTAAAATGGGGAGCCAAATAGCGTGCACCTGGCTTAAAGCTAAACATTGACGAATCCCTGCAACTAACGTTGCGCCGGCGTCGTCGCTTCTGTCACAAGTATTTGTTTTCATCATATTGTCATTTAGCTATTTATCCAGTCTTTACTCACATATCCACGGTATCCTCACTTCATATTTTGTCTTTTCTCATAATCATTTATTATTATTAATTGTTCACGCAATACAAGGCCCAAGAGACACTCAAAGTTGTGGCTTATTGAATGTAGAACTGTAGAACTACATTTCTGTTGCTTCAAGTCTCCACTTCATCTTCGAGGGGATCGTCCAGCACTCACTGCCATACACGAGGATAGATATCACGTAGTAGTTTAGTACTTTTCCTTGTTTCTAGCTAAATTTTCCTATTTCTAAATACTCCGTTTAGCTTTTGAAATGCTTCCTTGGCTATCATCCCAATACGTATCGCTCTATCCATCCTGATGTTAATACACTTCCCAGATACTTAAACTTCCACACTTGTTTGATTTTGTTATCTCCGATTTGCAATTTGCATTTCCTTTTGCTAACAACCATGTAAAGATACTGTGTTATGAAACGCAGATCGTCATGTAAAGAAGATCTTTGGGTGGCACTTCTTACTAATTGACTAATGGGAATGATTCATCCCAAGGTTGTGTGGCATGGTGGATCCTAACTGTGAAGGTCGGAACTGGTAGAACTAACTTGCTATGGAAATGAGAAGCTAGCAATGGGGAAGGGATTGTAAAGTTGAAAGTAATTATTCTCTCACAATGCCGCGTTATTGCTTCTGAACACTGCTTTTTTTTTTCTTTTCGGATAACATATCAGAAATATGTTTGCAAGTTTGGATAAATTGTTAGAAGATTGATCATGTATGCAAAAGGTCTGAAACTTATGAGAGTAAGCAGCTTCTTTTGTTTAACAAGTTTACAGACTAAACTTAGCAATTGGAAGACAGATGAATATTGTTGTTGTTTCAAGTACGAAGTTACGTCTATTAGAGCTAATTTTAAACTATATTTTTAAAAGTATTTTTGCAGATAAAGTTTAAACCTCAATATCAAGCGGTTTTAAACATGACATATTAATTATTGATTTTCTATGGCGTATTATCCTTTTGCAGGTTAATTATAGCCATTTTATTTTTAGATTGTAAGAATTTTTTTCCACAATAATAGTTTACTCATACAGGTCTTACTAATTAACCCATAGCTGGGGGATAGAAGATATGGATTCATACCTTTCCCAAGCTTATTTTACATGTAAATGAATATAAAAAAAAATGAATGGAATTGAAACTCGACTGTTCAATTTTGAGTCATTATCCATTTTACTACCTGCACATCCAAGCTTTCAGTACCTAGTATTCTCAAGTGGTCACCCATCTGGGTACTGACCAGGCTTGACATTGCTTAACTTTAGTGATTGTATGGGAGCTAATGTTTCAACATGATATGGCCGTAAGCTCCAACCTTATAGCACCTAGTATTCCCAAATGGTCACCGATCAAGTTTGATGTTGTTTTGTTGATCATACCAGTGTTTGAACATGATTTGCTCGTAAGTCTGAACATGACATAGAACATAGTTAACCAATTAGGGTAAAAGATTGTTTGAAAAGAGCCATATTTTATTTCTTGGATGGATTTGTAGTAACAAGAAAAAGCAATCGATCACTTGTGAGAGTAGCTGGGAGGTGATATTGACAGAATCAGAGAAGAAAACAGACCAGGAGCAGGAAAGGCTGTATTTTAGGTAAATGCACGGTAAGGAGCATTACCAACCTGGAACCTGAAATAAGAATTCGTTTTGGCTCAATTTCACAGATAACACACACACACACACACACACACACACACACACACAAAAGTAATTGTTTAGCATTCAAAATGTTTTAACCTACTATCTTTATCTTTGTTATTTTCATAAAGTTTTTTTTTATTTTTTATTATTCAGTATATTCTTCATGTTTCCTTATGTTTCTGCTTCATCTGGAACAGATTCGTACATTTCTCCTTTCACAGATTATACAAAAACAAATTTAATGAATGCTTTCAGTGTCATTCTTTGTGATGATTTCGTCTGTTGTGTCACCAGAGTTTAACTCTATTGAAATCGGGTTGAAAACAGTTTGAATTTTCTAAAATAACAAAAACCAAAGTAAATGTTATCCTCTATGGAAATACATTCAAATATTTTGGACATTTTGTAAATCATTCTCCCATAGATCAGTGCTGTTCTTTAGTTCCATCCTGGTAAAACCTTTACGGCTAGGACGTGGATCTTGCTATTTCCACAGATTCAAATCACTCTAGTTTCCTTTGCATTCCAAATGGAAGGAGATAGTTTCACTAAGTTTTTTTCACAAGAACTGCCAACCTTTATGTCTGCTTTCCTGAACACTTTAATCTGAACCTTTCCAAGTTAAGGATCAATTATTATCTATCCTCCTTATCCTCATGAACTTCACTTCCAGTTACCTCCTCTACACTTCATTTATCATTAGCATTTTAACAGTAATCCAATACTTTGAGTGGCTCTTGAGCCTTGTATTGGGCGAAATTTTGTAAAGTAAATAAAATAAAATTTCATTGATATTTATTCAAACGAAGTATTGTAAAATATTTGATAAAAAAATGTTTTTGTTTTTTTACAGTGAGGTTCATCCAAGTACAATGGCCAGGGTCCACTTGAGGTAGAGGATTATAGTAAGGGTCAGTTTATGTGGATAGGAGGGGAAGATAATGATTAACACTTGACTTGAACAGGTGGTTGAGGAAGCAGCAGTGGTTCACAGGAAGAAGCTGTTTGAGTGGGACTTATTTCTCACCGACAGGATACAGAAGGCATGTGGTTGGTTAGAAACAATGTGGGTGGCATGGTGGGTCCTTGCCATGAAGCTTAGGACTGGCAGAACCAAAGAATGCAGTTTATCTGAACAATTTCCATGGAAGTAGCAATACAACAGTGAGAGACTTGGTACATCCTGCTTGTCAAGGAGAGGTTGAAGGGTGGAACACAACTTGTCACCTGCCACATGTTTCTTGACCAGAGTCAATGTTGCATACAGCCATCTTTGATAGTTGTTTTAGTACATTTTACTTTCTCATCTCTTCAAAGTCAATTTTTTTACAAGTCTCAAGTCATTCAAGGTAAAGTGTTACAATCAAAATGTTAATTATGACTGAGCAGGGAGTGAAGATTATGAGCAGAGATAATAAATGACCTTTAACTTTAAGCTCAAGATTGAAGTGTTTGGGAAAGCATCCATGAAGGAATCTGTTCCACACAGTAGCAGTCCTCCTTTAAATTGTCTAAGTGGAACTTTCTCCAGGCATCTGGAATATGGAGGAAATGGTTTTTGACTTTGTGGATGTAGCATTGTCTGTTTTAGCTGTAAAAATCTGAACTGGTGGAACTAAAGAACGGAGCTCATTTGGACACTTGCCATGGAAATAGTGACAGAGTAGCGAAAAGCTGGCAACATTTGCATCTGTTGGGGAAAGAGGTTGTAGAATGGAAAACAAGTCATCCCTTTGAATTCTATCAAGGCTGGAAAGTAAGAATTATACAACTCCAGCCTAGACATGGTACCTGTACTCCATTTTTGATCTAATCCGACTCTTGTAAGCATGGCAGAATGAGTTGGTTATCTTCTGGAATGATAGAATGAGCTGATCATTTTCCAGCATCTTTAGAATTGGTTTGTGTATTTTACTTCCACAGAAATAGATGTTCAAGGCAATGTTCAAATGCAACCTTTCATTGTGACTGAACAAAACACGAGGTCTGAGTGGTGATGACAAAGAAAGTTACAATCTGGTTCTAACACTTTCAAGAGAACAAGTCAAAGTTAGTGGAAACCTGAATATTCAGAACAGAATTGAATTCTGTTTATTGAAATTGATGACAATTAAAATAAACAATCCCAACACAATTGATTAATGTAGAATTCTTTATTTGTCATCCAACTCCATCTCCAGCATCTCAGATTTGCAAAACAGTTACAAAAATCAAAATCTACAAGGGTGGGGGAGATATGTTGTGATGCTACTTAAATCAGCACACATTTGAACCCTAGTTTTTGGTTGTAGCCGTAATACAACTTTTTTTTCTTTTTTCTTTAAATTAAATTTTTATAGATTTGTTTCTGCAAGGACACTACTATCTGGCCACTGATTCAACAATTAAAAAAAAGTTTTTAAGTTTTGAATTCTGTATACTAAAAAAAATTAAAGAAAAAATGACAACTAAGATTGTTTAAACTTTTGAACCAGAAGCTGTCAGTCGGTAAAAATGTTAAGAGAAGCAACTATCTAAATTTAAGAGAAATATATGAGTAAATATCTTTAACTTGTAGATAGAGTAGATTTTACAAGTACACAAATGAACAGGTTGCAGTGGAAATGGGTACAAAAGGGCTCTGCTAAATTCTAGATACCTACCCTGGGGTTCAATTGTGAACCAAGGACAACATTATAAATTAGCAATCATCTTTACCTGGAGTCAGAGCGCTTACTCTAAAATAAGGGAAGTTAAAAGGAGGTAACAAAAATACAAGAGGGTCTAATTTGGGTGAATTCACTTGGAGTAGGTAAGAAAGATGGTTTCTAGGGAGGATTGTTTATAAATGAAAGAGAGAAAATGTCTATTCAGAATGTGAAAAAAAGCTACTGGTTGGATTTTGGGAAAAATTTGAATAAATTTCTCAGTTTTATTTTTTTAACATAAAAACAAATACATAAACGATAAATAAAAAATGCTGATTAAAATGCTTATTCTACAAGAAAATGAAAAATAATTGAAAAATGGATAAATCATACATATATATATATATATATATATATATATATATATATATATATATATATATATGCAGGCATGCCACCTGGGTAGGCAGTGCCTACTACAAATGTTAATGATTAAATATAAAAAAGAAAGTAAAAGATTTTAAGAATTCATTTGACATATTAAATTGAATGCATAATTCACTAAATGCTTATTATTTTCATTTTAGTCAATTTCTTTTCTCTACTGCCTATTAACACCTGTATATATAATATGCATCCCAATGTCTAGCTGACATACTGTGGATGCTGCTACATGCCACATTTGATAATTGGTGATAAAAGCAACAGAAATTCTACCTTTTTTCAATTAGACATCTTCTGCAATATAAAAACTAAAGTGAACATTTTGTAGAAATCTTCCTTCTCCTTCATTAAACTGTATCATTTAATTTTCTTAATGGATAGCCAATTTTTCTATAAATACTTTCTTAGAAGGATAAATCTTTTGCTGGCAATGTTCTAAAGGACAAACATCTGTATACTCAAAGCTATGACTCATGGCACATGTCTTGCATGTATGTTTGTGAGGGGATATATATCTGAGAAAGTGGAAAAAGTTTTCTTGTGATGTGTTTCATCCTTTAGGACTTTAACAGACTAAATTTGTTATGTTGGTCTGATGATGTCCTAAGAGACAAAATACAGCACAGGAAAACTTTTTCCAATTTGTCATACATTTTACCCAATATATATATATATATATATATATATATATATATATAATCCAGTAAAACTGCTCAATATCAGAGATAGATCAATTACTCTAAAATAAGGGTAGATAAAAGTAAGCAACTACCTCATTACCCATAATGCACCATTGAACAAATTGTTTAGACAAAACGCAACAAACATGGCCTGAAAATTGTGTTCAACAGACTGTTGCCACTTGGTGTTGATCTGTGTCCCCACACACAGACACACACATATATATATATATATATGTATATATATATATATATGCGCATCTGTGTATGTGTGCTAAAACCTTTTACAAGGTATTATTTTTACCTAAGTTTGATTAAAGGTGACAGGACATTAGGTTTTCTACTTTTTTTGTTTGTTTGCTTGAAGAACTGGTATTTTAAATGTAGTTAACAACTGATAGATGCATTTAGTGCAGTGAAGAATTTTGCTTTATGTCACCTCATGTATAACATCATCATAATACTGAGTTTAAAAGTATTCAAAAATCAAAAAAATACTTCCACACTTTTTTTCCTTATTTTGGTAATGGTCAGAACAATGGTTGAAAGTTCTATATCACAAATATTTAAATAATATTTACACTCATTGAATACAGACATGTTCTCTTGTACTTAAGATAATCATTTTTTCTTTAAATTCTTTATCAATGGTTTTTCCATTACATTAATGAACTGCTGACTAAATACATTATATATAATGTGTTAGACTTTTTTATGCAAGTCAATATTTTAATAATAAAATTAATAATAACAAATGAATGTTGCTAAAATTTTCAGGATATTCTTTATATGAGGAATGGACTGTGAGTTCCAAATGGTAATTAAATATTTTAGTAACATTAGGTTTTCTTATGCAAAGAAACTTAATGCAACAAAAAAATGTTATTTATAGATAAATCCAAAAGATATAGGCTATAGAAACCTATTTGATTCACACAGTATGCTAAATAACTGTTATTGCTTTTCCTAGTATTGATGGGGGAATTCCCTTCTAACCATTTTTTGCTTAAAATAGTGTGGAACATCAATATCTTGACTATCATTATTTTCTTTTTGATTTACACGTACTATCTATTTTAGCTGTTGCTGCTGTTGGAAGTCTTCAACTGAAATCCTCAAAATTTATTGATCATATAATCAAATCATGAAACTTTTACCAGAATTGTTTGGTTAGTACCAATTTATGAAAACATTTACTTGCATAATAAAATCTGACTTGGTGTATTTGAAAAATGTAAGAATGCTGGAAAATGAAGTAAAAGAAAATTAATTAAATTTTCCTTCTCTGTCATATTTAACAAAAGAAAGTATATATATATATATATATATATATATATATATATATATATATATAATAAGCCAACCAATGCTTATTGTTCCTCTTCAAGAGCCGTGGATTCATGCTTTTGTGAAAGGCTTTAATGCTAAGTGGACAACATAGGAATCATAAGTAAGACTTCAAACGAGATAAATTCAGTTTCTTTTACTCATAACAATTACACCACATGTCTGTCATTCCATACACACAATATTTATAGACAGTTTCCTAAAACTATAGAATGAAAAATGAAATATCCACCAATGTATTTTGTCATGGTACACTTTAAAATCTCAAACAAATTAATCTGTGTCACCCTGTTCTCTGTCACCCTGTACTGTGTCCCTCTGTGTGTCACCCTGTTCTGTGTCTGCATATAATGAAATCTTAATCTGAGTTTATAAAGCTAAAAATAAAGAAAACTGAAAGTGCTCAATGCTCAACATAGAAATCTAAGATCAGATTAAGATATAAATCTCATGATTCACCCACTTGTGCTGTCTTTTCAGGTTTCTATGCGCCAAGAGGTGAACATTTGGGAACTTTCAAAATGGAGGTGCCATAGGCAAAAGCAAGAAATAATGTTGGCAAATTATTCCTTTCAATACTGTCAATATGTATATGAGAGAGAGAGAGAGAGAGAGAGTTTGAGATGAAATTGGTTGATATATATAGATCAATATTAATACTGAGTAAAATGTCAATTGCTGATTTAACAATTGCAAGAAAGGAAGATGATGCTATGCCTTCTGTGAAAATCATCATTCAGATTTTTGCATTTACATGAATTTGAACACTTGCAATCAGTGCCTGAAGCAAATACACAACTATCTCACACACTGAGCAGCTTGATAGCTAGATAATGGAGTGAATGAAAGAAGGAGGGAGAGATATTGGACTGAATGAGAGATACAATTGTAAAGATTGGAATTGGATAAATAGATGATATGAACAAAATAAGAGACATGTTGGTTGGTAGGTAGATATATATGTATCTACATTTATACATGATACTGACTGAGTACACTTTTTATTTTTTTTAGTTTAGTAAGTAAATTTTCATTTTATGATAATATTTATTTACTTTGTATTTCTAAATTTACCATTTAAATATTGCTTCCTATTGCCCATCTCTCTTGAGTAATGTTTTCTCAGTTTCTTTCAGTCACCCCCCCCCCTGCATCTTAGGTGCTTTATTGCCTTGCATGGAGTGACATGATAAAAAAATTACTTTTATTATTATAAATTGGTTGTTTGGTTGTTTAGTTGTTTCTGTTTAACAGAATATCAAAAATATGGGTTATTTAATGCCGAAATCTAAATATTTGTACACAATTTTATTCTATTTTTTTAGAGATAATAATGATTTAGCAATACAAGTTTTACTAATTAACCCATAGTTGGTAGAAGAAGAGATGGATTCATACCTTTCCCAAGGGTAATTATGCATAAGTGAATATAACAAACCCAACTGGAATTGGAACTTGGTTCTCCCATTAAAAATTCTGAGCCATTATACATGAAACCACTTGCAAATCCAAGCTTACAGCACATGACATTCCAATGTGGTTACCCATCTAGGCACTGACCCGGTTCAACATTGCTTAACATCAGTGATCGGACAGGAACTGGTGTTTCAATATGATGTGGCCGTATTGTTAGTAGATACTGGTATTTGAAATAAACAAACCATTTTTATTTTATTTTGAACAGTGTATTTTATATCTAAAAGTCTGTGCATTGGAGAAATCTTTATAAAAAATACGTACTCTGCGACAGGGAAAAATGGCACATCTATTTCAAATATGTGGATCCACTATAATAATGTTTGCATGTCAGATTAAAAACAAATTGATTAATTCTTTATAAATTACTTTTTACATTATTTAAATATTCTTAAAATATTTAGATATTATCACTTTTTATATTATTAAAATAGTATTTCTTATACATAATGCAATAAGAAATAGAAAAAAAAAGGTATTGGGAAACTAGTAACACAGAGTATCAACCACTTCAAATAACAGCCTTTCATGTTTTCCAATGACAAAGGAGTAGAAAAAATGACTTATGCAACAGTTACAAAGACAATATTTATACTACTTGGTATTGGCAATTATTTAGAAGGATAAATGGCTAAAAAATAGTGTCTGGGAAAGACACCCCCTAAAATGTCTCCCTTGTTAACAAAAATACCTGTCAAAGTAAAAAAAAAAAAAAAAAAATAAAAATAAAATTACTCAGAAAAGAATTCATTAACAATAAGGCAAAGATTGTTTCTGCCCCCTCCCACCACCATAATTCCCTTTTGTATTAAAACTAAAAATCTATAACAAAAGGAGGCAGGTTATTTTCACTGTCATAAAATGTAGGTAGGACTTCCAGCACCTAAAAAAATTTGCATTAACCCAAAATAATTTATTCATGATTTGTTAATTATAAAAAATAGAATTAAAAAAAATTTCAAAAGAGCAGGAAACAATATTTGGTTATGAAAAATGAATGTTTATTTGTGTATACATGTAAAACCCACCCACTTTTCACATATTAAAGCTCTCTTCTGACTTAGGCTGAAATCATTTTGACATTTAAAAGTTAAAACTTGAATATAATATGCATTTAATTTGATACTCACTCCA
>CAHIKZ030005303.1:652500-672500 GCA_903632075.3 Acanthosepion pharaonis
ACAGAAGTTTCTCCCTCAGGAATTAGCCAAGTGAGTCCCCCCCCCAACACCGCACCCCAACAAAAAAAATGAAAAAAGACATTCATTTTTAAACATCAACATGGAGACTAAGATGAGACTTAGTTTGCAAACTAACCAGATCATGTATGTAGTAGGTTTGATCATCACTGGCTTTTGTGCCTGACTATGTGAAGGTTTACAGTTGTTAGCAACCTAGTTCTCTTTAAATGCTGTTTGATTTTTCTTCATTTGGAAGCACATATTTGAGGCCTTAAGCCATGCTTAACAAGTGTGTCCTTCACTATAGTAGAGATTAACAAACAATTACTACCATAGTGATTTTGAGCTTCACTGGATGAACCAGACTGATGTCTCTTTACCAGACTAATATATAAACAGCAGTACAAATATAATCATTCTACATTGGGCAGAGGTTTAAGTATCTTATGATTATTTTCCACTGAAAATTATTTATTTTTTGGGTTTCTTGTTTCTTTGAATTTTGATTAATTATTATAACAAACTATTTATGTTGATGCTAAACAAAGAAAAATATATGATTTAAATCTTTTAACAGCATCAAAGGTTATAAACTGTACCTTTTGTTTCATAATCTCTGGTTTACTCTCCTCCCTTGAACTGGGGTAGAGATTTATCCTTTGTTTTCTGTTTAGGATTGGGTTTCCAGTTCCTTCTAAAGTTTACTTCAATTTTATACTTCTAATGTTTCTGCCTAAACTCTGAAATTTATACTCTTATTGGGTTCCCATTTTCTTCTAAAGTCTTCTTTTCCTTCTCTTTCACTTCCAGTGGCCCCTTGCATATTAGTGGCATTATCATCTTGCTTTGTTTTGTCCTCTTAGAGGCTTTATCAAGGCAAAAGGATTTGGGGCTTAATAAAGTCCCTCAGAGGACAAAACACATTGGTTAAATAAGTTTTCCTTTTCTCTTTATTCTTATTGTCCTTCTAAAGATATACTCAATCTGAAATTTTACACACACACACACATGCATATATATATATGTCAAATGAACACTGATGGTTGCTTAAGGTCACTATGCCGTCAACATGCAGCGTTGATTTCTATATCACCATTTTATATTGACAAAATACTCTATCCCTTAAACTTTAAACACACACACACACACACACACACATATATATATATATATATAAGCCATCCATACACAGTGCATCAGTGCAGCTAGACATCTGACTGCTTCAAGCCAAGATCCAAACCCGATTGATTTGGCATTAGTCGAAGTTTCTACCCCTGAGCTATCAGCACACACCAGAGGGAAAGGGAAATTTTAGCATATTATTTTTTACGAATGTAAACAAATGCCATGTATATATATGTGTGTGTGTGTGTGTGTGTGTTATTCTTTAGTAATTCTGAAAATGCAACACTGTTACATATGAAATCTTATGTCATGACTGTGAAAGGATATAACAGCCAATTATTGACATAAACTGTATAAATAATTAAGAGTCTGTAGGCTACTAATTTATTTAATCCTGTAATCCATAGATGCAGATAACTTTCATGGTCTATTAGATCATCCGCCTTGCTATGCCAAGGAATTCCTCTTCACTGAATCACTCACAAAGCTTAGGTTAACTTGTGGTATGTTTTTCAGGCACTTTCCAAAGGTACTACATGCTGGGATCACCTCCCTCAAACGGATAACATCCAGAAGTCTCCTTCCTGACAAATCAACCATGGTGAGATCCAAACCTGGGTCTCATGGCCAGAAAGCAAACGTTCAATCATATAAGTATATATAATAATAGACACACACACACACACACACACACACACACACACACACACACACACACACACATCATACACATACAAACACACATATGTCTGTGTGATTCATGTTAGGAAAAACCATCAGGAACCTTTCAACTAAGAAGAGTTGATCTGTGGTGACACCAATATATACTGGGTTCACTCTAAGAGATGTTAAAGTAAGTTTTGTAATCAGTGTCACCACATAATGTCAAAAGACTGAAATGCCTTCAGAAAGGAAAACAAAATCACCTCAAAGACACCAAGTACAGAATCACGCCATGAAGGATGGCTGTAGGCACATTAACATAGACAAGGAAATGAATCCAGCTGAACTTAGGATATACCCACACACACAAGAGAACCAGATGACAGGAAGTTATATAAACACCAGACCCATACAAGGGAAGAGAGAATCCCTGAAGAAGACTGAACATTTAAAGGAAACCTTGAAAACCACATATGGTCAATTTTAATTTGATGAAGACCAGAAGTGAATAAGCAATTATTTTAAGTTTGAAAAATTGTAATTTATTCTAATCGGATATTTACTGACATACCATATTTACTTAAAAAGAAAATGCATATATATAGTGTGTACATTATGTTTTTTTCTGAAAAAACAAAAATGAAACCTACAAGTGCTACTAAATGTGTCAGTAATAAATTGATTGTCAAACCCATCAATCACTTTATTACTGTGTAACTTTGAGTAATGTGTATGCTTGGCATGTTTTTTTATTTAATTTTTTGTAATATGATCCAGAAAAGCATAATATACACATTGTATGTGGCTCTATCTATAGGATACTGATCCCTGTATTAAAAAAATCAGTTAGCCTGCATTTGGATGAATTGTATTTCAGCTGAATGATTAACAGTGCACAGACAACCATATGCATGTATAACTAATATATATATATATATATATATATATAGTGCAAAGATGTATAACAAAGTGTAATAAGTTTTGTGTGATGTGTTTCATCCTTTAGGATTTCATCAGACTAGTTTTGTTTAAATTGATGAGACTATGCAGTAAGCAAAGTAAGTCCAATGAAGTCCTAAGGGATCAAATGTATCACATAAGACCTCTTTCAATTTTGACATACATCTTACCTCCAATACTGTTCTGGATATATAAAAATTTATATATCGTTATCCCATATATATATATCCCATGTATATATATATCTATCTATATCTCTCCACACACACACACACACACACACACACACACACACACACACACACACACACACACACCATGTTTGAATGCTTAGATAATAGATGAGGGAAAAAACTGAAGAAATTTCTAGAGAAACCGAAAATAAAAGTGGTTGGGAAATAACTTGTTTAATATATTATATAAGTTTAGCATATAGATAAAAATTAATTTAAAGTGAAAGATGTTATTCATTTTATGAAACCAAGAAAATGTGAGTGTGACATTTAATAAACAGGCTAAAGGCTAGATGAAAAATAGCAAAAGATTTTTTTTTTAATTTTCTTTTTTTTCTCATAATCAGTAAATGGGTAAAATTGTCGCCATTTTATATTTTAAATTTTGTGCATGTGCATTATTTGTTTTTGATTTTGTCAGCTACACAGTATAGTAGGGTCAGTTGGGTACCATTCATGAGAAAAAGAGTACCATGACACAATTCACTCTGCCAGAAATTTGGAAATTTCATGCTGTACTGTTTGACATTCATATCTGGATATCAATCTGAAGACATTGCAGATAAAACATAAAGAGTTGGATGAGTCTAATGGTGATTATGAAGGTGTTTGGAATGATTACTAGTGATGGCAATGTTATACCCCAATTCATCTTCCCACAGGGCCTCAGACTTAACAGAGGCCTATATCAAGTGCCTTGAGGAGGTAATATTGCTCTGGGTCAAGAGGATGGCTGCTGGAAAACCCAAACATGAGAATCCAGTCATGGTTGTCAGACAATTTCTGTGGCCATATCACCCCTCTAGCTACCTCACTCCCCAGACTGCAACCCCCCCTCCTTGAATATTATGTGTGGGGCAGAGTTTTTTTTAAGAGACCAACAAAACTCAACCAAAGATGAATTGAAGGCAAGGATTATGGCAGCATTCACCAACTTAAACAAGGAGACAGTCCAGAAGAGCTGCAGGAGACTCCAAACTTGTCTGGAAGCTGTGGTTGAAGACAATGGCGATTTTATTGAATAAATTTACTATTTAGTATTTCAAGATATTTTTGTGTAATTTTGGAAAATATATCTAAAATGAGATGTCAGTGTTATTTTCACTTTTGTGTAATTTAGACGACAATACTTTATTCATCACACTCTGTAATTCTATTTCTCAACATGACAATGTGTAAATTAAACTTTTTTTTTTTAATAATAATAAAGACTGTAGGCATTCATACCAACTGTAATAATACACGTTTTCACAGTTCACTTCGCAACAGTGACCTTTTGTTGCACTGACATTAGTCCTAGAAAAGACACAACACAATTTATTGTTCTCTGGCTCAAATCATCCTTAGATTTCAAATTATCTAAACATTTCCAGTTGTATGAAAATGCAGGGAAGAAACGTACTAAGCCTGTTAATGTCCTTTCTTGGACGTAGACTATTCCCCAGATTCATGGGGGAGGAAAAGACCATTTCTCTACTGCACTAGCCCAATGCATGTTGGTAGGGGCAGATGTGACATGCTTGGGCGATCATGGCTCTTTTCAATCCATGATTGCCCAAAGGTATTTGCTGACTGAAATTTGAACTCATCCCTCTTATTTCTCATTCTGAGCCTTTATCAATTACACCACCTGCACATCCAAGCTTACAGCACCTGGTATTCCCAAGTGGTCACCCATCCAGGTACTGACTAGGCTTGACATTGCTTAACTTCAGTTGTTGGATGACAAGGTCTGGCCATAAACCCAGGGAAGAAAGATCTGTGTGGATTCTGAAGCAATACATTCTCTGACCAAATCTACATCAGCATCTAATGGTGTGTACTTAGTTGGTCAAATTGTTCTGAGATGTGAACATTGCAAAGATGACATTAACCATATGGATGTCATTTTATTGCATATGTGTGCCATGTCACATTGCTGAATGTACTACACAACATTCCAAACCGAGAAGATAACAACAAGAAATTAATCCATTATCTTTCCAAAGAAGTCAGGGTAATTAGATAGAGTGAGAGAGAAAGAGTGAGAGAGTGTTATTCATGATTACCTATTCCATCAAATGATATGGCACTATAAAAATAAATTTCTGAATAAACTTCATATACTAAATGTATCAACTATTATTGTATATAGACAGTATTATTAAGAAAACCAACAACATGAAGAAAGTAACTTTTCATTCATTAAATCAAAAACTATTAATAATGCCTTGAAAAATGCACAAATCCAATTCTTCTTCCCCAGTAGACTGGGATCTATGGTCATTGAGTTGCAATCAGTCTAAGAGAAGAAAAATTGAATTCCAAACTGTGAAGAAGGTGAAAGTAACAACAACTCGATTATCTTTCCCAAGAAGTCATGGTAATTTACAGATAATAAAGTAAAAGACTCTGTGGATCACTTATGCACTGAAGGGATATGGCATTAAAAAAGAGAAAACAATTTTGTTTTAATATGATATGAAATGAAGGAACAAAGTGATAAACTTTTTAAAAAATCTTACATTTTGCTTTGACTCAGTTAAAATATTTAATCAAATAAAAAAATTATTAAAGTGACAGATGTTTTGTGTAAATGCAATAAGAATTCACAGAATATGTTAAATTAAGCTTTTATTCTTTTAAATGAATTTAATGCAACAATACTAATTAAAAAAATCTTCTGTATTACTACAAGGTAGCAGCGGCAGCCACTAACACAGACACAACAGTCTTGCTTTAACATCTGTTTCTTTTAGCTTGATAGATAAAAAAAATAAACAAAACACTGGCAAAAAATATTGCAACGTCACATTCTCTGTTGGGTCAAGCAAAAGTTTTCTTCTTTTGAAAGCCTCAAAATATTCTAGAATAAATTTCTTACTCATTTGAAATACACTGTTGCATAACTGCTACTGTATATGCATACACATATACATGCTAATACCCTCAAATGCACATCTTGATGTGTTCTGTCCAATTGCCAGAAATATTAAGAAAAATGCCTAGCCACTAGTATGATAGGTCATTGTTAGAGAAAAGAGTGCACTTAAGGAAATCATTCACCCACAACTACCTTCCCATACAGAAACTTCGCCTGTTCTTAAATTTGACAATTATTGTGCATGTACCCATAAATTCTATCATTTTCTGTGCACACCCTCCTCTGCTAAGGTGGCTAGCCAATCCTTGTTGCAGATGCCGGCTCAAGCACATTTGTGTGGTTATACTGCATAATGATGGACTTGATTTACAATTTCTGGGAGAGAGAACATAATTTGTCATAATCAGCAGTTTGAACAATGCCAGTATGCTCAAAACCTGGGTCACAATGACTTGTGATTTTGTATATAAAATATAATATGCAAACAGAACTTTTTCATAGTTGTAAAAATATTGATTAAAATATAATTAAAACCCTGAATAAATGACAAAACATCAATGCATTTACAAAAAAATAAATAAAGCAAAAACTAAAAAATTAATATGAAAAATTAAATGCCAAAAATTTAGACATTTTCCACTGTGGTCATCAGTGAATGTGAATACCTATTTTTCTCATGACCATATTATTACTTGTTACTGAACATATAGAAAAGAAAAGACTCAATGATGACTGAATTCCAAGAAGATGAAGGAAATATCTTCAGTAAGTGTCTCAAAATGTTCTCCTGAATATTAAGTCTTCTGATAGAATAAATATCATCAGCTACACACACACACACACACACACACATATATATGACAGCATTCCTTATTTTACACGAGTTTTGTTTTACAGGGTGTGGCAGGAATACCTCCTACAATATGGTAAGACATTAATGGATATGGTGTCTTCATTTAGCTAATGTCTAACCATTATGTAGGAGGTATTTCTGGGATTATATGCAGTATTTCTGTGCACCCTGTATATGACAGATAAGTTTTCATTTAATTTTTCATTGAAGTTACAGTTTTTTTTGTTTTTTTTCAACAGTATGGACAATTTCAATTTCTCTACAAACTCAGTCCTCATAAAAGAAAAATCATAAGAACATACAAAAATTTTAATAAAAAAAAATTGCAAAATAATCCTTGTCTGTCATATTTAATATAACGTGTATATATATATTCAAAATGAAAGATGAAGTTGGAGAAACAGACCAGTAAACACTAAAGTTAAGAGTGTAAATGACTCATATTTTATCTACAGCTGAGATTGGCTTGAAAGAGTTAAAACAAAGGCCAAGAAAAGCAGTATGTATGCTTGTGAATGACAGGTTTGCAATTTTTTCAGGACCAACCACTTCAAGTCTCTTTCCTAAATCTGTATAAAATAAAAGATAAAACAGATAAAACAGCATTTCCATTTTTGACCAATATACAATCTAAAGAGTGTCCATTTTTCTTATGAAATGAAATGAAAATATGTTTATAATAGAAAAAAGAAAACAAAAAACAAACTAAAAATTAAATACAATATGGCAGATCAGAGTGGGTAATGCTTCAAACAAACCCCCATAAAAATAAAATCGACAAAAAATACTTCAGCATTCCACTAGGCATACAAGTAAGTTATATTTCAAAAATGTTTTCTTTTTGCAGTTTTTCTTCGTTAGTTTCTTTCTTGTGAGAAAATAGGCCTGTATTGGTTCCAAAGCTAGGAAGCCAAAATCCAAAATTAATCTTCGATGAAGGGAGATAAATATAGCCTAGTGCTCTCCCCTGTTTGGCACAAGTCATTTAAAGACTGACTCGCTTAATTGAACGCTGCACAGAAATTCTGTTTCCGATGCTTTCTCTGTTAAAAACGAAGAACATTTTCGAGCAAATACAGAACCAATCAAAGAAAGAGAAAAACAAAAACAAATGCCATTGTTACAGTAAACAGTATTATAGTTTTGTTTTGATTGAATCGAGGACAAAGAAAATAATAGAAAGAAAGTAAATTGAGGAATGTGGCCAGTAAGATGGAAGTGAAGAGGAATTGTGTTTAGAATCGAGGACAATAAACTACAGCCAAGTTGAATTAGAAGGGTCTGGATGAACAATATATATATATATATATATATATATATATGTAGATATAGATATATATATATAGATAGATAGAATTTCTAAATACTTTTTTCCTCCATTAACTTCTAATGATATTCCAAGAATAACAAATCACACATTCTTGCATACATGGGTTAAAGTATCCAGCTTATATACACTTAGGAAGCATGCAAATTTCTTATTTTCAAACAAGAAAGACATGTAGTAAAAAATATCAGCTATGTGTATGAATAACTGTATACAGAATATATATATATATATATATATATATATATATATATATATTAGTGTGTGTTTGAATACATACATACATGTCCTCATGTGTGTTTATGTAGTTGCATGCATATATCTGTATATGTAACATATACATACATAGACACACACACACATATATATAAGAATACACAAATACTATTTTCATTTTTCATTATAGATCAACTGATTTTTATGTGCTTGTATTTTTTTTTATATTATTGGAGGTGGAGCTTTTTGATGAATATATTTTATTCTCTGATTTTATTTCTTGTTCTTAACATGATTTATTTTATCGTTTAAACTGTTAATTAAAATTCCTCTAGAAAATATTTAAGTCTATAGAAAGAGAAGAAAAAGGCCAGCCCCAAATGTTAAAAAGAAAACTGATAAGAAAAAGCTACATTATAAAAATGAGGCAGAGAAAAAATACTCCATTTTTTTGTTTTGTTTTTAAATAAAATAAAACCATATAACCCACAAATTTCAAAATGTTTTAAACATTTCTAAAATTAAAATTATGATAAATTGGAAGGAGTTCGTCACAGATTATTCTGCTAAAAGTGTTTAAAAAAGTCTTTTTAATTACAAGATTAAATTTAGTAATTAAAATACAAAATTTTGGGTAGTTTATTTTTAATACTTTCCTTCACTTTTCAAAATCAGAAAATAATTTTACCCCCTCCCCACACAAAACCTTTTTAAGGATTTACAGAAAACCCAATTAAAAATAATATTTGTTTCATCTTTCCATAAAATGTCAGGTAGCTCACATTTTTTTTTGTTACTTTCTCTAGTATAGTGAACATGATTATCCCATGTTTCAAGAAATGCAAGTTAGTTGAAGCTTTTTCAGTACTATTCATTATTTATGGCAATGATAGAAATTATGGGATTCTAGCCAGAAAAACTTATTGAAAATGGCTACCAAATTGTAATATGGCTTTATGGTAAACATGTTCAACATGTCACTGGTGTTCTGAAGACTTCTATGATATTCATGTTTCTTATTTAACTCCATAAAGATTTCATGAAAGATGAAAACTATGTGAAAAATTTTAACTGAATTATAGAAATAAATAAAGCAAAAATAAAAAAAAAATATCTCCAGGATGTTCTTTTCTATAAAAATGTTAATTATTGTGGCAAACTTTTTACATTGTAATGCTTAAAAAATCAAAGAATTATTCCCTGACAACTGAATATCTTGATCTATGCATTGATTAAATTGTAAGATATGAATGAATGAATGAAGCTAATGGCACTGTGATTTCTACCTATAGCAAAGCTATATCTATTCTGGTCAAACCTATTCTATATGTGAATAGTACTATTTCATGACACAGCTATGCCAGCTTATAGGTTAAAATCCACCACATTTAGCAGCTTGGGTCAAGGTAGATTCTCCAAGTTATAAATCAGTTATGTGTATGCATTGTGAAATTATCCTTTTATATTTATTTCTTTATATTAATGAATGAATCCAACATAAATTAGTAACAATGTTCATAATTAAATATAACAGATAATGGTAGGACAGATATATGACTTTCTATCTAAAACCTGAAGTCATGCCACAGTTCATCAGTTGAATGGACAGAAATTGTGCAATTTTTACTGGTAATTAATTCTGAATGATACTAATAAATAAAATAATATTTAAATGGTTAATTAAAATCATTTTTAATTTTGATTAATTGTCAATCGAAATGCAGTAAACCAAACACGTTTTTCTTTTCCCATTGCAAATTAATACATTTGCTTATTTAGTGGCGCTTTTGGTTTGATCATTAAACAAATTTAATCCAGTAAATAAAAAAAAGTATTAAAAGAAAAAATTAAAAAAAAGAACAAGCAATGAATTCATTTTGACCAGAGTAATGAATACTATATATATATATATATATATATATATATATATATATATATATATATACACACACAAATTGATAAATACTTGTAGAATGTTGGTAAAAAAAAGGAAAGGTTAATCAAAATACAGAGATAAATATCGCTTATATTTTCACACTTTATCTAAGTCTATGTGAGGCCCACACTCAAATGTGCAATGCTGTGCGTGCGAAAAACAAAACTGAACAGCTTTTATTTTTGTGCTGTTGAAGCAGTTACTAGCTAAGGGAAATAACTCTGAACTTGCTAATTAAATTGTCTATCCTTCGGTCACTAAGCTGCAGAGTTATCTACCATGATTAAGTGTAACGAACTACGATAGAAGACTATTATTTTACTGGCTGACTTGGCCTGACGAGAGGCTGATTTATCCAGATTAAGAAACAAAGAAAAAAACTGTTATAAATGTTTGTTATTTTGTTGTGGAGAATAAAGAATGTTATAATGACTATCTCTTTTTTTAAGGTAAGAAAAAAAACAGTAGTTTTGATAATTTAAAAACCTACCTGTTAAAATGATTAACAAAAAATGGTTTGCTAATTTCTATAAAGAAAACAAAATTGATAGATCTCACAATTAAAAGAGAAGAGTGAGGAAATAATTATTTCCGTTTACATTAGACAGGAGCAGGTCACAAAATTTTTGCACTCCTAACTGTTTTTGTTTTTGTTTTGTTTTAAAACAGGACAAGCAAATGGGGCCCAATGTGTCCAAGAATAATTACTGCTAAAAAGCTAATATGATTAATAGTCATGATGGAAAGATAATTACCTTTTCTGATTCAGAAAAAAAAATTAGGATCAAGTGTAAACTTAGCCATGAGCAGTTTGGATTGTTCATAAGAGATATGGGACAAAAACTTGTTTTGAAAAATAAATAATAATATAATGAAGGTGACAGTCATGTCAGTCGTTGTCAGAGTACTGGGAATGGTCCTGAAGAGCCTAGGAAAAAGGCTTGAACTGAAAATCGGGAAAGAGTTGGGACCAATATAACAGTATTACTGAAAACAGCTACAATACTAAGTATAGTGCTGGACTATTAAGGAAACTGGCTATCACTTCAGTTCAGTGAAAGTTATCGGTTATTGGTGACATGAAAAAGTTCAATGAGTGAAGAATACACCTCCTCCTACTAATACTACTAATACTACTAATAATAATACTACTAATAATAATAAAATGGTAAAAATTACAAGAAGTTTTTTTTTTAATTTCTCTAAGTTGGTTGGATGCATAAATAGTTTGATGGTTAGTGGCTCAGAGAGAAAAATTGGCAAGTTGAGTTTGAAGTGTGTCCAAGTTTGTCACATTCACTTTCACACAAATATCTTAGGGAAAGGTATGAATCCATCTTTTCTCCTTCCAGCTATGGGTTAAATAGTACTGCCGACTAGGCTCTCTTGCCTTGAGGTTCCAACCAGTTTAAGAGAAGGAAAAACCGAATTCAAAACCAGCCTGGAGAAGGATGGGCTCCGTCAGGTTATTTTGCCCTAGACACACCATTCCTGCATTATCTGCAGTACATGTGGTGCCCCTATGATGCTGATAGGTTAGGGGACTCATGACCTGATGATGTAGCAGTCTGACAGCATTTTCCAGTGTTTTTCAAACAGCGAAATACTGACTAGAAAATGTGAAAAGTTGATTGATAAATATAAGGAATTTGGTTAACCTTACTGATTATAATTTTGAATTCCTGATTTTGACATTTTGGCAAAACATATCTGTAAAAGAGTTTGGCCAGGTTAAATGTTGTTTTTATTTTTTTTAGTGGTTAATTCACCACTTAATGGATTTTACATGGCTTCTATTACACTTGATCCTCCCCAAGAAAGAAATTTGTTGGCTATGAAAAAAACTGTAAATTCTTTATTGCTCATCCATAACACAGACCCAAAGGGACTGAAATTTTTATTTTTATTTTTAAGTATGTGACTGGAGAGGGGGAAGGGAAAAATTGTATAACAATCTTTAAGAAAACAAAAACAAATATTTTCTGTTTCTATAGAACTAGAGACATTACATTCAAAAGAAATATTTCTCTTTTTTCTTCTTTTTTAAATAAAAAGAAAAGATATATGTATGCAAAAAAGAAAAAGGTTTAAAAAAACAAAAAAAAAAAACATTTTTTTTTTCTCCATCAACTCTAAAAGAAAACACACCAGAACAAGATTTTTGTATAAAAAAAGTTTTTTTTTTTTTTTTTGAAGGGAAGAAGAGACAAGAAAAGAAAACAAAAAAAACGTCTTAAGATATATGAAAAAATAGAAAGAAAAAAAAACTGTTCAAAACAAAATGGAAGTATCATTGGAAAAAAAATGCAATAAAATACAAAAAAGAAAACAAAAATGGAAACGAAAAAGCATTAAAATCAGCTAAAATCCGTTCACCTGTTCTAATTAGGCTCAGGTGATAATTGTTCACCTGTTGTACCTCCGTTTACTGATCAGGTGAACAGTATTTGTCTTTCTACATTTGTCGGTGGCTCATTTCTCTGGGGAGCCCCGTTCGCTGGGAGGCTCGACAACAATGTCGGGAGCCGTCATCAAATGTTCTTTCTCTTCTGTATCGTCGATGTAAAATTTAACGGGTAAATTACGTCGTTTAGGTGACTTGACTGCATCACTGTTGCCAGAATCCTCAGTTCCGGGGCTACCAGGAATCGGAGGTAGGCCAGAATCATCGGATGTAGCCTTTGTCGGACTTGTTTTCTTACTGTGTTTTTTGGCCTTCCTGCAAGTAACAACAATAATAACAATGCTGTGTGGAAATAGAAGAGATAGTCAATCGTATAAGTGAATATAGCAAATTAGAAAGAGTTCAAGAAGAGGCATGACCAGGTGGGGACCCACTTTTGACTTTAGAGACCAGAATCTACCTGAGAGAAGAAAACATAAAATTCTTTTGAACTTTTAAATTCAAATAAATAATCCAGTTTGGGCTTGAAAAAGAAAACAGATTTGGTAGTTATAAACAAGAAATTTATTAAACACTGAATTTTGCCATTCCTGCAGATCAAAGTAGATCTGAAAATGAAAAGATGGATAAATATTTGAATCCTGCCAGAGGGCTGAGAAAGTTCTGCCTCATGAAAATGCCAGTTGATACTGGAGTACTGGGAACTTTACTGAAAAGGCTGATGGAATGAGAAAGTCAAGACCATCCAAATGACAGTATTACTGAAAGCAGCTTAGCTACTGTTGTAGCCTAGAAAAGGTTACTGAATAAGAATAACCAAAATGAAGGTTGGAAATAGAACGGTAATCTTTATAACATTAACAACATACAAGATTCACCAGCAGCATGTAATAAGTAATCCACTGCTAGTGGTGAACCCCTCTAGACAGTATATTCCACTGTATTTATGAGGATTTGGACATACACATTATAGTCCATAGGTACAATATAACAGCTACTAAGAAGAGTGTTGGTGTATTACAGGAGACTTGCATCCACAAAAGGGATGGGCTCTGTATTCAGTGGAATTGAAATAACTCCTTTGAGAAAATCAGACATTGAATTTAGAAAAGTACTGTTCCTCAATTGAACCAATTAAAGGCAGCAATTGACCAAAAGTATCCAGAATTGTTCAATCAGAAAGGTGTCATCTTCCATCCGAAAGATGCCACACCACATCTATTTGATAGAAATTGGTTGGTATAGCTAGACTGGGAGGTCTTACATCTGTCATGCACATCTGGTTTTACACCTTCAGATTACTACTTATTTCAAGTTGTACTGTAAGAAGAATTTGAGTTCTGTTGAAGCCTGTAAAAATCAGTTCATCATCTAGAAATTTTCCACGCTGCCTAATTATCTATATCTATCTAGATATTTTAGGCCGATAAAAGACATTTGAGGGATAAAGGCAAAAATAATAATATTGACAATAAAACTAATGATATTTATTGTATATTAGTAGGAACTACTGTCCAGTTTTTGATGCTTTGGTAAAAAATTCAATTAATAAAAAGTGCAAAATTCTTTTCTTTTTTTTTTCTAGTGCTGTGTGCTCTCCACAATTTCTTGTCCTTTTCTATCCTTTGTAGCTCTTAATAAACTTTGTACCTTTAAACCTTGTTCCACCATCCATTTATTCAAGCTTACTATGTAGGTTATGTGTTGTCATCTTCTGTCCCACTTCAGTTTGTCCTGTGACTATCAGATTTAGTGTTTAAAAAAAAAAGTGTAAAATTTAGTGCAATTAGTAATGGCAATATTTAAAATAAATGGTAGTGGGGATAAGATTTTCTTCAATTATTCCACTGAATGCTCTAAACTCCTGGCATTTTAATTGCTTATTCAATGTAATAGTGCAGAAGGTATCTGTTCAGGATAAATGAAAGCAGTCTCTTTAAAATCTTGTGTAATGAATTAGATTTAGCTAAAATATGAGGGGTACTTAAAAGTTCTCAGCCTATCTCACTTCCCAAAATCTGACCAAACATCAGATTTTTGGAGGAGTGTGTGGGGGGGGGGGAGAGGAGGAGGTGGGATTTTGGTAAGACTGAGAACTTTTTAGCACCTTCTTGTTATGCCTATATATTGAAATTTGATTATTGTAGCAATTTCATAGAATTTAGAAGAAAAAAATTTAGAAAAAACTCCAAAACACTAAATTATTAAAATTATCAGTTTGAACAAACCGTAAATAAAGGAACAAGTTAATTAACATTCTTTGTAGGTGTAGCAAAAATATAATCAGTTATTAATAAGAATAAGAAAGTTATGACCATGTGAATGTTATAGGTTGCTGATTTGAGTTTTAATAATTTATTTGATACTTAAACTGAGTTTTTTTTTTTTTGTTAGAATCAAACAAAAATCAAAATTTAGAATCAGATTTTGATCTTTCACTTTTGGTTCATGATTTTGATCTTTTTTTATTCTTAAACAAAAAAATTTGAAGGAACTTTAGGATGTTGATACAAGAATAAAACTGAAATAATGATTGAATAAAGATTGAAGTGTAGAATAAACTGCCATCTATGAGAATGCAAATGATGTAAAATTTACATTCTTAAAAAAAATTAAAAATTTTTTTTACCCGTCTCATATTGCAATTAATTTTGAATTAAAATTACTTGTTGTCATCAAAAATTGGAGACATATTTTCATTATAAAAGCAAAACAATAAATTATCATTTTCATTTTTTTTGTATGTTAAATTTTCTTAAGGTTAACTTAATCCTTGTTGGTTGTTCTGTTGAGAAAATGGCAAAGAACTATATCCTCAGCTTTGTTGTTAATATCACAATGTTTTAGCTGTTTTCGTTTCCAGCCTTCTTCTTCAGGTGTCTGTTGACCTTCAGGGAATTTCAATATGAACTCTTTACTCCTCTGAATGCTATCTGGATTGACAGACATCTGAAGAAAGCCAGTCGGCACAATGACTGAAATGTTGTGATAACAACAAATATGAGGGCCTCACCTTGAATGTAAATAATGATAAGTCCTCACAAACATTCATACAGAAAATATCTGTTACAGCTCAAATTCATCAGTTTGGTTTATTTTCTACAATCTTGAAACTACCGCTGAAGGTGTTGAAAGAAAATAAGTACTCAACATATGAGACCAGGTTAAAAAAAAGTGTAAAAGAAAGAAAATGTCATGCACCATTGACTGTAGAAATACCGATCACACTTCAAATTCACAAAGAAAAAGAAAACACACTTACTTCTTGCCATTTTCAGTACGGTCACTTTTGTGTGTTTTTTCAGAGTGGTCACCTTGAGGAATGCTTGACTGATCTGTGGCCACAATGGTCTTCCAGATGGCAGTCTTGGTCATCTCTTCTGTTATGTTCACAGAATCCAGTTCTGAGCTGATGGTCATCCCTTCCAAGGGCATACCTATCACATTACTACTTAGGTTCGGGTCCACTCCCTCCATCAGTTTCATCTCTTCCTAAAGGGAACAATAACAAACAATAGTATTAAACATTAAAAAAAAAACTTTTTCTTTTTTTCTATAATAAAACATTACAAATACAAAATAATAATAATACCGATAATACATGTATTCTATATGTACGTATTTCAGCCACTGTATCTACTGGTCTCTCTTTCTATCAAACTTTCTATGACAAAATGCTGTTCTATCTGTTCATTGTCAGCAGCAGCCATTGTTAATACACAGCCAAAGAAAGGCCTTTTAGTAGAACAAACTAGAAGATGTCTCTAGACATGGGCAGTGGAATAAGAACAATTTAACCCCTGTAGATTAAATAAAGGGTTTCGTTAAAAATTCCCCTGTAGATTACCTGTTATCAACATACACTTGATGAATATGACTTGTTACATTTCTGTTCATTTTTAGAAATAGCCATTTTCAGCCATATTGCCTTTCTTGTAATTCATCCAGTGCTTCTGATATTAGTAAAATGTCATCAGTAAATCATAAATATTCTTCCTTGATTCTTATTTACATCCTTTCCCAACTCATTTTTCCAAAGATACATTCAAGCGCTGCTGTAAATCATTCAGGTTAAATCATATCTCTTTGTCATGTACATTTTCCAATCTTTATTTTATTTCTTTTCTATAAATACTTTCATGGAATGTTTTTTTAAAAAAATTTTTAATCATTTTACCAGGTAGAAATCCCACTAGTATTCAGGGGGTTACAGAGAGTGAAAGTGAAAGAAAAGACTTTGTATAGGAGGGGGGGATTGAGGAAAGGACAAAAGGTGTAAGGGATTCAAGAAGACAGAAGAAGGCAATTGACATTGCATTTAAATTTTTGAAGATTGCAGTTATCAAGGAAGCAAGTAAAGGGAAGGGAGTGCAAGAAAAAAAACTGTTGGAGTAGAAGTGGCAGTTGCATTTAACTCATTCAACAGTAAAAGGGTGGGACCTAGTTGCCAATCTAGTAGTATGATTAAATTCATGAAGTTAGGGAACTAGGGAAAAAAGTTCATCAGAGTAGTTACCATGAAAATATTTGTAGATAAGACAGAGGGAAGTCACATCACATCAGTGAGAAAGTAACTGAAGTAAAGATACCAAGTGAGACAACTTATTAAATGAAAGATCTAGGATAATGGCAGCTTGAAAACATGCAAAGAAGTATTTATTAGAGAAATTTGAACCTGGATGAGAGTACCAAAGTCGTATTATTTTTTTTTCTTGCAACTTGTGTTTCTGTGTGTATAAATAATGTCTAGTAAAGAAATTAACTTTTCACTGCCTGAAAAAAAAAATCATTTATTGGTGGAAACTGCGGCAGCTGAAAGGGTTGACATGTATATTATTTTATATATATATAAGTAGGCATCCATGATGGTAGCACCCTTTTTAGTCAAACATTCAGTCCTTTTGTGAATAACTTTTGGAGTGGCTTAACAAACCAATATTTGTATGACACTCTCTTCTACAGGTGTGGAAGATGAAGAAGTGTGGAATGGTCTGTCTCATTGCTCTCATTCATTCCTTCATTCTCTTCTTATCTCCAAACAGTTTCACCTTTTCCTGGCCTTTGTGATTCCTCCATGAACAACTTGGTGCCAGTCAATGCCTGTGTGTTTCAGGTCCCTCTTGCAAATGTCCTTGAAATGTAGTGTGGGCCAATTATCAGACAGTATACTATGACCAGCTCACCATATATGATGTCTTTTGATGTACAGTGATCATTCATTCAGTGTATGTGATCCAGCGATCAAAGATGATGTTGACATAGGAGAAAATGCTTTCTCCAAAACAATGGTTTTGGTGACTTTGTCTTTCCATGTGATTCAAAAATATGTCATAAGCAATGGAAGTTTTCTAGGCATTTTCCCTGCCTGGTATGTATGTTAACTAATGTTTTGCTGCCCTAAAGCAGAGTACTAAGGACATAGGCCTGGAATACCTTAAGTTTGATGCACAGTCCATGTACATGTTCTGGTTGTTGACATTGAACAAAGCTTGTTGGATGCTATCTGACAGATGGAGCCAGTAGTTAATTGTACAGTGATGTGCAGTTTGCTGGGCCTTGCAATGAGTAACTTTCAAAGCCTGTAGAGTTTGCTGATGAGGTTCATGCTTGAATCTAATCAGTCCACTGCGTTTAGTGTTGATGACCAGCTCTAATGTGGAGATGTTAGCCTAAAACTAGTCTTTGTTCTTGTGCATATTCTTTCTGTAGTTTGAGATTGTAGCATTTTAGACGGTGTTCCAAGGGGAGTCCCATCTGTCTTCCATACACTGTTATCAGTCACTGAGAAGGGTTTCCATAATCCTCTCTAAGAATATCTGTTTTTTATCCAGATAGGTAGTCTTGCAGAGTTAATTCTATATAATTAGTGATATATATATATATATATATATATATATATATATATATATATATAATTTATTACCTTCAACACTGTGTGCTATTTTATATATATATATATATATATATATATATATATATATATATATATATATATATAATTATTCATTATCCCATTGATTTTGGCATATGATGATCCAACAACCTCATTCAGTTTTTATGATTATGTGACACTTTAATCCCACTAGTGACCTGCATACATGTCAACATATTGTGCAAGTGTGATAGGCACAAATATCTCCAGTTATTTTTATTCAGAGCAACTTACTCAAAGTTAGTATGAGGCACATTGACAGATGAGAGTTTACTCTTTAGTTTGTCTTTATACCTGAGCCACGGCCATCCAACAGTCCTTTGACTAATGTCAAACTAGCTATACATGAAGACCTTAGGTATTCTGTTATTACTTATCATTGCAATATGACCAGCCCAGCTTATGACTATGCTTATGACCCAGTTATGACTACATCAGGAAAATCTCAATTCTGCCAATGTTGCATTACGCGAGATCAGCATTGGACAGCCTATCATCTAAAGCAGGGGTTGGCAACTCATTTGACCCCGTGGGCCGGATTGTGTTATAATGACGGGTTGCGGGCCGGACGAAGGCCGTTAATGAAAAAATTAAGGAAAATTACATATGCAGACCCCCTGTCAACCTAAATATTTAAACCATAATGAAAATAAACATTGAGAAATCAGAAAACAAAAGAAAATCTAAAATTAAAAACACCTAACTAAAAAAAAATTGTTTTCCTCAGGGAACGCAAAATACTTCAAAGTGAAAAAAAATCAACCAAGTGAAATGGATGAAATTATGATGTGTAGGTTTGAAACTGTTATTGAAAATTGTTCCACAAACGAACCACACACACATCAAACAAAAACAAAGCACATATACACATACATACAAGTACAAATAGTTGCAAACATATACACTTATGTACGTACACATGCGGTATCATCCACACATTCATGAGGCATGTATGTATAATGCACCTATGTTTAACTGTCTTCAGATTTCTGCTACCTTGCATGTTAGTCCCTCCCTGGCCTCTTTCACTTTATCGTTCTTTTCACTTCTGTTATCTTTTAATGTAGCCAAGGGTCATAACAAATATGTATCCATTATTTGACATTAAATGTAGGCAACGCAACATGGTAAAATAAGTCTCATGAAAGATAACTGGCAGATAGTCTAATATTTTTAGTGCACTGAGATGTGTAGACATTCTATGAAAAATGACATATAACAAATTTCATTTGAAGGTCGTCTCTCATGTTAAAAAAAGAGTCATTGGTAATCAGGCTCGCAGGCCAGTCAAAATGCATTTGCGGGTCGGATCCAGCCCACGGGTCGTAGATTGCCGACCCTTGATCTAAAGCATAGCCACAGACATCCAGCTGATTGATATGGGACCTATATGGAGTCCTTGGTACTCAGCTGTACAACAGTGTGGTCAAAATGGCTGCTCTATAAACCTGTATTTTTGTGTTCAATGTGATACTTCTCTCATTTCAT
>CAHIKZ030005303.1:677500-802500 GCA_903632075.3 Acanthosepion pharaonis
AACAATTTCAATGTATTTCTCCTCTTCATGTAAATGTTAAGGATAGCAAATGTTGGCTAATTCATTTAAAAACCGAAAAGAATTATTATTTAAATACACCAAGAAAAATCATCCCACGATGTACACATAAAATATTAAGAATTATTTCAAACCTATATTTCAGTTTTATAATTATTATTTTTTTTTGTTTGGATTTTTATAATTTTTTTTTTTTATTTTCTGTAATCTTTTGATTTTTACATTCCCACATTATTTATTAATTCTATTCTAAAAAGAATTCTCTCCTTGATTACGAGTTCATGAGTGCTAGCAACTGGACAAAATTAAGAACAATCAAACATGAAAGAAAAGTTTACGATTTAGTTATATTTTTTTAGGAAAGTGTGGGAGTTTGCCTGTAGTTCATTCTTTAAAAGTTAGAAAAAATCTTTCGTTAATAAACTTGAATTAGTGAGACCATTATCCCAAATCCAAACATTAAAAAAAAGAGAAAAAATTGCCAATTATAAGTTTAGTTAATTCCACTCTCAACTCATCAAGAGTATTTTTGCCTGATTTTTCACCTCAAACTGAGTTTTTAACATTGTGACATATACATATAACTCCATCCACGATTTCTACTGTCATCTCCAGCCTAGACCCCCCCCCATGAAGAATATTCCTGCTTCTGAAGAAACTCCTCTTTTTCCAAACTCTACAACAAATGTTTTGCTGCTCCATGCTTTCCTCATTGTTGGAAATCCACTTTGGCAGTTCCTGTTTTTATGAACTCTGGCAAACTGTCTGGTCCTAATAATCTATTCTCCCTTTTTGGCAAAGTACTAGAAGCTTGAATCAACTCAAATTGCTTAAGCATCTCACTTTGTGTAGTCTTTTTTGAGACAATATGGCTTTCCAGCTGCCATTTTGTTAAATTATTACTGAAAGAGTCTGTCAAGCTCAGACTGTGGCTTTAGATATCTGAAAGGCATTTGAGAAGGTTTAGCATTCTGGCTTTCTTCATAAGTTGAAGAGCTATAATGTCTCTGGTTGAATTTTTGATTCGATTCAATCCTTAACAAATCTTGTAATGACAATTGTGTTCAATAGCCAGTCAATCTTCTAGAACTCTTTATATTAATGCAGGTGTCTCCCAGAACCCTATCCCTGGACCTACCTAGTTACTTATCTTCAACAATCTACCCAATGGCATCAGTTATTCATATGCCATCTATGCTGATGACACAACTATTTATTTAATAGTAAGTCCAATAAGTAAAAACTAGACTAAAAAATGAACTTCAAGCTGTTGTTAACTGGGACAAGAAATGGCTTGTAAATTCTGACTTTTAGTCATCTTAGAGAATCATTTTTGCCTTCCATCAACATGGCTGATGACAACCTCTACAAGAGCAACTCATTGTGCTTCCTTGATTTCACATTTTCCACTGGCATGTAGTGAAACGATTATATTGAATCAATTGCTAGATGTGCTACCAGGAAAGTTGGTTCACTATGTTGTACCAGACATTCTTTCTCACTAGAATCCATCTTTGCACATTTATACATCTACCATTCATCTGTGCATTGAATATTGTTGTCATATCTGATCGATCTGGTGCTCCTGATTTCTTGAAATCTGCAGTGTTATTGATCCTGACCTGGCATTTTCAACCACTTTCCCATTGCCAAATATAGCTTCCCCATGCCTTTTCTATAAATATTTTCATGGTACTTATTCTGATGAACTTCCTCCATTGTTTTTTTTTATTCCTTTACCTCCACAGACAAAAACAGTACATGTTAGGACTTCATAGAGACATTGAGGTATTATGGTGGATGTTGTAAGAATGTTAAATAAAAATGCATTCTTTTGCTGTAAGGAATACAATGATATGTTTTGGTCAGTAATTGTGGCTAGCTAGGTTTAATTATAAGACCATCAGCTTTCTCCCATCTGCCCTCTTGGCCTTGTGGTACATTTTTGTATCTTGACAAAATAAATATTGTTTTCCTCTATGGTACCTAGACTTTATGAATTTAAGTGTACTACTAGATTCGCAAATACGTCTCATCAGTTTATTGTTGAAATAGCAAAAGATGAGTTTTATTCTAATAGTTTCTTCTCTTGCACTTCTCACCTGTGGAATTCTCTTCTGGCTTCTTGCTTTCCTGTCACCTATAATCTTCAAAAATTTAAATGCAGCGTCTTTCTGAAACCTGTTCTTTTATTGCCCTTTTTCTTCACTAAAGTCTTATCGTTCTCTTTCACTCTTAATAACCCTTTGTGCCTTAGTGGCATTAACAACTTTCTTGGGTTGAAATGATTAAAAGTCTCCAAGGTGATCATCAAGTTTACTGATTGTATAGCACCAGAACTGTTAATAAGTATGTTTAATAAATCTTCATGATATTACAGGTTATATAAATGTATTATGATAATTAGTAATTATTTTCAATTCTAAAATCACTTACAATATATTTCCATTGTATTCCTACATAAACTTTTAGTATTTGCTGTGTCACTATGTATGTAATGATTAGATTGAATGAGAGATTTTACATATTTGATATACCACAACTAGATTGTATTATTCTATCAACAATATTGAAATTTAATGATACTTATCAAAGTTTCGTGATGTTTTCCTCTTCAGGACCCAGATAAGAATTCTTCTCTTACCTTGCTATTCAGAACCCAGATAAGAATTACCATGAAATTTTAAGTCAATCTTTGCTAAGTATTGTAAATTTTCATTATTTTTGATACAATAAATAATTATCACTAGATAGCCACTGAACACGTTTGTAAATAATTCTGTTCAGTTTGACATACATTAAGTTACCTGATTAAATCAATAATTATTATTATTATACTATTCTATAAATAAAAAATCACTGTCCAGTTGTGATGTTGTCTTTGTTCAAAATAGCCAAGGATTAGGAAGGCTGTAGTTAGAGAGAGTATTAAATGAACAAAAGACTAGGTAGATGAAACAAAGAACAGAAAGACTTGAATAAATCATATACTACTAAAATCCTACTCTAATGTGGCTACTTGCCATATATATAAGTAGGAACAGTCCATTGTCACAGTAGTAGGGATGAGCAGAAAATATGCTGAGTCCTACTCAACAAACAACAGGAACAAATTTTACTAATTATCAAAATTTATCTGAATGTCATAAATGTCAGACAATGATTTTGATATAACCAGATTAAACTATTTAAAAATTGGTTATTAATTAGATTAATCTGATTTGTTATAAGTTTAATATGTGGCAGATAATGTCAAAAAGCTCAAAATATTTGAATTTCAATCTATAAATACAAAGAATTCACATGAAAAACCAAGGAAAGAATTCTACTAGCGAGTTGAGAAAAATTAGCAAAGCAAGGATATTAGTTGATAACATTCTACTTACCATAAGGACAGATGTTAAAGTCACAGAAATTCCTATCATAAGGAAAACCAATGTACCTGTTACTCTCTGCTCCCTGAATTCAAAAACAAAGAAACAAGATGCAATTAATGAAAGTTCATAAAATAATTTTCTGAATAAAATAACAAAGATTTTAATTCAAACAACAAATCCAGGATTTCTAAAATCATGGCTTTGATTTTTGGTCAATATTTTTTTCTGGGTAGTTTAGTATATTTTTTGCAGGGAATATTCTGGTGGTTATGGAGCTACAGTCTTTTTGTTTTGTTCTTTGTCTGCAACTTAATTTGGTGACAGAGATTGCCTTGGTAGATGCTGTGCCTTTATGTTGCCCTGTTGATTGCCTCTCTTTCAAAGTGACAATGATTGAATCAACAGGAGACATTTAGTTTTTTTTTTTTTTTTTGTTTTTTGTTTTTTGTTTTCTTTTGAGGCTGGTTCTCCAACTAGGAAGGTCTCTGGAAGTTAGTAGTACTTCATCTTCACCATGTGACCAGCCTACCACATGTTTTGTGGCTTTGGCTGAGATGGGAACCTCAGTATTAATAATGAAATCACTTAAAGGAGGTGACGTTCAGTACTGGACATGATAGAAATTGTTCACAGGATATGTGAACTATTTCTAAAATGCATAAAAAAATCATGAATCTTATATAGCTAAGAAATTTCAATTTTATTGTAAGTCAGACTGGCCTAATGGCAAGTGGTTCCCTGATTGAATGGGGACCCCTATATCAAATAAAAATGCAATAAAGAAACAAACACAGACAACTGTTTTAGTAATAAAAAAAGTATAATGCCTTTATAAAAGTCATTTGCACCCAATCAGTTACTCAAGTTCAATGTGAGAGGACATTTTCAAAGCTAAAGATCATAAAGACAAAGTTAAGAAATACATATTTTTGTACAAAAATTTTAATTGTAACCTATTTTTCTAATTATTTTTTGAAAATTACATTTATTCATTAATAAAATTAAATGATAGCATTACAGTTGTGAGTGGGCCTCTTTTTTCTTCTGGCCTCCAACATTTTTAGATCCAGTCAGCCACTGCCAATATTTATTTGCAATCTTTTTTTAAAATTTTTAATGGTAGGTAAAACTAAGAATAAAGTGGTTAGAAACCTAGATAAGAACTGGTCACAATAGAGATATTTACAGTATTTTACAAGTATACACATATATTAAGCATTGTTTTGTGCTAATATTCTAGAGGTTGAGAATAAGCAGATTAAAGACAGGGACAGAGATGAACAGATAGATACAAAGAGAGAATATTTTGGGGGGGAATGAATAACAACCTCTAGCACTCAAATAAAATATGCAACTATTTCTGCCATGAGGCAGGCTATATGTAAGTTATCAGTATCAGTTACACGACCTGATTATCTCCCTTTGAACAAGAGATAAAATTTTTTTTTTTAAATATTGCAAAGTTGTCAGCTTTATTTTGTATGTCAGAATTTAATTTCTTCTTTACGATGATGGCAATGATGACTAAATTTGCCACCAACATACAGTTTCACCAAAACCTGCTTCTATTATCCATTTCCTATTGCTGTTTGACTTTGCAAGAGTTGGTTAGGTGCACAAGAAAATCAGAGTAGAAGAAAGTGCCAATTGTATGAATTTGTTTAGGAAGTGACCCACATATTTGATTTCATGACCTTTCTCTACAACACATATGGAACAAGACATGCAGAATCTAGTTATGAAACTCAATGCATTGCTGCTAGCTTTGTTATAATTTTGAGTGAAATCTTCTGTAGCATGTTTGTCATTTGTAGCCCTCTTCATCTGCTGCTGCTGCAACTGTTGAGATCTTTTGTAATCATCACCTGCTTGTTCCACCATTGGGGGTTTTGGGGTTGGTCATGCTTAGTCTGGGTCCTTTGATTTTAACCTTATTGCTAAGAGTTGGCCCTACCAGAAGTTTGGAACTCCTGATGACATTGCTCTCAAAGTCACTGGAGCATGAAAGCTCCTCTATCACAACAAGGAGTGGCCATCAGAGGTAGTGCAAGGTAACAACAGGGAAATGGAATACATTAGTTGCAGCCTTGCATCCAAATGTGCCATATGTTGTTAAGTTTTGAATAAAACAAGTGATATAAAGTTTGTTTACCTAACCCCCAGAAATTTGGGTCTTTCTCCTGGAGCAGTACACTGGGATTCTTTTTTCAAACTCATGACATGGGTGATCGAGAGGACTGTGGCAGCGACAAACCAAGGCAGTCCAAGTAGCGAACAAATCATAATCAGGCTGGCCACAATAAACAAATCCAAATGATAGCCATGTCCTTTCTGTAGGAAAAAAACAAAAAAGAATTTTTTTTATTTAAATTTACTATTTTAAGAGAATGTGTGTAATTTTTCTAAGTAAAAGTTTGCATGATTAAATTGTTATTTAATTTATATTTTACATGATTCATGTAGAAATCACAACAAACACAATATAAATGCAATATGACTTGTAATCCACTCCCAATGAATGATGATGGTTTGCTTTACAAATTGTGAAGAATATCAGAAATAACAGAATTGGCATCAATGAACTGAGGCATATACAGAAATCAGAAACTTTTGAAATTTCTAGAACGCATAAGGAAAGAGGGCCTGAAGAATTTAACACTCACATCAAAGTCTAGAGAAGCAAAGGGAAATAGTGAGTAACCAATTTAATGAATTTTTGTAAATGAATGGCAAAACAAGGATAAAGTGGGATGGTAGAAGGTCAAGGGTTATGTAGAAGAAAACAAAAATTAAAAACAAGAAGCTTTGAAAAGCCTTGATTACCCACCCTTTGAAAAGATATGATCAAAAAAAAATTGCACAAGTCCAGACTCACTCTCAGCATCTTGTCCTATATCTAGTCGTAAGGTAGGATATGCCCAACTTTCACTTCAGGACACATGTGTTTATTGGCTATTGACCCTACAAGAGAGTTCATCCACTCTTTGACAGTTACTATTTTTTAACCTGCTGGCTGCCAGGTCATCCACCTCCATCAGGTAAGCTTGGTGGGGGAGCTAATTTTGTTACCAGCCGCATGACAGTTAGTACCAAGTTGTATGGTACCAGTAGTAATTTATGAGTTACCTGATTATCAAAAAGACATAGCCAATTGATATATAGATATATACTTCTTAATAATTCTTTCTAATTCCTACCAAAAACAGTGTATTTACAGTTAACAGCAATCATGACACTAAGAGAAACTCATAACAAAAATCTCCCATAGCCACTTCAAGATGAATACAGTGGTGCCACACCCCCAATATCCATTAGTTTCAATTTCCTACTGTCAACCTCAAAAATAAATAAGTCTTATTTAATAATGATCCCAAAGTGCAGGCAGGTTACACTGGTTCCCATATGATCACCAAAGTTAAGCAACATCAAGCCTGCTTAGTACCTAGATGGGTGAGAACTTGGGAATACCAAGTGCTGTAAGCTTGGATGTGTGGCTGGTGTAATGGATAATGGCACACAATTGTTTATTTGAGAGATGAGTTCCAATTCCCATTGGGAACAAATACCCTTAGAAAAGGTATGAATCCACCTCTTCTCCTCCCCAACTATGGGTTGAAAAAGTTCTTAAAATCTAAAAATATTTTCTGGCTTTAAATAACCTGAAAAGGGTTGATAATCTGTTGAAAACAAATCAACCAATTGACAACCTGACTGGTTATTCTATGAGTACTACTGCTACTATGTAATACATGTCGTATGGTTAGGTAATTGGTAACTAAACCAATCTAGCTTATCTGGTGAGGTGGGTGGCTAAACACCTAGCAGAACAATGAATAAGACCTGTGGACAGACTTAAGGGTCAAGAACCAACTAGCACACAATTTTCCTGATCTATTGCTTTGTGGGAGACCTTGACCAAGCAAAGCCTGGGTGAAGTAACACTAAACAAATCTTTGCTAAGTCTATGCAAAGAAAACCCTAACCAGGATTTGGTGTCTGGCAAAATGGGAACAGCTGCTGGTCATCTTGGACATTCCATGCCACTGAAATTCAACTGTTCAGGCCAAAAAAGAGCTGTTAGTGATCCACATACCACTCCCTCCCTCCCTCCCTCCTTCCAGCATTCTCATTCCGCACAGTTTTCTCTATTTCTTCTTCCTTTCTAACAAAGTCCAGCAGCAAAGTGTTGAACATGCATACATAACATAGAGACACAAGGATCTCCAGTTCCAGGAGACACCATTCCATATCCAACATGTGGTAAATGTTTGGATTGAAGTATCTGCAATATTATTGGTCATGAACTGGCATTTCAACTTTCACTTTCCCATCACCATAATGTAGCTTCCTTGTGCCTTTTCTATAAATACTTTCATGCTAATTGCTCTGATGAATTTTCTTCTATGGTACCTCTGTGAGGAGAGTTCTTTTTTTTGCCAACGTCTTACGACTGGGGATTAATGCCAGACATATTATTGCGATTATTTGTGAACTGTTTTGATTTTCAACTTTCATTTCACATTGAATTTCTTTTAATTTTCAATTTTCTTCCGTTCATATTACTGACTTTTTTGCCAAAAGTTTGATTTTTTTCTTTCTTTACCCCCTCTCAATTTTACTTTACTCTTTGTTGTTTCTTAATTTTTATTATTAATTTTGGTTTTCTGTTATAATTATTCTTTGAATATATTTTTCCTTTTTAATTTTGAGTAAACTCCCCCCACCACAAAACTTTAATTTTACGTTATTTATTCTACGTCAGACTTTATTTTTTCTTTGTTTACATATTATTTCTATGTGTTTCATTGTTCTTTGTCGCTCTTTGTTTAAATATCTGTTAAATATTCTGTATTCCTTTGTTTAAATCTTTTGTGTGTTTATTCCAACTTTTCGTATTTATTTTTCTATTTGTTATTTCTTCTTTATTTTAGTTTACATGTTTCGTTCATTTTGGGGCTGACTAGAATTTTCTAGTGGCAGCCATATTTTTTTTGTGAATTTGTTAAGTATATTTTGTTTCGTATTTACTGTTGTATTATTGTAAAAAAAACATTCTTTTTGTTTATTTTCTGCCTTAATTTGAGTTTTCATTTGCGTACTCATTTTCTGTGCTTTGTAATTTTTTACTGTTTATATTTTTACCGTTCATTGTCTTTTTTCGTACATATTCTTTTTAACTAACCCATTCTTGCATGTTTAACTGTTTTTGTGTTGTCTTGTAAAATTTCTTTTGTGATTTATTTAGCTTTTGTTTAATTATTTGTTTTCTGTTTTTGTGAAAAGAATTAAAAAAATTGTTTTAGAAAAAAATGTTTGGCACTAAAAAAAAGAAAAATAATCCTTCTGATAAAATTCTTGATAAGGAATTAGAAATGGATGCAGAAGAGACCAAAAAATTAGAGGAAAATCCAAATTCCTCCTGAAATTTAAATGAAAACAAAAGTCAAGAAAAAAGTATAGTGGCCACAAATGGCCAAAACTCTGTAAGTGAAACCACTTTACAAGACCAAAGTATGGTGGCCAAAATTCATCTATTCAGACCCATAAGAATAATGACAAAAATGTAGCGATCGGAGAGATGCCCTCATGCTGGAAGTCCCCACCAAAATGTAAAATCAACATAACAGAGTTCCTGGAGAAAGCCAAGAGCTACGCATATCTGGTCACAGCAGATGGGCTTTTGTCAAATCCCAAGGAACTAAGAAAGTTTGAGAACAGAATTGTGTCGGTCTTTGTGGTGGACAAGCGCTCACACAAAATTTGCCACTCCACATAAGACACTGTAATTAAGGCCTTGATTTCTCTGGGCATTAAAGCTCAGAGAGTCATTAAAGGAAAAGGCTATTTTATGTCGGACCTACTGTTGCCCATGTCTGCCGATTGTGAAGCTGCAACGAGGAGGGAATTCATAACAAAGAACCTAATTCTGTGCACAGAATATGAAGGCAGGCAGAGGACTAATGTTGCAGTATACAAGGTTCCTCCTCAGATTGTCGGGGAGCATTTGGCCGCCTATCTGTGCCAGTTTGGACAGATACTCAGTGCTTCCTCAAACGATCTGACTGGGGGAGGAGGAGTTTTGAGTTGATCGATAGAAAGGCCTTCATCTCCATCCCCAATTGTCTGGATGTAGAGAGACAGGGAAAGACACAAACAGTCCCACTACCTCTACTAGCATGAAGGGTGATTCTCTGGCCAGCAATCTTCGGCAACAGCAACTGAGATTTGAACCCAGTTTTGAGAAGAAAGAAAAATTACAAAAATTGAAAGACACTCTATCTGAAAAACAATTACATCAACAAAAAGAATCCGGTTCTTCCTCAGTTCCTTCATCCCCATCTTACAAACAAAAACTTATGATACCACCTCCTTTGATAAAATCTCTGTCTCCTTCCCCTTTCAATATGACTACTCTTCAAAAGTCTCCCAGTCCCCAAACTTATCCTACCCCTACCACTTCCCATACCCCTAAACCTTCTCGTATTGCTCTGAAATGCCTCTTATGGGCGTCAGATGGCCTCTCCAATGTCCAGGCATTGTCTCATAGGGCATTATATCAGGTGTTAGTCAGGAGTTTCATTGATTGACAAGCTCAATATGGCCTTGGGTGCCTGGGTTGAAATGTCTCAATAATGATGAGGCATCAGTCACCTGGCTGGTGAATCATGGGGCCCTCTGGGTCACCAAAAGACTTTGCTCAGTGGGCCTGGAGAAATCTCCAAATTGCCAATGCTGTGGTGGGGAGGTTGAGACCCTGGGTCATGCCTTTTTTCATTGCAGGTTGGTATCGCCGTTGTGCAAGTTTGTTGAAAGCCTCATGGTTCGCATGCTGCAGGGAAAGTTCTTTGTCCTTGAAACCTTTTCTGTTTGTAGCAATATAGCATCACCGCTGACAAGGGTTGAACAATATGTGTTCTACTGCTTGCTAGGTGTTATGAGAGTCATGATTCGAATGACACGTCAGAAGGGATTCTATGAAGGCAATAAGTCCACTTCTTCCCAACTGATCTTGTACTTTAAGCATCAGCTTAAAGTCAAGATTAGGACGGAAAGGTGGTGACTTACTTCATCAGAATTCAGCAAAAAGTGGGTGAATCTTTCGCATTTGTGTCGTGTGAAATGGGCTGACCTTGAGTGACACTTTGATGCCGGTTAGGCATCAGGATATTGCACTTCCTGGGTTGAACTTGTGCAACTCATCCCCAAAGTAGGCTAGGTTAGGTACAGTTTTGATGCTTTAGTTTCTTTTTCTTTCAAGTTAACTTAGCTACGATATGTATGCTCATTGGCCCCCTTTTATTTCTGTCCCTATTTTTCTTTGAGTTTAATTCCCCATCTCCTCCCTCATTAGGTGGTCAGTGATGTCAGTTCACTGGTTGATGCAGGGCACCTTTCATTTTGCATGAGTGTTTTTGTATTTGTTGTTGTGTTTGAATGAGTGCATATCAGTGTGTGTGCTTGGGATGAATGAATGATTTATATTATTATAGTCCCGCATTGATTTTGGCCAGTTAACTGATATTTCTGCCACATTTAGTGATTGTTGGGGTGGGGGGGGGTATTACTAATATTATTTTCTTTAGTTTCTTGTAAATAGTTTTGTATTCATATTTGTAAATACTCATTGGGGCTAGTTTTTAGAATTGTTGTTTTATTCCCCCCCCCACAGACAATGATTCGTAAATATGGGGACTAGTTTCATAGAGACAGTGAGGTATTATGGTGGGTGTAGCAAGCAAAGGTACATAAGAATGAGCTGTTTTGGTGTAAAGAATATTGTTTTTTTATGATTGGGTCAATCTAAGTTATAGTTAAGACAGAAGAAGACCATCTTTTCCCCAATCCCCCCTTCGGCCTTGTGCCACATTTCTGTGTATTAAACAGAATAAATATTATTTTCCTCTATGGTACCTAGACTTGATGAATTTAAGTGTAGTATTAGATTGGTGACAGGGTTTCACCATTTTACAGTTGAAATGGTTGCTCGATGTAATTGTAAATTCTATGCTAATTGTTTCTTCTCTCAAAGTTTTCACTTGTGAAGACTTCTTCTGGTTTCTTGCTTCCCAGTCAACTTTGATTTTCAAAAATTTAATTTTTTTTAATTATCTGTAAATTGCAATGATGACTTATGAAAGATAGTGGAGACATTTTTCTATTGTATTCTCTTGGGTCCAGAGACTGACTGCCACCCAAGGCTCTGTCTGCTCTGTTATTCAATCCATAGCTAGGAGAGGAGGGGGGAATAGATGTATTTATATATTTCCCAATGGCATTTATATGAAAGTGAACATTACAGACAAGTCTGGAATTTGAATTCAGTTTGTCAGTTTTACTTTCTATGCTAATAACTGTTATGTTACTGGCACATCTCTATCATATAGGAACAAAAACAGTGTGTGTGTGTCTATATATATATATATACATATATATGAGAAAGAGAGATCAGTACTATCATTGGGCTCCAGCATCTGAAACATATCCCCATAAATAAGGAAAAAGAAGCTACATAACAAATATAAGAGACACATATAAGTAATTTTTTAACTAGAGTTCCAGAGTTTTCTATTCTATTAAAAGGCTGACAGCCTTATCATGTTGAGGTTAAGCAATGTCAATTCTGCTCAGTTCTTGGATAGGTGACTACTTGGGAATACCAGGTGCTGTAAGCTTGCAGGTACAGGTGGTATAATGGGCGTACAATCATATCACATTGAAAAACCATTTCTCATTAAGCAACATCAAGCAGGTGAGTACTACTGAATAAACCCCATCCTAGCGATGAAAGATGCCAAGAAAGACCAAGCTTTGATGCCCTAATCTCCAAAGATCATAAGAAGGCTTGTTTGCATTTCTTGTTAGTAGAAGAATCAAGTGAATTTTATTGATTTTTTTTTTTTTTTTTAATCGAAAACAAGGGTGAAAATACTTACTTTGAGTTTGTTTTCTTTTCTATTTACAATGACAGCAGTAATCTGCTGATCCATAAAAATTAGAATTGTGCATAGTAAGGCTGGAATAAGGGCAGCAAGGATTGTCCACCAAGGATTCCTGAAAGGGTTCACAACCCAGCTACGTGTCGGTAAAGTAGGCTACAAAGAAAAAAGTGATATATTACTAGAAAAGAAAACTGCATAACAAAATGTCACTATATACACTTAGTGTTGATGTCAGTCTTACACAATGGGGGGGCTAATATATAGGTTGAAGAACACCTATTGAGTGGCCACTGAGGTAACCAGACCCTTGGATTTTTTTTTGTCTTCATTCTGCATTATGAGTGTCAAACCCTCCACACTTTCTTTCTCCATTGTGAATGCCTAAAATTTTTTACTATCTTCCTGATCTTAAGCAAAAGTGTATTTTTCATTCCAATTTTCCTTAAAACTTCCTAGTTGCTCACATGCTCCATCCATGGTATTCTCAGCATCCTTCTGTAGAACCACATCTTTGTTGCCTCAAGTCTCCTCTTCAATTTCCAACATTCCAACAATTTTCCAACATTCACTGCCATACAGGAAGATTGATATTACATAACAGTATAGAACTCTTATCATTGATTCCAATGAAATTTTCCTGTTTCTTAATATTTAGCTTGATTTCTGGAAGGCATCTTTCACTGTTTCAATACACCTTCAGACTTCTATGTCCCATTTTTTACCATGTGTTTTAACACTTCACAAACAGTTAAATTTGTGTACTTATTTTATTTTGATATCACCAAATTGCAGCTTGTATATTGGACTATCCCTTTTGCTAATGATCTGCTAAATGTATTTAAGTGAGAGGGATCAGAAAATAGAAAGGCTTACCTTAAATTCTGTAGGCACCAAAAGTTTTGGAGTTCCAATACCAAGTAATGCATCAACTGTGACCATAGATACAATGGCAATGATCACAGCAAAGTCGCTAATTATTGCACGCACCTAGAAGTGAAATGGAGAGAAACATGATTTACATGTTTGCAATGAACAGATGTAAAAAGTCAAAATAGAGCTTGATGCAACATCTTCCCATCATATTATAATTCTACCTGTTCCTCCGTTAGTAAGTTACTATATGTGTTATGCCCTGTTATTACCGCAGATAAATAATGGACAATTCTGTTTTGATTATGATGAAAGATAGAAGAAAAACATATATCAAAGATGCTTTTTGGTTTGAAAAAGAAAACATACATACTTTTTTTAATACTATTGTTTACAAAGCCAAAGTACCACTCAAGGTAGTGAGTTAAGGAATGGAGGATGTTGTAAGGGTGTATAGGGAGGGAGTAAGGGTAGCATATTATAACGATATGTAGGATAGATAAAAGTTGACCCTCAGCTTAAAGAGAAGATAAAGATGATAATGGTCTAATTGCATTTAATGTCTGCTTCAGTGAAATGAAAACTCTTGATAATTTGAATCTCTTCATTTATGCTTTCTTATTTATGACCTGTATTCATACTTATGATTTTTATTGCAACATTCTATTAAAGTTGTTAAGTTCAAGAATTTAATTATGCAATAGGGGATTAAGAATAAAGATTCATCAGAATAATTAAAACAGGAAAATTGTGAAATTTTCTCAGGTATCTAAGATGAAAATACCCTTGGAAAAAATATAAATCCATCTCCAAAGCTACAAGTTAAAATTTATAACTGGAAAAATTATTGTTTTTCTCAAAAATTGTCAATGCGGTATTTAGTTGCAAAAAAAAAAAAATTTTCTAATCCCAAATGTTTCAGATTTAAATAAACCACAATGGGGGTTGATAAACCATAAAGAAAAACAAAACAAACTTAGCTGAAAAAGGAAGACTTGTAAAAAGACATTCAATTTTTGGATTTTTCTGTTAGGTCAGCTCATCAGCACATAAGCATGTGGTTATGTGTGGTATTACTCAAAGGTTTCAAGAACTTAAGATGCAAATTGGCCACATTTTGAATGCACTTGGACAATGTTAACATTGCCTTTTGAATAGGACTGGCAAAACATGTTCAGATTTTAGCTGAGTTTATTTTCACCTCACTCTAATAATTTGAGTAAGACATGAATCCATCTTTTTCTCCCTATATCTATGGGTTAAATAGCATAGCAGACTGGGTTTCCTAACCTTGGTTGGCAAACAGTTAAGGAGAAGAACAACTCTGAATACAAATAAACTACTTCATCATTTTTTCCCAGCACAATCATGGCTATACGCAATTTACAGATATTAAAGGACACTAAGGTTCATCATGATTATTTACATGCTGAGGAGCATGACAAAGCAGAAATAGAAAAGGAATTTTGTTGAAACAATTAAGACAAGAATTCACTTACCAAAGAAGGGAAAAAGCGTGCATTCCGTATTCCTTTCAGGGCCATGGCAATAGTGAAAGTACCGGTGAAGAGCATAATGGACAAGAAAAATACGTCAGGAACGTACGGATGGATATTGCAACCGTCACCTATTAATGTACCCCCTAAATCCGTGCAGTTAGATTTGGTGACAAAATTCCAATTAACTGAGGTAGTATTGGGTTGTGCAGTGACAACTGAACTGTTGGGTTCAAGGCAGGTGCAGTTGGTTGGCAGTTCTTTTGAATGGCCCGTCTTAACTGGATATTCATCATGGATATGGATAAGCTTCACCAAAGACTCAACGATAAAAATCAGAGAGATAAGAGCTGCAAAACTCTCCTCAGTAAAACGTGTGATGTACCGTACCAGAGCGCTGAGATCAAATGCAACCATGATAATTAAAATGAAACCAGTCCAGAGCCCAATCCACAACCGAAAGGCCAAATAATCCAGGCTTTGCTCACTGAAATAATTGGAAAAAAAGAAAAACCAATTTGGATTAAAAAAAAAAAATGAAAAAGAAATATTTATAAGGAAGGATACTCTACTGATGCATAAAAACATGAATTTGTATAAATTCAAAATAGAAAATTTGCTTTGTTTACATTTGGATACAAAACTGTGCCAATATGAAAAAATTCAGGAAATCTATAATGAGAAAAGTTTCACTTAATGGTACTATTTCACCTTTACCTGGCTAATTGGTTCTTTGTAGCTGAGTTAATCAGAGCATACCAAATCTAATGATAACTCTCTCCACCCAGAGGGATGCAAGTTTGAATCCTGCCAGAGAGCGTAAATTTTTCTTTAATAAAATTCCTCAAACATTCAGGCCAGTAGACAAAAATAAATAAATATACTGTTTAATAAATAAATAGAGCATCTACTCAAGTAGAAGTATTCACTAAAAATAACATTTAAAGTGACAAAAAATTCTAAAGTTTAAATGATAAAAATATTTGATTCAATAACTTCTTCTATGTCATATGTCATATAGAAAATATATTTATTAACACTTCCACTGCTGTGGACGTACACATACATTTTTATGAAAATTTAATTTCCTCCTGTTGATTCATATAGGTTTATTCTGTGGGTGTTATTTGATTACTTTTTATTTTACATTGTTGTCCACCCAGTATAAAACCCAAGAGTCACCCACTGTAAAGATTCACAGATTGAGACTGTTTCTTGGACATAAGATGGGAAGGGTAAGAATTGTAGATCACAAGGATATGTAGGCAAGATAACAGTTGACCATGGACTTGAAGAAGTTAAAATAGTAAAAGTTGGGTAAGACATCCTCTCAGGAGTTTGTTCCACAAAGAAGTAGCTCTTGAGAAGAAGCTGTCTAAATGGTACTTGCTCCTTACTAATGGAATACAAAGAGAATGAGGGTGTTTATATGGCATGGCAGATCTTTGCTGTAAAGGTCTGAACTGCATAAATTATGAAATGTAGCTTTTCAGAACATTTTTCATGGAAATAGCAATACAACGGAAAACGGATTGTAGGGTAGAAAATAATCCATCACCCACAAGGCCATATAAATGATTTGAATTCTGTCAAAGCTGGAAATAGAGGACTGGGCAGATATGGTAGTAGTACTCAAACATAACTGTGCCTGAGCAGGTTTCTGCAACAAGGATTAATTTGCAGGGATTAGCAGACAGGCAAAATTTTAACTGAGTCATTCAGTTTTGTAATATCTGGTTTTCATATTTTACTATTTGCATGCAAATTCTACAATTGCAGCTACAAGGAAAGACTAACTTCTTGGGTTTTTCTTGTGACTAAAATTGCTGCTTTTTTCTACTGCCACCAGTAATTGTTATCCAAACAAATGGTTTTGAGGGCTTAATTTCAAGGCAGGCAAACCCTTCCACCCAAATTGAAATCTTGGTTTCTCATTATTAGCAACATAAATACAAGGTGGAGGGATGGGAATAAGGAGACAACATAATAATAATAATAATAATAATAATAATAATAATAATAACAATTTATTGTGACTATTTATGCTATTAATAGTCTGTTTTTAGCTAGATTATTATATTAATTTGACTGATGTTTACTGTTTTTCATCAGAATAGAAATAAAATGAAAAAGGAGTAAAAAAATGAATAATAGTGGTAATACTTCATCTAAGTCCCATTACTTTTCAGACAGACCTTTTGCATATATATATATATATATATATATATATATATATATATAAGTGAACATTGAAGTCAACACTCAGAGATGACAGACTGTTTCATTCTAAACACAATCATCAAGCCACATACATTGTGTTTTTCAGGTCAGTGCTGCATTGTGAGTAATCAATGGTTCAACCCACCATACAACAAAAACATAAAAACAAATGTAGGAAAAATATTCATCAAATTCTTACACAACCACTTCCCTGAATCAAGTACTCTACACAAAATATTCAGCAAAAAAAACCAGTAAAAATCAGCAATACCAAGAACATGACACAAATAATAAAAAAGCACAACAGGAAAACTATCAACAAACAACCCGAACAAAATAAACCCACATGTAACTGCAGAATAAAGAATGAATGTCCCTTAAACAGCAATTGCTTACAAAACAATGTAATATACCAAGCCAGAGTAAAATCATCAGATAATGAAGAAAAATATACATAGGACTAACTGAAGGAACCTGGAAACAAAGAAACTACACACACAAAACATCTTTTACAAATAGTAAATACGTGAACAGCACAATGCTTTCCAAGTATATCTGGGAAATTAAAAACAAAAAGCAAATCACACCAAAAATTATCATGGAAAATAAGGAAAAGAACATCAGCTTACAACAATCAATCTAAAAACTGCTAACTCTGCTTAGAGGAAAAAAATATCTATAATTACCTTCCCAGACCAAAACAAACAACTAAATAAATGATCAGAACTCATCTCAAAATGCAGACAAAAACAAATTTTTACTTCATTACTTAACAATCAAAAACTGAAAAGAATAAATAAAAATAAATAAAATAAAAGCAGGTCATCAAAAACAAGTAAATTAATCCAAATAAATAAAGTAAATAATAAACAAATTAACAAACCACTCCCACCAAAATAACCATTAGAATAGACTACCCACAATGCAATAGACTATCCAGAATGCACCACTAAACCATATATATAAATAGTTGAGAAAAAACACGTGGCCTGAGGATTGCATTTAGCATGAAACAGTCTACTGCCTCTGAGTGTTGACTTAATGTTCATTTTGATATTTACATATGCTCTATCTCTGATATTGAGCACTTTATACCATAAATATAACATACTTTAAAATTATATTGCTTCACACACACACACACACACATATATATATATATATATATATATATATATATATATATATATATATGTATATTTAGACAGACATTTTTCATTAATGCATGTTTCATTAAAATAATATAGACAAGTTTTTGTCTATTTATTTTAAGTAAGTTCCTTTCATATTGTCTGATAAGATTAATAACATTATCATTGAAAGACAAAAGGAAATCACCATATTGACACATGTTTAAATCCAATCTAAGATTTCAGCTTACATAAGCCATTATCAAAGATGACAATTACTTTTCAATATATCAACCATTAATGATAGTCTGTTTTTGTTGCATGAAAAATTTCAAAGCAACGACTATCTCGTGTATAAGCTTAGATTGGATTTAAACATGTATCAATATGGCGATTTCCTTTCGGCTTTCAATTATTAAGCTTATCAGACAATATGAAAGGAACTTACCTAAAAAAAATAGACAAAACCTGTCTATATTATTTAATGAAACATGTATTAATATATATATATATGTATGTATGTATGTATATATATCAGAAATAAATAAGACTAGGATGAGGTATCAAGACTTGAATGCCAACCTCCTGAAAGATGGTGAGTTGATAAAAAACACTTTGTATTTGGACTACTGTGAGTGTCCAAGTTGGCTATCAAGGAAGAGCATTCAGTCTTGTAAAACCTTGACACAAATCATTATGACAAGACCTGAGATGACCCACCTTGCTTTGTGTCAGATTAATCCTGGTCTTGTTTCAACAAAAACATGCCTATGATGATGATGTCCATAAGTCAGTGTTAAAGGTCAGGTAGAAACCAAAATTTCAAATTCTAAATTTTTTTTAAGAAAGGTGGGCTGTGCTTCTTTTAAAGATGAACAAAATCCAATTTTTCCACACCAGCTATTTCTCTGTATCTGACCTTATATCATACTATGGTTAACTTAGTAAATATCAAGTAGATATATTTGTCCTCTATACATCTTCTAATTTTGGTAAGCACCAAATATTGTTAATTAATATTTCCTTTATGAATTTGTACCTTGTCTTCATCCTCTTCTCAGCACAATGCCTAAGTAATACCTACTTTTCAGTAATGGTAAGCAAAGTTTAATTTAAGACTAGACAAAATAATGGCATATCAAAAGGATATTTCTCTTGACACTGTTATAACTAAGTATAGTCAGTAATTTTTATATTTTTAAAAAAGCTATTTTTAGGATTTTAATATAATCATTAGATATGAAACTGAATTTATATATTTTATTTTTCTTGAGAATGACATCAAAAATGTTAAACACTATTTATTCAATTATTTACAAGGTTATAAAAGAATGATTTAGGAACAATATTTTTTACAGTAGTATAGAATTTAATTTTTGAACAATATATTATTTACAAGATGATGAAAATATTCCTATAGTTCATGATATTAATTTTATATTTACAAGATTATAAAATATGTGAACAAATGATAAAATATTTATTATTTACCATATTATAAAGAATAAGTAAGAAAATAAAGTTTTTAGTCATAAAATTATGAACATGTCTGTAAATAAGAGAATAAGAAAAATTAAATAAATACATAAATAACTGTAATTTTTGAAAAAAAATGTATTTTTCTGACATTTCTTTCATTTGCTATCAGCATAAAAATTATGTTAATCATCACTTCCTTTGAACCAAATGTTCTTCATTTATTTTTATCATTTCACTCCTAGCAAGGCAAGAAAATTACTAAAATGCAAAGGATTACTGAGCATTAGAATATACGAGAAAAAGAAAGTATTATTAAGGAGATGGAACAATGAAAGAGAAAAAAGATAACGGCTGACATTGCATTTAAATTTTTGAAGCTAGAAAAGAGTTTTCCCAAGTATGAAATATGAGAGCAGAAACTGTTAGCATAGAACTTCCGGTTACAACTCGCCATTTTAAAATTTTTTATTAAATTTTAATTTTAGATTTTATGATAGACCACAAACACTCAATATTTTGAATGAGTATCTAACTATTCATTGAGTGATCAATGTTTTCCTTATGCATAATTATAGAATATCTGTAATTTTTCCTGGGTATTTAAGGAATTACTACTGCATGATTTCCAACAAATTGAAATTATATGAGGCATTGGTAAATAAAAAAATTATAAAAGTTATTTGTTGTAATTTTAGAATGAGGGTTCAGTCAAGGATTTTGAAAATGTAATTGTCCACTTTCTGATGAATATATAATAATAGCAAACTGAAACTCTTGTGGAAAATTAAGACAAGATGTGATCTGAGGTAGCTATAATTACAGTGAGAAAATATGCATCAGTTTAGTTTCATAGATTATGGCAGTATTAAAATTTTAAAATAGCTTTTTTAAAATCTGTCTACATTTCTCAGATGAGATATTGTAATTATTTAGTCTTTACATTGTTTGAACTATTATCCTCATCTCTGTTGTCATATTCACAACATTTTGGCCATTGTATGCTCTGGCCTTCTTCAGGTGATTGGAAGACATGGCCTAGTGGATAAAAGCATTGGTAATCCAATGACTTTGGCCACAGAGGTGAACAAAAACTCAGAGAGTTGAGTTACTAAAGGGAAATAACTAAAGCTGAAATATCCAGAAGAGGCATGGCATGTGGAATGAGGACAATCTACCCCAGTGGAGGAAATAAAGGGTTTGGTTTGAAATTCTAATGTATATCACCTGAAGAAGGCCAGAGTGTACAACAGCTGAAACGTTGTGAATATGATAACAAAGATGAGGACAATAGTCCAAACAATGTAAATACTGTGAATAGTTTTTTAAAACAATAACAATTACCCATGGAGTATATAGTAATATTCATGCCAAGAGTAAAATGTCCTTTTGACAAAACATTTTTTATCTGGTCCAAAGTTAACCTTTGCCCAATACTATTTAGTTTCTGCGGAATCTCGGTTGTTCTATTTTTGACCAATACATGATTTTGCTAATTCCTACCTGTTGTCACTGAAGATCTTAATTGTTTGTTCTAGTCTAAAAGCATAAATAATCATCCAAGAATTAGTAAAAGATTGTTTTTGAGTACTTACTGACAGAAATTATAGAGAATCGTCTCAAATACTAGAACAGGACCTGTACTCCCCAGAATGGTAAGGGGTTGCCCTGCAAGCAGTGAATACACAATGCCACAAATGGCACCTGCAAGAATACTCTCAAAGGCAGCCTGAAGAAAAAAAGATAAAGAAATTCTTTCAGATAAGATAACAGAACCAAGACATTTGTCTCTAATTGTAGTTTCTTAAAAAGTTCCATGCAAATATCAGCAAGAAACATTTAATCTAAAATTGTCCAGTATCTGTCTATATTTCTGAGATAAGGTATTATGTACATTATTTACATTATTCGGGCTATTGTAGAACTAGAACAGTCTACCCCAGTGAGCAAAATAAAGGGTTAAGTTCGACATTCCAACTACCTGAAGAAGGCTGGAGCGTACAATGGCCGAAACATTGTAATAAATATGGCGACAAAGATGAGGACAATAGTCCGAATAATGTAAATAATATAAAATTGTCCAGTTATGTATTTTTATAATTTTCCCATCATAAAAAGCATTTTTAATAAAAATCAGTGAATGTTTCCAGTAAATCCTATTGTTTCTCAAATATTTAACACATTTCAGTTATTATTATATTCAACAATTTTACACAAATATTTTTTATCATGGAATAATTATAAAAAAGCATAATTGAACTATTTCAGATTAAATGCTGTCAAATAATAACATATTCTTAACATTGTTGTCGCATAATGCTTTTAGTATTTAAAAAAAATTAGAATTTAGTTGACACTAATAATTAACTTAATGTATTCATATAATAATAATAAACAAATGTGATAGCTGTTAATGAATTTCTAGGGACATTATTGCTAATTTAACAAAATAAAACCTCCTTAACAGTATTTTTCAGTGTACCCACATTGCTACCAAATGTGCCACTAGATTGAAGCATAATGTTGGTTAACCGACAATACTGTGAAAAATTTGCTCAAGTCCCTTCAGCACTTTCCATTTGAGGGCACCTTGGGTAAGCATGCACATGAATCATACCATTTTTTATGCAATCATCATAACTAACAAGCAGCAGTAGCTGATAACAACAAGAAAACACCCAGGTAGACTGACCACACACAAAATGTCTTCATGTCTAGACAGCTAGACATGTTGTCTGGTCAGCAGTAGTAGTACAAAATGAGCTGCAAGATGTCCCTCAAAGTCCTTATCCTTGATGCTCATCTTGATAAATTCAAGGAAAACATGGTGGCCTACACAGAGGAGTAAGGCAAGCACTTCCACTATGATATACTGGACTTTGAATGCCACCTCCAAGGATCGTATAATATGATGTGGGACTATCGTGAAAAACTACTCCTAAAGCTTTTGTCATCTATCTTGTGTAATAATAGAATAAGTAAATGCTACTTTTGAATCATGTCATTTTTCTCCGATTTTGCATGAACAAGAATATTCATATTTGCCAGTTTTCCCAATGGAATTAGGTAAATATCAGAAATATCATTATGTTGGTCACAAAAGCAAAGTTTGAAGGAAATATTAAGCATTATTCATACTTTATAGGCATAAACAAATAGGATATAATAATTGCTTTCACCTGCAGTTTACAACATATGTTGATGCAACAGTTTTATTATAATTTTCATTTCAGTGAATATTTATGTCTTCAATTCAAGTTTTGATTTAATAACTATTGTAATGGAGAAAGCCTTTTATGTTATTTTTTTTTTCAGAAATATGACAATATTTTACATAATTATAACACTATAAGCATTTTTGCATTAGGATGTATAAACATCCCAGGGAACTATGCATTTTTGTTGGGTTAAAATATACTTTTAAAAATTATAATGCAAATTAAATGCCATTTGTTAGTAATATGATGATGGATGTTTCCAGTGATTTAAACATATGAGGATTCAACAACCTTATTTAGTTTTTATGTTTGTGTTAATAATCAATACAACATATTTTGAAATTTCTGATGCCACTCTGGTACAAATATTTCTATCCAAAGCAACTCGCTCAAAGTGTCTGACTTGTCAATGTGTCTTATACTAAGACACATTGACAGGTCAGAGCTTACTCTTTAGCTTGTCTTTATACCTGAGCCACGGCTGTCCAACAACCATTTGTTCACTGTTGACCTATCTATACATGAGGACCTTAGGTATTCTGTTGTCACTTCTATAGATATGAAAAGACCAACAGCAAAATGATTATGCTATTGATATAAGCTGAGCTGTTTTGTTCTACTGAAGTAAAGTGTGGACAAATTTCTAAAAGATTAAATGGCTTAATACTTTATAGACTGACCTTTTATATATCACCTTTTTTTTTTACTCAAAAGCAAAAAGAAACTTTTGAATTTGTTTTTGACAAACAGCAGAATACAAACCATATTTTGCTCAGTTGCATCTCCAAGCAAACCACCAAATGTGATGATTGGAGTGAGGCAGGCAAAGTATAAGAAAACAAAAGATGCCAAAGACTGTACATGGAGGGCATCTGTAATGTCACTTAGGTAGAATGGAGCTTTTCGTTTGATATCTGAAATCAAACCACCAAATAACCTAGCAAAAAAAAGAAACAAAAACTTATAATTAAAAACAGAAACAATAAGGTGGATGAAAAAAATAAAGCTTACATTATTGATAAAACCAAAACTAATTTTTCTTTTGCATTTTAAATGTTTTTTTTTATTTTATAGTTTATATAAAAACAATGGTAATGATAAAAACAAAAAATTAGTGAAAATCAATAATGAAAATATTTAAAAACTAATATTGTTTAGAAGTTATTAATAATTTTTAACAAGTATTTCTATAATTTTAAATTTAAATATCTTGGAAGTGATTTAGGAAAAAAGTGAAAATATGACACCAAAATTCAAAGAGTGCATTGGAATAGCAGAAGACACCTTCCAAAACCTAAGCAAAGTATTATGAAACAGGAAAATACCAGAAACATCAATCCTATATGGCAGTGAATGCCACACCAACTCCTCACTGATGAAGTGACTTGAAGAAACAAATGTGGTTCTACAGAAGGATGCTGAGAAAACCATGGAGTAAACATGAGGGTAATTAGGAATTTTTAAAGAAAATAGAAGCAAAATGGACATTTGTATTTAGTCAGAAAGAGATAGTTGAAATTTCTAGGGAACATAAATGTATGTGTTCCAGAAAAAAAGGCTTGGAAAACTTGACACTCACAAGACATATTGAAAGCAAGCAGTACAGGGAGAAAGTGCAAGTAACCTATCTAAATAATTTGTTTAAATGGATGGTATAACTGGGATTGGGAAGGATAGTAAAAAAGATATTGCTAAGAGCTACAAATGATAGAAAGTTGTGGAGAGCCATGATCATCCAAATCCAGAGTCAACAAATGAAATTATTAGCATATAGCTCTAGCTTTATCAATTATTCAGACCAAAAGGGAGAGAACTCTATGTTGAATTGATGATGACAATATTATTTTATGAACAAGTATCACACAAGATGGACACAGCATGGAAATCAAGTTGAATTTTTCAGAGCAAAAGTGGAAACAGTCCTTCTATATAGGTCATTTTAAATTTTAAAAAACTAAATTTATATTTCACTCTTTGGTAGGAGGATCTCCTGATATGGATGCCTGGGGCTGTCACAACCTCTGCACCTCACTTCTGTATGCTACAGACAAGAAACTTGACAGGACTTATACTAAGGCTCAGTTATCAAATGTTTTATGGTGACTTGCCAAAGCTGACAACTACAGTTGCTGAGAGGAGACTAAGATTCAGTGGCCATTGTTGGAGAAGCAAGAATAAAATCATTCAGAAAGTTTTATACTGGGAACTTAAGCAAGAGAAATGATCTTGTGGATGACCAGCATATTATTTAGGATGGAGATTCTCAGGAAGCAAGGTTCTATATTTATTATTATTGGATTCCAGGCATGAAAGGCTGCAAGGAAAATTATTCAGATTGAAAGGGAGAGAACTCAGGGTTGAATTGATGATGACAATATTTTTTATGAACAATAAGTTTGTAAGTGGAATTAATGAAAATAAGATAAAGATAGATTCCATCTGTTTTAATGTAAAGAATTGCACAAAATCTCTGGTTCCCTGCAGGCAGACCCTGGGATGCCTGCTCTATGGCATTTATAAATAAGCTGAGTGTATCACCATTACAATGTGTTTATGGCTACCTGGAGATAAAGAAGCAATTGACAAGCTGGATCATTTTACACTTGATGCTGCAAGAATTCCCTCCTGAACAAATTAAGAGGCACAATAACCAAATGTTCTATGGCAACTACCCAAAGCTGACAACTACAATTACTGAGTGGAGAAGTAAGAATGAAATTATTCAGTCTTAATCTGGGAACTGAAGCATGGGAATTGATTCTGTGGGAGACAAGCATATGCTTTCATTGACAAATTGATTGAAGTTACCAACTTATTAAACAAACAACTACAATGTAGGTATTTGGGTAACAAGATATTTGATAATTTTACTGCCTGTCCCTCACTATTGAACCCATATTGTTCAGTTAGTTCATGTATGTATTGCGGAATAGAATATGCCATCTGCACAATCATATGTACATGAGAGTACAGGCCTGTGTCAATGGCCAAGGAAGAGGTTTAAGAATCTGAGTACTGATGATACGTTCCTTATTTTGGGTCCTGTGCATATAATGATCTGTGCGATCAGTACATGCCACTATTAACATGTAACTCAGTACTACCTGCCACATACTCAGGTCAGCAGTGATTAAACTGCTTCATGCACCAGGTTTTTTCTGGTGGGGACGATGATTAGACACCTAGTAGAATTAAAAGGCAAGGCCTGTCAAAGGGTGAATTGAGCCTTCTTTTATGGTCAACAGCTATCTAGCACAATGGGGTAGGCTTGGCTCTATATGCAGTCAGTGCGGTGATGATATGGTATTACTGGGCAGAGAGCTTTCTAGACTGAAGTTAACAGCCATAGCAGAGGATTTATGTGATGGAATCAACAGCCACATGTCTAAGATCAAGGTAAGCACTCATTGGAGGGCATGAGCTGTGACTTGACCTTGGGACGGATGGGTTCCAACAGTTCTACTTTCCCAAGACATACTAAGCATAAATGAATAGCTCTCTGGCTTTTAACACTGATATGTGAAGGGAACTGGATAAGTGCTCAGCTGTGCAGCAATCCCATGATTACACACTGTCATGAGAATGATGATAATATGGGACCATTCACTTTGATCCAGCTATATCAGCTGTACATTTAATCTTGAAGAAATTGAATCTTACATTCAAAAGGATTTAATTTATTTTCTGTCAGTATGTATGTGCATCTCTCTCTCTCTCTCTCTACATATATATATATATATATATATATATATATATATATATAAAATGAAAAATAAATAATATGAGTTCTCTATATTTTCTATTTTTCATTTATCTTGTTTTATAGGTTCTACTTTGTATTAAGCACTTTTCATTGCCAATTTCATCATAGTAGGAGTTTGTCAAATAAGATTGTTTTTTTATATATATATATATATATATATATATATATCCACAGACAGACTGTTTCCCTGTATCACAGCTCCCCAGTGTAGCGAGACATCCAGTTGCTTCAAGCCAGGATCAAAACCCGACTGATTTAACATCAGTCAGATATCTTACAACTAGGCCATCATTGCACAGCAGAAAAGGAAGGGAATTTTAATGTTTTTCTCTATATGAAATATGCCAATGGCTCAGAGAAATTTTAAAAAATTTTTGCTTTTAAAATAAAATATATGTGTATATATATATATATATATATATATATATATATATATATATATATATATATATAATTATTATATGTATATTTAAGTATCAGTATAGGCGGGTGTTGCGTGTTAATAATAAGTATTCGTAGATGTCAAGTCAGTGAAAGGTGGGGGTGTCTAAATTTGAAACGGAAGATGTATTAACCCTCGTCTAGTTTGCTTCTAAATAATAATAATCTATTAAACAATAGACACGAGTTAACGGTTTTTTGTAGGCATCATCAGATTTTTGGTTTGAACTATTAGCTAAAAACTAGCATACAATATAACAACTTGTTTAATCGATAGCCCACTCATCAGATTCATGGTTTGAATAATTAACTAAAAACATGCATACAATAACACCCTTCATAATCCATAGCCGAAATAAATAGTTTAAATACCCTAAAAAAAGATAACCCTTTATGAAGTCGTCAAAAAACAAACGTTACGACAGTTTTTTTTTTTTTTTTTTATATGCACAAAAATCCCTTTCATAAAAAAATAAAATAAAAAAATAAATAAATCTCCATAGACATGCAAACTAGACGAGGGTTCTTCCGTTTCAAATTTAGACACCCCCACCTTTCCCTGACTTGACATCTACGAAAGTAACTCTATACTGATACTTATTATTAACACCCAACACCTGCCTACCCAACTTAAACAATTCACCCTAGCTGTTACCATGGAAATTTTGATTTCAATTTTTAAAACACGTAAATTTCAGAAACACGTTATTCCAAAAAAATTTAATTTGAAGATGGAACAGAGCTTATTTTAACTCAATTTAATTTAAATAATTTAAATAATTATATTGAAGTTTTCGGCTCTTGTTTTGAAACATGGGACTTCTTATGTCGCGATTTGGAATCATATTTTTAAATAAATAATTATATTTATGCTCTACTTTTGTATCGAGCACTATTTTTTAAAAATAATAACTAAAATACTAAGGGACTTTGGATTATTTACCTAAGCAGTTCCTTCCTATTTTCTATATATTTTCACATATATATATATGTGTGTGTGTGTGTGTGTGTGTGTGTGTGTGTGTGTGTGTGTGTGTGTGTGTGTGTGGCACAGCTGTTAGGCTGTTAGAACATTCACTTTCTGACCAGAGGACTCAGGTTCAACTCTCAGCATGGTCAATTTGGCAGGGTGATGTATTCTTGTATTCTTGATGTCATCAGCCTGAGGAGGCAATCCCAGCATGTGGAACCATGGGAAAGTGCTTGAAAACCATACCAAAGGTTTATGAGTGAAACTGAGTAGATGGAACTGTTTGCAAACCATCAAGAGTTATGTTAGCACAAAATCACAAGTCATTGTAACTGAGGCTTTGAGCATATGGGTCTTGTTCAAACTGCTGATGTGCTCACTCCCAGGAACTGTAATTAAGGTCCACTCAGCTTAACTGTGCTATGAGCCACAGGTGTGCTCTGTGGGTGTTAAATAAAGGCAAAATTGCCTGAGAAGGTGTCTGCAAAAGGGATTGGGTCGCCACCATAGAAAATGGGTGTGCTCAGAAGCTAGTAACCAACCATTATTATACATATTATTATATATATGTATATAATTAATCCAAATATAAAGTTTGTCACTTAGCTGATTGGTGTTACCTTCAGTATCCCCTCTCTAGAGTTTCTTAGACAAACCCTCCAGCAATCACTCTGTCTAAGTATGTCAGTAATTGACTGTTTATTTTCTCATTTTTCTTTTATGCACTTTTCATTAGTGCAAGGTAGATTTTTTTTCATAATGTATAAACATGCATGCACATGTTCCCACCTGTGTGTATGCGTAGAATACTGTTTATCTTGTCTCTCTATACTCTCTCCTTCTCATTGGTTTTATACTTTTTCTCTCTCTCTTTCAATTGTAGCAATTATGATATCTAGTATATATATAAGGTACTTCAATATAATGTATATATAAGGTACTTCAAAAATTCATAGCTAAATTTTTCAACATGATATCCTTCCTTGTCAAGACATTTTGAAAAAGAACTGTATAATATATTAAAAAATGAAAGAGATATTGGTGTAAGGCCGTGAAGCACCAAATGAAATAATTTGAATGAGCCTAAAATGGCATTGTCCATTCTTCATTGATGTTAAATGGCCACATATGTTTGGAACAGAATTATAAAATACTATATGAATATTACCTTCCAGTTCGCACCAGTGTTTCATCACTATGTTCATCTTCATCTTCTTCTACAACAGCTTTTCCATTAGGAAGATGACCACCAGATCCTGGGGTTTTACGGCCCTCCTGTAAGCAAAAACAAGAATGGTAAGCATGGGGAGAACACAAAGTTTCAAAGAACTCTTTTTTCTGTTCTTGTGCAGAAAGGATCCACACACCAAATAATGATTTAAAATGTCAAACAATAACAGTGAAAAAGGATTTTCAAATGAGAGATTTAATTATATACTAGTTCAGTACCTGACAAATTGCTGACAGTAAAATAATTAAATTTCAAATCTAAATTGTTTTTTCATTTTAAAATAATACATTTATTAGACAATATATTGTTTAAATACTAAAGAAGTTGTAAAATTGACTTCAAAGGGCCAGCTTATATTCTTTTTCTGTTACTTGGTGGAGGGGGGTCAGCCAGACAGGGGAAATTAACCCATATGACACAGATGTCCATTTTAGTTTCATTCAAATTGTGTCGAATATATGCATGTGTAATGTTAATTGCTTAGATCTTATTAAAACATGACAAGCATATTCGTGACTAAAACTTCACAGTGATCATGCACGCTATACTATCCCTCTGTGCTACAACAGAACTGATTTTGGCAGAAGCTAAAATTGGTTCTGTTGAAGTACAGAGAGATCATATCACATGCTCCATGGAACTTTAAGTTAGGGGTATTCATGTCACATATTTAATACAATCTAAAAAAGACATTACATTACACATGGCTCTATCCTCAGGATAGTGAGCACTATATACAACAAAATAACCTATATTAGAATTATATTTCAATTAAGTGTTTATATTTTGTGTATATATACATATATATGTATATATATATATATGAATCCATCTTCTCCCTCCCCAGCTATGGGTTATATAATAGGAATTGTATTTCGAAAAATCATTGTTATTCTCAATAAATTGTTAATGCAAAATTTACTTGTAAGAAAATAATTATTCTTACAATCCAAAATGTTTCAAATTTAAAGTGTTAAAGCATAAAAAAAAACAACCAACCAATGTCTACACAATGCCAAAGTTCAAAACTTGGATTGGAGAACAATTCTTTCATATTATTGTTTTCATCAGAGTTAAGTTATGGGAAAATTGCTGTTTATATATATATTCCTGAAAAGCTGACCCATATAATTTCTAATCCCAAAATGAAAGATGTCTATTTAATAATTGCTGTTGCCCAATAAACAATTTATTTTTTTTATTATTTATATGCATCCAGATTCATGCATAGTAAAACAGAAAAAAACAAAAACAAAACAGGTTTCTTTTTTTCTCTCGTAATTTTACAAAGAAAATATATTTTGCAGGTTATATTGTCATGTGAAATTACCTTATACTGAATCAATGGTTAAAAACAATAATTCTTAATATTTTCCACATATAACAAAACTCACAGAACCTTCCTTTCCCAAGGTTAAAGAAAATCTTTACATGGAACCAAGAAATATTACATACCAAATTTGGAGACTATACATATTTTTTTAATCATTTCACCCCAAGCAAAGCAATAAAGCCATTAAAATGCAAAGTTTTACTGAGTGTTAAAGAACATTAATAAAGAAAAAAACTATTAAGGTGGGGGAACAATAAAAGAACAAGAATTAAGAAAACAGAAGATAACAATTGACACTTTAAATTTTTAAAGATTGAAATTGACTGGGAAGTTCCAGATGCAAGAAGTGTGTTAGCATAGAACTTACAGTTACCATTCAACTGTACAATGATGAGACCTTGCTGCCAATCTAGTACTGCAGTTAAATTCATAAAGTCTAGGTACCATCAGAACAATTACCATGAAAGCATTTATAGACAAACACAGGGAATCTACATTATGGTAGTGGGAAAGTGACTGAAGCCAAGATGACAGGTCAGGACAAATAACATTGCTGATGCTTCTTTTTTTGCTATATATATAAAAACAGACAAATTATAACTTAATTATCAGGTCATCCCATAAGTTCTGTCCGAATTTTACCTTTTTTTAAAATGAACAAAATTTAAAGAGTATTTTATAATGTCTAATGGAGCTGAACATTATTTTTATATTTAGATGCATTTAAACTGATCAAATTTTATTTCAGAGAACAATAAAATTAAATTTTGTTTGATTAAAACCCTACTAACATGGAAGTACTCAAGAATCATTTGAGGCACATAATGCTTTATGAGTTCAAGAAAGGAAACTCAGCACCCTAAGCAGCTAGAAACATTCACTCAGTTTATGGAGAGGAATGTGTGAGTGAAAGAACTTGCAGAAGATGATTTTGCAAAATTCAGAGGTGGAGATTTCACCCTTGAAGATGAAGATTGAACTGGACATCCAGTTGAGTTTGATGAAAAGCTTCTTGAAGCAGCCCTTAAAGAAAATCCTGCTTTATCAGTTGAGGAATTGGCAGTGGTTCATCATCATCTTCAACAATTTGGAAAAGTTCCTAAACTTGGAAAATGGGTGCCTCATGAATTGTCTGAAAACAACCTCAAATCCTGAGTTGACATCTGCTCTTCTCTCCATTCTCGTCAACTTGTTTCACCTTTTTTGGATAGATTTGTGACTGGCGATGAAAAATGGATCTTTTATCGAAATGTTAAGCATCGTAGACAGTGGCTTGGTAAAGGGGAAGGACCCCAGCCACAGCCGAGAAGGGAACTTCATGGGCAAAAGGTTATTCTTTCAATCTGGTGGGATCGCCAAGGAATAATCCACTTTGAATTCTCAAATATACTGTCATCAATTAGAGTGTTTGAACCAAGCTTTGAGGAAAAAAAGACCTGCACTAGTGAATCGAAGAGAGGTGATGTTTCATCAGGACAATGCACGACTCCACACAGCAAGAATCACATCACAAAAGATCGAAGAACTTGGTTGGGAGAAAATTCATCCACCTTATTCTCCTGATCTTGCTCCTTCAGACTACCATTTGTTTCATAGCTTACAGAATCATTTGGAAGAAACAGCTTTTGTAACACAGGAAGAGGTTAAAACTGACATTTGTGAGTTCTTTGAATCAAAGCCAAAAGAATTTTACAGTAATGGAATTAGTAAGCTTGTTAATAGATGGAAGGAAGTCATAGATAATCAGGGAAAATACATTGTTGATTGAATCTGTAATTAAATGTAACATTTGGTCACTTGTTTTCTTTATTCAAAATTCGGACAGAACTTATGGGATGACCTGATATATCTCCATATGAGTGCATAGCTTAGTGGTTAGAACATTAATATTCTGACCATGAGACCCATGGTAAATTTGTCAAGGAAGTGATGTTTTGATAATATTAGCCTGGATGCCTGCATATAGCAATATTGGGAAGGACCTGAAAACCATACCATTGGCTGATCCAAATTTTCAAGTGAACCTGAGAAGATGAAACTATTCATAGTGACTAAAAGTCTGAGTGTTCTAACCCAACTACTAAACATGTACTCTCTCTCTCAGAAACTGTAACTAAGGTCTGCTTAGCATAGTTGCAATATAAACCACAGGGGTGGGGTTGAAGAAATACAAATGCACCATAATAGGTGTCTGTAACCCCCTAGCACATGGGTACACTTGGGAATGAGCAGCCAGACATCATATAAGTTTTCATGTGATGCATTCTATTGTTTAAGACATTATCAAACTTTTACAATGATGCAACAGCACATGTGCTAGAAGGAAAGGGAATGCTGAGAAGTTAGAATGTCAAAGTGTTCTTGATATATAAAAATTTATACATTGTTTTCCCATATATATATATATATATATATATATATATATATATACACGCATGAATATATATATAAGCTAGTGTTGTCAAATAAGAAAAGTACAGGAAACTGAAGCATTTGAAAATTAGAAAACACAGTTTTGAAAAGCTTACTTGTGATGGTACACTTTTTGGGGGCTCAATTCTAATGCTGGGGTCCCATTCACCTGGTGGTAGAATGAAGACTTGGTCTAAGAATTCATCAATTCCTGCCAATAAATCATCACGATTCCTTGCTTTGTAAGCTACATCATGGAACACCTACAAAGAGTAAAATATATATCAAACTTTTGGTATTCAGTATAAATATAAGAGATAAAATATGCATACATGTCTCTTACTATATATATATATATATATATATATATATACATACATACATACATACATGTGTGTGTGTGTGTGTGTATATATATATATATATATATATATATATATTATATATATATATATATATATATATATATATATATATATATATATATATATATATATATATGTATATATTATTCAACAAGTACACCAAAAAAAACAGGGTAGGGAAAAAAAAAGCAGATAATAAATTACAAATCCTAAAATTTTTATATTTGAGAAATAATTGAGGTGATTTACTAAAAGTCTTCTTTTTTTATTAGTGCAGTTTCTTTTGAAGAAGAAGACAGTTTTCATACACCAGAAAATGATGATTACATACCTTAATTATAAAAACAATAAAAAAGGTTTGAAAGAAACAAAATTAATGGTATGAGCTCCATCCTCTCTAGATATTAATTCATTGAAAATATTTGGTCCTTCATTAAAAGAGATTATATTAATGAGAGTTTCCTTTACAAATATTTGCTTGAAGTAGTGTGAAATGTTAACATCTTGATTATGTCATTATTTTCTTGTTGAGTTATATTTGCTATCAATTTTAGTTGTTGAAAGTCCTCAAGTGATGTGTTTTCTCTTAACTGATACACTTCTTTATGGTATTTTTGTATCAGTCCATGAGGTTTGAAAAAGAATTGTCCTCACTAAGGCAATATATATTTTTCACTTGTTCAAAATCATTCATAATTGATCTACAATTTTCTGTTTGTATGTATAAGATTTTCTGGGGTTACTCAATGACATATATACCATTATTGCATTCTTTAGATGAACAAAAACCAAACTGAGTCTTTAGAAGTTTACAAACTAGACTCTCACCATTCTAATTAGCAAAATAGTCAAGACAACTTTCGCTCTAATGAATCCAATAGAGATACCTTTGAACATGTAAGGATCTTCAGGGATAGCATTTTGTTTCCACAGTGCATTTATGTATGACATAATCCACTGCCTTGGAATGTGTTTTTGATTCCAGACTATGTCCATAAAACTGAAAAAGAAATATTTAACCAAATTATGTGTTGCTCTTTGGCATAACATAGAACCTATAGTTACTCCAACTAGGGATGTGATGAAAACATCATCAGCAGGATGTTGGATGTAGTCAATGGCAAAATATAACAGACCAAATTTGTGACAGTGAACTCCAATGATGTCCTTCAAAATATCCTTCATCCTGGACAATGGATAAAACTTAATTATTAAAAGTAAGATGAAAACTGCAGGAACACATATAGTAGCACTTGTGTCACCTAATATATGAACAAACTGTAATCCCTATGGGTGAATCCTGATGGGTGACCAAGTTAGTCTACACATATTTCTATAAATCCTTAATCTACAAGAGTTTAATGTTAAATGCTATTTGAATATACATGCTTACATTTCAGGAAAAAATGATCTAATAAAGTTTAGAAATGTTCATGATAAAAAAGGAATAATGGTATAATCAAGATGTTGGCTTTGAACACTGCTTCAAAAATGGTTAAGAAGGAAATTCCCATCAATTCTGGAAAGAGCAATAACAGCTAATGAACTTAAACTGATTTTCTTGAAAAATTGTTTTAAGAGACAGATTTTAGAAATTTCAACTGACAGCCATACAAAATGCTTAGTCAAATGTTTCCTTATAAGGAAACTGCTAATATTTTCATTTCCATTTTTTAAGAACTAAGATAGTGCAGAAACTGTCACTACAGACTATGTATACATGCTGTTAGTCCTCATAAAGGAAAAACTGTCGGCTTATCTTCCTGAAAAGTTGTTTTAAGATTAAGATTTTATAAATTTTAACTGAAAGTAGTACAAACTGTTCAGTAAATAAATGCTGAATGTTTCCTTATAAGGAAACAGTTAATATTACCATTGCCATTATTTTGTAAAAAGAAAAAAATTCTTTATAAAATAGGAACTAAAAATATTTCTGTGTTGCTGCCTACCTCATCTGACATGAGAGTAGCAATGGAACGACCAATCTCATGATATCTGTTGCTGTTTCCCAGGGGGCCCAAAAGAAAGAAAATAAACTTGGTTGGCACAGGAACCTCTGTCAAATCACCTAGGATCAGGGCTTTGTTTAACCGGATGAAGCCGGTAACTTGGTGGTTTAAGTAGTCCACTTCTCCAACCAAAATATTGGCGGATTCAGCTCCTTGTGGAATTTTCTTCATAAAGTGGATGTTGATCTAGAAAGAAAGAAAATAGAAAGAAAACTGAAGAATCACAAAAAGAATCACATAAACCATGATAGATAAAAAAAATAAAAATACAGGTCATCGTCAACATACAACTGGTTATGACCTATCATCCATAAATCGATCTGATTATAAGTTGGCCTGTAATTAATTTTGCAATCTTTTTATCTTTCCTTAGGCATTTATTGTATTTTATATAATTTTTATGCTTTCTTTACATTTGATACCAATTTGTATAATTTCTCTACACATTGTTTTGTTTGTTATTTTTACGTTCATCAGGTTTAAATCAAACACTGCATATTACAATACAGTTGATTTAATATTTACTAAACATACAAAAAAACAAAATACAAGTGCAAAAACAGAAAACATTTTAGTTACAAAATAGATACAAATGCAAAACAAAATTTCCTCTTTGTAAACATCTTGAGATTTTTGAAGAAAAATTTCAAAAATATAAACGGACTCAAGAGGGGAAAGTGTGTTGTACCGAGGTTGCCCTAACACCGAGCCTGAGGTTTCTGCCAGAATGCTAGCGCTGCAGAGAACTAGGATGTAAACTGATGCACACCAAGCTGGAAAACACTCATGCTGACAGATACAGAATGCAAGATGGCCAGACATACCAATTCATGGTCATGGTTCTAAAGTCAAACAGTCATAAGTCAATGATGATCTGTATACTTCATGTGATTGAATGACAGAGAAAGCTGTTACATGTAAATGGTGGGAAAATTGGTTGGTTTAGTTATTGGTTACATCCTGCAGGAATGATGTGAAGCTTTATGTGGGGGATGAAAATGTGGTCTTGAAAAAGAAAAAAAAATCAAGTACTCCACCAAACAAACAAAGGGAAGGAAAAGAAGAAAGTTGATAAAGTATAAATCCAAAATATTTTTATGTTCCAGAATTTTTATTTTTTCAGTTCAGTTTCTTCTTATGAAGATATTTTTCATTTCACCTCAAGCAAGGCAATAAAGCCACTAGGATGCAAGAGGTTACAGAGTGTTAGAGAATATAACAAAAACTACTATTAAGGGGAGAGAACAATAAAAGAACAGGTATTAAAAAGATAGAAGATAATGACTGACATTGCATATAAATTTTTGTACATCAATGTTGACTGGTAAGCTGGAAGTGTGATAGAAGAAAATATCAATCTAGAACTTATGGTTACATCTAGCAGCCATTGAACTGTAAAATGAAGAGACCTTTCTGTCAATCTAGTACTGTGCTTAAATTCATAAAGTCTAGGTGCCATAAAGGAAAGTTCATTAAAACAATTACTACAAAAGTATTTTTAGAAAATGCATAGGGAAGCTTTGTTATGGCAGTGGAAAGGTGGCTGAAGCCAAGATACCAGGTCAGAACCAATAACAGTACATATTCTTCTTTGGATTTTATCAAGAATCTTTCAATATATAGCAGGAGCACCAGATCAGATGTGACAGCAATATTCAAAGCAAGAGCAAATGGTTGACTTATAACTATGTAAGATAGATTCTGGAGAGAAAAATTCTCAAGCACAACACAGTGAATCAACTTTCTGAGCAGCAGACATAGCAATTGATTCAATATCTTTCCACTTCATGTCAATGGAAAATGTTAGTTTGAGACACTCTCCTGGAGGATAGCATCAGCCATGCTGACAGATGGCAAAAATAAAAAAAATATGAATAAACTGTTGCATTGAGGTGCATTTGAATTCGTTTTGAAAAAAATAACAATACAATTGACTTAAAATACAATTTTCTGTTTTCACCCACTTCCTTGGTGACGTATGTAAGTTAAAAGTTGGGAAAACACAACATGAATTTTCACCAGTTTATCCACACACAACAACCACCATACTTGCAAAAGGATATTCATACATTAGAAAAAAAGATCATTAAATATAATATACACAAAATGTCTGTTGTTTTCAGCAATACATATTTACATGAACATAAATCATTGTTAGAGGCTTCCACTTCCATTTGAGCATCAAGATTGACATCCTCACTCCCTATTCTTTTTCTCCCTCCTAATGCTGCAAATCAGAGAGAGTTTAACAAGGCCATTTGCATGAATTTGATTTTGGGGGACAACTCTGTGATGGAGAACCTAACAAACTTGGCCAGAAGCGTCTCTCTTGCAACTCAAAGGGGACTGAGACATGTAAGATCTAGCAAACCTAGTTGTATCAAGCTGTTGGATACTTGGTCTGTCAAGATCCACCTAGGCAATGCTAGCTTGACTAGCACTGCCCTCTTCTACCAGTTTGGCTGTTGAGATCATATAGATATATATTTGTATAATTAAAAGAAATATGTCTAACTATATCTGCTTATCACATGCAAAGTTTATCAGCCATTGATTTACTGATCCACACATCTGAAAGTAAAACAAGAGTGTTAGACAGTTTCAAATAATTATAGAAAATAGTAAAAAATACAACATATAAGAAATATTTTTTTTACATTATTTACACACACTGTTGTGCCCACTAACTGAATCATGTAAATAATAACTTCTCATCCCAGAAATTCAGACAGGGAAATATTTTATATTTGCTAAAAAATAATTGGCATTTTTAATGAAATAATTTCAGTAGCTTTTTTTAGTCAATATCTAACAACCATTATTTTAAAAAAAATCACACAATCATTATTATATTGTTTTTTGTTTTTTTTAATATGGGAAAAAAATCTATAGGAATTTTATCATAGCTGGATAGTCTAGCTTCTTTTATAAAAAGAACTAAAGATTTGCTTTAATATTGACTGGCAGTAGAATAATTCCTGAAAAATTGGATCAAAGAACCATCTCCATTTGTGTCTGGGTTCAAATTTCTGAAGTCACTTGATAATAGGAAAAAAAAAAAACAAAATAGAAAGTAAAAGACAAAACCAGAGCCAAGAAAATTGATTCTAATCCAAAGTGCGTGTGTAGTTGGGGAGGGGGGATAGAGAAAAAAAGAAACAAATATGAAGGGTGAGAAAGAAGAAATGAAATAGAAGAGAGAGAGGAAAAAAGAAGGAAGGTTATGAGGTAAAATATTGATTAGATTGAAAAGAGAGAGAAATCAAGCAGTTCATCAAAAACAGGACAGAAATATGAATAAATTATAAAAATAGTAAGAAACTTTACATAATATTAACTGAATATAATTCTCTATACAACATCCCCATGAAATCCAATTTATTGTCAGAATTAATAGAGAAGGAGTTATATAAAATATGCTAACATTTCCTTAACCCATTAACAGTCATGATAAAAATCAAAATCTGGTATTAACATTTTCACTGTTGCATTGTTGCCTTGCTGTACTGACCCTTTGTGGAAAAAAATAAGAAATTGACATTTACTGGAAATAAATGTCTCTAAAGACATTGATATTAATTTCTCATGAACACTGACATTTTTCCCATGACAGGATACTCTACAAGACAGATAAAAACAAACCATACCCTACAACAGATCAAAATAAGTTGTATTGTACAGGCAAAAGACATGCATGTTTTAAATGTCTAATTTGTTTTGATACTTTCTTATTTTGCAGAAACAATTTTGATGAGGTAAGATGACTAAAAAACTAACAAAAGATGAATAAGTCACCTTGGTGTTCATGTATGGGGGAAAGCAAGAAACTCTCTAACATGTTAATGAATCACGCAGAATTGAAATGTGTTTTCAAAAAGAAGGGGGACATTTTGAACAGCACATAAAACAATTAAATAATTAGTAAATGAAATTTTTATGTGTCATTATACTTTTAATAAATTATCCCTATGGTGTGTGACATTTACTTCACCCATTATATTATTACTAGCAGTAGAGCTCGGCATTGCCCGGGATTGTAACAGTAAGAGATAGATCAAGTATCGACCATCATAAAGACTGAAAAATAAAATTGACAAAGATTATTGTTTAAGGTTAACAGACACGCATGTCTTAATTAGATTTTTTTTTTTACGAATTGGTCAAACCCAAACTCAAACAAAAACATTGTTTTCAATCGTTATGAGTCTACCAATTGAATAGAATTTTATTATAAACAATTGTTTTGTAAATGGAATTTTAAAGCATTCTGAATGTAAAAAAAATAAAAAAAAAAGTGTGCAAGACAATAAGAAACACTACCAAAAAAAAAAAAGTGAAGTTTTGTTGAAATTGGTTGAAAAATGTAGGAAATCTGATCCCATATATAAACGAACACACACACACACACACACAAACAAACAACCTGGGTTTTATAATAATTATAACTTGATATGAGTTGTTCCCCTTTCATTCTGGTGATGCCTCTTAATCGTGTTTTCAAATTGATTTTGTACAAAAACAATAGTGTTTTTCCAATTTTTGGCACTGTCAGAACCACCACAAGGTAATTTTACGCAGTCCTGTGAAGTTTTGTTGAAATCGGTTGAAAAATGTAGGAAATCCGATCCAATATATAAACGTACAGACACACACACACAATCTGCGTTTTATAATAAATAAGATATTCATAGTAGGACCTAATATTTAATACCAGAGAGAAAAATGTTGGGCATTAACCAGTTTTGCTCCTAACTTATCACAACTGGATCAAGGATAATAAAATAGAAAGTATGTATCGACTAAAAAAAGAAAACACAAATATACTGCATAAATACTATACTAACACTAAATATTTATACACAATCAGTATTAAGTCCTAGCAGCCATTTCTTCAGTTCACACAGGGAAAACAGTGTAAACTTGATGAAAATTGCCACAAGTAGACATGAAATTCCAAATGTGATCTGTATAAAACATAGAACATGTTCTCCTGGTATGCCACAGCACACTGATGATTTTTTATCAGGTGCTCTACAATAGACCTGGATGCAACAGACTTAAGTAAATTATCACTCCACTGACCTCTCCTGCTAAAATGCCAAATTATGCTGAGAAATTCTCCTTTCCAAAAGTTGAATTGTCCTGCTTATATATTCCATGTTGTATTGACATTTAAAAGAATAACAGAACTTGTTTTGAAGATAGGCTGTTTGTCCTTGCAGACGAATTTCAACATTGACAGAATCAAGAACACATTACTCATGAATTAGAAGAAAATCTTTTTTTAACAATATCATGACCTTTCAGGATATAGGTGAGCATGGCCCTCCACATGGTCCTCTTCTTTATTATCTTGGAATTACCAAGCATTCTTGGGAAAGATAGTAAAGTTGTTTCCCCTGTTGCCTTCTCCAGTTTAGAATTCCGAGTTATCCTTCTCTTAGAATTACTTTCCATCCTTTTCCCACAGATGTAACATAGTAAGCCTATTTCCATGGAAAATGTTTTGCAGAACGACATTCTCTGGTTCCTGCAGTTCAGACTTTTAAAGCTAAAACATGCTATGGAATATACACTAGGGTAAACCATTCACATTCTACTGGTATGAAAGGAAGTTCTTTCAGACATCTTCTTCCTAAGAGAAACTGTGCCTTTTCTATGAATATTTTCAGGGTAATTGTTCTGATGAACTTTCCACTATGATACCTAGACTTTATGAAGTTAAGCACAGTACTAGACTGGCCTCAAGGTCTCATCATTTTACAGTTGAAATGGCAAGATGTAACCATAAGTTGTATGCTAGAAGTTTCTTCTATCGTACTTCTTGCTCGTAGAACAAAAGCTTCTTGCTTTCCAGTCAACTTAGATCTTTAAAAGTTTAAATGCAATTTCAATCATTATAATCTGTCTTCTTAATTCTTGTTCTTTTATTATCCTCTCTCCTTAATAATACTTTTTGTCATATTCTCTAACACTCAGTATCCCATTGCATTCTAGTGCATTATTGTTTTGCTTGGGGTGAAATAATTGAAAAAAAGACTCCCACGAGGATGCTTCCCTGACCACTACAATCCTAACCTCTTCATGTCTTTGATTAACCATTATCTATTCTACACATCTTCATAATCTACAATTCTTATGCCCATAAATCAATCCCATTCAGTAACCCTCCACCTTAAGTGGCTCTTGGGCCTTGTATTGGGTGGACAATAGTGCAAAAGAAAAGTCTAATGAGCTCAGTTTACTATGGTATTTAATCCATAGTTGGGAGGAAAAGAGACAGATTCATGCCCTTCCCAAAAGCAAAGGTAAAAACAGGTAGCTTGGACTTTCAACTTGGCTTCCAGAGTTAACTTCCCATGTTAATATCCATTAACTGTACATCGACATATGTAAGTATACACAATCAAAATGTTATGAAAACCAAATAAATTTATTTGCCTACAGAAGCATGCAAACAATGATTAAAAAACAAAATTCAAACAATAACTGTTAGACCAATGAATGACAATGACAGAAACTTGCAGTGAGAGACGAGTCATAGGGGCCCCCCCCGAAGGCCAAACAGCTGAAGAGTAATGGCAATTTGAGATGACAGTCACTAGAAAAATAAAAACAATCTTAAAAAGATTTGGCCATCTTTATAAACAAAAAAAAGAAAGAAAGTAAGAGGAAGACAAGAACGAGGAAGAATGTAACTAAGAGAGGAAGAAAGAAAGAAAGAAAAATTAATGGTAAGAAAAAAAGCAAAGTATAACTGAGGATGAAGATAAGCAAAAGATAATGGAAAAAAGAGAGAGTGAAAGAGAATGAGTGAATGCTGAGTGATAGAGAAAAAAGTGAGATATAAGAAGAGAAAAGTAGAGAAAAACTATGAAAAGAGAGAATGAGAAAAAGAGGAGAATCTGAAATAAAAAAAATGAGAGCTAAAATGATGAATGAAGATAAAACTGAACAAAAGAAAGATAAAAAAAAAACTAAAGATGATAGAGGGTGAAGTAAAGAAAGAAAGAGAGATAAAACTAAATGTAAAATAAGTTATTGAGATAAAAATGTAGATAGATAGACTGACCTTATGAGATGATGGGACTTCTGTTAAATCTGCATTGGTGAAGGATGGACTAGGCTGTAAAGAGCTGCAGGTGGGAGATATTGATGACATGCCTCCAGATGTGTTATTGCGAGACAGTCCCAAATTTGGAGTGCTTTTTGTACCAGTTTTATCATCTGGAAGAGAATACAAATGACACTTAAACATCAATTGAAAAAAATAATAATATATACAAAATTATCATATTTCTGAGTGTGAATGTTATTCTAATATCAAAATACCCCTTAAATTTTTGCAAAAAGAATTATAATATAAAATTAAAATAATAAATAATGTAAAGGAAATAATATTAAAAAAAAATTAATAAATAATATAAGATAATAATCAAAAATAAAGAATATAAATAAAAATAAGATTATAAATAATATAAATAAAAAAATAAAAATAAATAAAATAATATAAATAAACATTGAAGATGATGACCATTCACAGCAACCAATCACTAGCAAAATGTCACAAAATTTGGAAAAATATTTGTGAACTCATCCATGAAGACAATCATCGTATTATTGATCAGTTCTCCCACATGATTGAAATCAGTTATAGAGTCTGCCAGAAGTTCTTCACTAAAACCTGAACCTTGATAGCCTGAAGTGTAGAAGAGGCACTAGAATTGTTGTATATGTTCCAATGAATATTATTTAGAAGATGTTGATCAAATTTAAGAAATACTTTTAGTGCAGTAAGGGTATGCTTTTTCAGGCCTAATCCAGGAACATTTCAATACCATCTCATTCAATTTATATATATAATATTTAATAACATTATATATATATATATATATATATATATATATATATATATATATATATATATATAATGTTATTAAAATATTTTTATTATAATAAATTACAATAAAAAATATTTTATTTTAATCTATTATAATAAAATATTTTAATAATATTTTGCCCTACGTTGTATCAAGCACTTTTAAAAAAGTAAATGCTAAGAACTGTTGGTTGTAACTCCATCTGTTTTTCTCTTTCTTTATATATATATATATATATATATATATATATATATATATATATATATATATATTACATAAGGAAAAATAATAAAAAATGTTCATAAATTTGACATATTTCACTGACTATACTGCAGCCTCATCAGAAAATTTTGGGAATAAGGCTGCAGCTAAATCAGCAAAGTATGTCAAATTTACAAACAAATATACAAAGGAATGAAATAATAAATGAATAAATCAAACCATATAATAATGATCAGTATGTATTTATTTATATATATATCCTGTCCCATCTGTAGTATATAGTTAAGTATATCAAGTTAAGTTAATAAATTTATGAGTAATTACTTCCATAGTCATTTTAATAATCTATACAAATAAAATATTTATTTGCATTTAAACAAAATTACTTCCCTATCAAAATGAACCATTTAATTAACCAATTTGTTCAAGCCTCTGATACCTTTGTTGATTAAGTGATCATTTTGCTTCAACTGGGTCTTGAAATTGGCTTTGCTGTCACTGCCTTTGTTGTTCTCTTGCTAATCTTTTTTTTTTTCCAAGAGATATTTCTATTTCACTTTTATATTAAACCCATAAAATTTTTAACAGAGAGACATATTGAGAAAAAAGAATTTTATATAATACTAAAAGTAATCAATGAATCATAAATAACATTGAATGTTTAATATTGAAGGAATGGATTATTTAAATGGTTTGTTGATCTCTATTTTAATTGTGAATTCTTTATCTCCACTTTATTGAATTTCAATACATTGTTTCGAGACTTTTGTTTCATTGTTAAACCTTTCTAATACTTGCCATCATTATTGACAGCATGGATAACACTACAATAAAAATAATCTTGTGTTCATGTTTATAAATGACCTGACCATATTTATGACACTTTTTGAAACATAAAGACAGTAATTTTTAAATGATTTTTTTCATCTGATATTATTATTTTCTTTTTACAGTAAGGTTCACTCTGTACAAGGCCTGGGGATCACTCAAGGCAGAGGTGTAATTATGTTATGGTGTAGTTTATATGAATAGGAGGGGAAGATAATGATTAACTCTAGATGAACACTTTAAGATTGTAGTGATCAGGGAAACATCCTTTTGAGAGTCTGTTCCCCAGGGAAATGGTTTGCAGGAAGAAGCTATTTGAGTGGAACTTACTTCTCGCTGATCGAATAAGAAGGGAATGAGGATAGTTTGCTACTATGTAAGTAGCATTGCGGGTCTGAGCCATGAAGGTTAGGCCTGGTAGAGCCAAGGAATGTAGTTTGTCCAAGCAAATTTCATGTTATTAGTGATAGAGGAGTGAGAGACTCACCACACCATGCCTGTGAGAGAGGTGGGTGTGTGGAAAATAATTCTTCTCCAACAAGTGCTCGGAGACACTTTTAAACTCCATCAAGACTGGAAAGTGAGGTCTGAGCAGTTCCTACCCTAATATGGCAATAGTACTCCATTTTTGGCCTGATCTGGTTCTTGTAAAGGTAGAGGATAGCATGAGGAGTCAGGTACTTACTGGTGAAGTACAGGGAGTAAATTTAAGGCTCAATATCCTCTCAAGGCATGGGGCCTCCTTAAGGGGAATTATTTCTTATTACTATAAATAAATAATGTTCGATTACAAAAATTAACTTAATAAACTTCTGTTTACATTTTGGATATGAGAATGGAGCTAGTATATATAGATTTGAAGAAGTCCCAATGAAAGATGTACATTCTTCAAGTATTTAATTAACCATTTCCTTACCATGGCAGTCTCCTGTCACCTAATCAGTAAGGGTGCACCTTGACTATAGAAATGGAATAGATGTTCAATTACATTTGGGAGGCATATTTTTTTTTAATAGGACCTCTTGATCTAGGCCAAAATGATATTAATTTCAAAGTTTAAGAGAATAAAAATAATAGCTGTCAACTCAAACACATGTGCAATGTCCATTCAGCACATTGCTTTCTAAAATATTCTGGCTTTTGGAAGGCATCTTTTGCTCTTTCAAAGTGCCTTTGGACCCATCAAAAATACTGTTTATAGTAATACACACTCTCTGCAACCATCCAACTAGAATACATGATATGAAAGAATAGCAAAGAATATACATACCGTTTTGGCTGAGGTTTTTTGGCTCAGAATATTTCTTTCCAATGTCAGCCAAGGAGCGGATGATGGGAAGATGGAGTTTACTTCCTCCTTCTTCAGTTTTGCGATGACGTTTTTCATGTTGATGTCTATGACGACTCAGCAGTGTTTCCCTCACTTTATCTCGATTTTCTTCAGCAAGTTGCTTATTCGCCACCATGTTGTCCAGTGCTAGATCTATAAGAACAAGAGCAAAAAAAAAAAAAAAAGTGATAAAAACCTGGTCAGTACTTAGGACCACTTGGGAACACTGGGTAATGTAAGCAACCTCCTACAATCTGAAATATGTTTTGGCTTTAAATAACTCATAACCCATTAATAAAATGTAAAGGACCAAATCAATTAATTATTTCCTTCAGTTCCCTGCACCACATGCACACATCTGGTATAATCCAAATTCCCTACACAGGTTGCTAACCAAAGCTACATAAACCAATCTGTTGTCGGGGTTTGTATGTACAGGGTGTGATGGAGAAATTGTCATCTAAATTACACAAAAATGAAAATAAAACTGACATCTTATTTTAACAGATATATTTACCAAAATTACACAAAAATATCTTATATATATATATATATATATATATATATATATATATATACTAAAGACTAAATTTATTCAAAAAATTGCCAATGGCTTCAACTACGGCCTCTAGATAACTTCGGAATCTCATGCAACTCTTCTGGACGTTCTTGTTTAAGTCAGTGAATGCTTCCATAATCCTAGCTTTCATCTTTGATATTACAAGGAGTTTTATTGGTCTTTTACTCAACTGCATCCCACACATCTGACAGCCATGACTGGGTTCTCCTGATTGTGATGCATGGTTCAGAATTCTGTTGCCAGACATAGGGTTTTCCAGCAGCCACTCTCTTGAACCAGAGCAGTACTACCTCCTCAAGGCACTTGATGTAAACCTCTGTATTGAGTCTGAGGCCCTCACCAACAAATTTGGGAGTTCATTTTTTTCCAAGCTGCTTTAATTTAATCCTCATTAGACTCATCCAAATCTTTCCAAATTTTCTGCACTGTCCTCAGATTGACACCCAAACACTCTATGTTTTGTATTGAAGCTTCTGATGTGAATGCCAAGCAGTACAGCATGCTGCTTTCAAATTTCTGGTAGAGTGAATTGTGTCATAGTGCTCTTTTACTCACAAATAGTTCCTAACTGACCCTATTATACATTGCAGCCAACAATATCAAAAACAAACAACGTGCATGCATGAAATTAAATATCTATAAAATGGCAACAATTTACCCATCACCCCCTGTATTTATTCAATGCTTAAGATTATATTCTGACTTTTTATATATAAAAATATCTGCTTCAGTGTTAAAAAAATGAATTTTTCTTCTATGTGCTTGTGTCCCTTTAGAATGTAAATGATCATGGCTCTCTGCAATTTCCTGAACTTTGTAGCTCTTAATAAATTTTGTCTTTTTGTTATCTCTCTTAAACCTTACTCTGCCATCCATTTACTCAAGGTAGGTTATGTAATGTTTTCCTCTCTCCCTCTTGCCTTCAATCTGAGCTGTGAGTATCAAATTTCCCAAACCCTCTTTCCTCATTAGGTTCCCTAGAAATGTCAACTATCTCTTCTTGATGTTAAATATAGGTGTCCATTTTTTCTCTAAAACTTCATGATTGCTCACATGTTCAGCATCCTTTTGTAGAACCACATTTCTGCTGCTACAAGTTTCTTCTTCTGTGAGAAGATTATCCAATATTCAGTCCCATGTAGGAGGACAGATAAATGACATTGATTGTACCTTATAGATAATTTTGCAGTATGTGTGTGGTGTATTTGTTGGATATAAAGCTAAAATTTCTATGTATATCCTCATATGGAAACATATGGTTAAACACACATCATTTATTTATTCATATTTACACAGGTAGTTTAGTGTATAAAGAAGTATTCTAAATGCTTATAAAATCTTGAATTTACCAATACCATAAAAGAGAAATCACATGTAGAGACATTCTTACCTGCAACCTGTTGCATGTTTGTAGTATCCATATCTAACATGCATGTTCCATTCATGATGGCACAACGCAATTCAAATATTGAATGAAGAGATAGGGTAGCCACATGAGGTTTTGACCATCGATCACCCCCTTCCTCCACATCTTCTTCAAATTTAATCCATCTGAACACAAAAAAGAAAAAAATAAATCATTTTAATATTGACAAAGTAAAATTAAAACTGGAAAGTCAATTTCTAAAATTGTTAAATGTTGTTGAATCCATATCCTCATGGCATCAGTCTAAACCAGTGTTTCTCAAATAGCATACCCCAGAACCCTAAGGCTCCACAAGAATTCACTACAGGTTCCATGATAAGCAGTGATAAATAAGCTAATGCATTTTTGAGTAAATTTTGTCCAATTTTATATTCCTACATTTACTATACACATACAAAATATTGTTGAAAAATCCTTGCTTATTATAATAAATTATAATGATATTGGTTATTTTATATTTATGTTTATTTTTTGTGTGAATGAAAACCTTGAGGTGAGGATCTGATAAATGAGTGATCTGAAGTTTTTGCATTGCCAATAAATTTGGCAAAACTGTGGGGTCATTTTTTTCCTTAAATCAGTTATACAAAAAATATATATTATGTTTGCCATGTGAACTATGAGGAAAATAGAAAAGTAATACATACTAATAATGGTATATGATAATTTTTAAGCATGGCTTCCTTGAGATATGAAAGTTATTTCAAGTGTGGCACAAGGGTGAAAAGGTCTATTTTAAGCTGTTTTAAAATAATGACTCTCATTTTGTTTTTTTCATATATCTAAACTATAATTTTGGAAGATGAAAGTTTCACTGAAATATGTTGGAAAACTTCCAAGTTTTCATATGAAATAAAAAAATATTCAACTTTAAACGAAAATGTTGACAATAAATGAGAAAAAATGTAACAGTTTAAACTGACACCAGACAGATATGAATTCAAGAAAACCTGAAAAAACTTGAACTAGTATCTCACATCTTTGTGAGCCTTATTTTTTATGTAAATAAATTGCTGTGAAAATGTTAATCACTCTTTATTAATAAATTTTTTATTTAGAAGATTGTAAAATATGCAAACCAAATATAATGCAATATTTATTATTTCCCATTTTATAAATAAACAACTATGAAAAGAAATTTTATAAAAATGTCTATTTAACAAGACACTTAAATATGTAATGAATTGTAATAATACATTTTGAAAAAATGCATTTTATAGGCATTGGAAATATACAATAATAGCTGTGTCAAAAGAAAAAAAAAAAACTTTTTTGAGACACTGTCTTTTAGTGGGGACATTTGTTAACTATGCCATTATTTCAATCATGAATCTTGTTATGATGGAATGTGAGCCTTCATTCTCATACATGTCCTGTCTGGTGCTTGTATCTGTGATTTTTAGAATTGTTTTCTGATTCCTCAACTGAATTCATTGCCTCCTACTAAAATTTGTAGCCATTCTCATCTTTCAAACAGTGCTTGTGCTCTACCAAATTCATTGCTTTAATCTCTGAGATTTATTCAATCAATATTTTCCCTGACAAAGATACTTTCTTCTATTTTAATAATTATGCAATCCTATGCATATTTTTTCTAAAAAGAAAAATTTAACAAAACTACTGAACAAACTACTCACTTGAGGAAGAAACTGCGTAGAGAAAAAAAAGAGAAAATTAGTTGAAATTAACATTTTTCTTTTTATGTGCTGTGTCCCTTCAGGACGTAGGCAATCATGGCTCTCTACTTCCTCCTATCTCTCAATAAGTTTCATCCCTCTGCTACCTCCTCAGATCTTGCTCCATCATCCACTTGCTCAAGCCTGCCAGGTATGTCATCCGTTGTTTTCCCTTGTCTCTCTTTTCCTCTATTTGACCTGTGAGTATCAGATTATCCAGGCCCTCCTTCCTCATTATGTGTCCCAGAAACTTCTGCTGCCTCTTCCTGATGTTAAGTATAAGATTCTCCTTGTTTGCAATCTCTCCAAGACCTCATCATTGCTCATACTCTCGGTCCATGATAACTTCAGCATCCTTCTGTACAACCACATCTCCGTCGCCTCGAGTCTCTCCTTTTCTTTTGAGGAGACCGTCCAATATTTACAGCCATAAAGGAGGACAGATGTCACATAACAGCTCAGTACTCTTGTCCCGAAATACTCTGACCAGCTTTTGGAATGCATTCTTAGCCATCCCAATACATATACGGATCTCAGTGTCAACCTTAAAACACTTGCCAAATATTTCCGCACATGCTTGATTTTTGCATCCCTGACCTGTAAATTCCATTTTGGGCTCATTCTTTTACTGATGACCATATTTTATTCTGTCTTCTTGTAGTTTATGGTTAGTCCCTTCTTCTTGCTCTCCTTCACTACCTTCTGTAGGAGATTTTGTAATTTCTTTTCCGTATCTGCTATCAGTACTGTGTCATCTGCATATATTATGGTGTTAAGATTGTGGCCACCAATCTGAATCCTGGTAGGATTTATACTTCTCTCAGAATTGCCTCACTGTATAGTTTGAATAGGTCCAGTGAGAAGACACATGCTTGCCTCACGCCCCTTTCTATATTTGTATATCTGCAAAGCTCATTTTTTACATTTATGCAGGCAGTTTGCTGCCAGTAGAGGTTCTTGATTATTCTAAAATCTTTCCCAAATATATCAAGGTTGCTGAACAGTTCCAACAGATTCTTGTGGTGTACTTTGTCGAGGGCCTTTGCATAGTTTATGAAACATAGGTACACATCTTTCTGCATTTGTATTGCTCTTTCTGATAACATCCTGAGCATGAATATCACATTCCATGTTACGGACTGTTCTAGTCCTATGTCTGGCCTGATTCTGCTGCATACTCTGTTCATCAGAATTCGGATGATGAGTTTTCTTATGTGGCTCATTAGGCTGACTGTTTGGTGGAGCTCACATTTGTTTTCACCTGGTTTCTTAGGCAGTGCTATGAAGATAGACATGTTGAGATCTTCCAGTATATCCTCACTGTTGTAGATTTCATTTATTATTTCCAAACTAACACACAGTGATTAAAAGACCTTATCTAAGAAAATTCACACAAGAACTGCCATACTGAATCCTTCATGGTATTACTTTAAGAAATGAGAGTGTTAATATCTAAATTGATTGATTCATTTTTTAATTGTCTTACTTGCATATCAAAACCTCTGAGGGTCATTTATTGCTGAAACTGGATTTTTATTCAGGAATATTTCCAAATGTTTTAAGTAGTTGTGAGGTTTTAAAAGTGTTTTCAAAACATCACAAGTTGTATAGTTCAAGATATTCCAAAATGTCTCAAGCTGCAGGGTTCAGGAGTATTTCAAAACTTATGTTATATCTTTCAAAATCCAAGCTCTATTTTCTATAAAAGTTGGAAGTATTTTCTTCAGATATCCTATTATTTGGGCAGAAGGTACTTTTTTTCAAAGAGCATGTTAAGATTTTGTGCTTGGTAATAGTTGCTACATATTTTTTTGTACTTCTTATATTCTATCAAGATATGCCTGACTGAGAGAAATTGGTTGCAGTGGGTACACTGAGGTGTAGTTTCTGCCTTGAGCATGTGAATATCTAAAATGTTTTGTGCCAAATTGGATTCTGTATAAAACCACCATATTTTAATGGTAATAGTAATATTAGCAGTTATAAGAAAACATTCAACATTCATTAATCAGTGCTACTCAAGTTATGCTTTCCTTCACTCCCTGGCCATCAGGCTGGAATCAAATTGTAGTACCTGCTCTCCTCACCTTTAACGGTAATAGTAATATAAGCCATTTCCTTATAGAGAAATATTTAGTATTTATTGACTGAACAACTAGTGCTACCACCAGCTGAAAATTATAAAATATTTCTCTTAAAACAGTTTTTACAGGAAAATAGGTTTCTCAAATCCATTTACAGTTAAGAATCTTTGTAGAGGAGGGCTTCCTTTTTAATTTTGTGTTTGAAGAAGTGTGAGATGGCAGCATTTTGATTATGTCATTGTTTTCTCTTTGAGTTATATATGCTATCCATTTTAGTTGTTGCTGCTTTTGAAAGACCTCAAGTGATGTGGTCGTAAAAAAGATAGACATACTGGATGAGATGTTGATATAAGAGAATACATTTAATGCAGAACACACCACTTACTTATACAAGCTACCCCCTACACATGAAGCCAATTCTGACAATCGACAGCATGATATTGACATTTGGTGTTAACTTATTGAATTGTCAAAACAGAAAAACCTGCCAATCAATTTTCTTTGAGTAACACAGCTAGAGTTACATCATTTGAATATTGTGTTAGTGATTTCAAGAATCTAATGTTACAAGGAATGTAAATTTTAATGCCTCCAAAAGCAAACTACTTTCATTTAATCACCATAGAGAACCTTTCCTGTTTTCCATCAGTATGGCTGATGCTAACCTCCAGTAGAGAAACTCTTTGAGCCTTCTTGGGCTCATATTTTCCACTGACATGAAATGGAGCAATAATATAATAATTGCTAGGTCTATTTCTAGGAAAGTTGTTTCACTGTGTCAATTTTTCTTGTCAGAATACATCTTGCACATTTATAAATAATCTCCACTTCATCCATGATTTGCATATTAATGCCATATTTGGTGCTCCTATCTATCTCATCACTGTAACAGGGCCCTCCTCTGTCTTTTCTACAACTATTATCATATCTGATGAGCTTTCCTCATTGTTGCCCCAACTGTGAGAATTTAAGCATACTACAAGATTGGCAACTAATTCTCACCATTTGACTGTTGAACTATTCAAATGTATGTTCTATTCTAATAGTTTCTTTTCTTGTACTTTTTGCCTCTGGAACTCTCTTCCAGTTTCTTGCTTCCTTACCAGCTACAATTTTCAAAAATGTAAATGAAACATCAATTGACTTGTCTTCCTGAAAGACGTTCTTTTGTTGTCCTTTTTAAAGTCTTCTCAGTGCATCATAGTGGCATTATCACCTTTCTAGGAGTGAAATGATTAAAAAAAAAAGAAAATAAATTAATCATTACTATAAACCAGTTCCCTAACTAGGCTTTTCTGATGAGGAGGCTGACTAGACAGCCAACATGATTAAAAACAAGACCTGTTAATGGGATAGACTGGGCTCCATAGTGGTGCATGCAGCCAGTGTGGTTGTTAGGGGAGGACTTCCTAGACTGAAATCAACAGCCAAGGCAGAGGGTTCCCTGATCATGAGAAATCCAGTCATGAGACTGACAATGATGATAACACTTTTCATTGCTCATTTTCTTTCTTTCAAAATTCTTTTCAGTTTTTGCAACATGGATATGCAAAGACAAAAAGAGGCTCCTTATAATTGGGGCAAGAATGAATGCAGACCAAACTATTATTAGTGCAGCAACACCTGTTCATGGGGCTTCTGATGATTATTATGATTTTAAGAAAGAAACTGGTGTGGATATTCTTTGAGAAAAACTTGATGGTCTGGCTCTTTCTGAGGTTGGAAACTACTATTTTTAACCATCTTTACACTTTGTGGCAAATCCCATTATATAACACACTTTTTTTCCAAATTAGATGACACAAAGGAAAGCTCTCTGGTGATGTGGGATTGTTTTGTTTATTTTTTTACTTTTTAATTTTAACTGAGTTGAAATTAGTTTAAATCCAATTTCTAATGATACAGTTAAAATATGAATGTTTGATTTTTACTTGTCTCACTAATACAGATTTTGTTCTTGTGAAATAAGATTCTTTTTCTGACACAGCAAGATACATCAAAATAGAAATTTCCAAATTGTCATATACAGGAGAGTCCATGACACACACACACACACACACACACACATATATATGATGCCAAAAATTACCAATTTAACCATTAATCCCCTAAAAGTAACTTCATTTGCTGAGAAAAATGTTTATCCCATGAGAGCTGGCAACTAGAATCACTGTGTTCAAATTTTTCAAATGTGTTCTCATGTCTGCCACAGCAACAGATAAAAGAACCTTGACTAAGATCAAGAACTAACCTATTGGGGTTGATAACCAACCATACCCAGTGGAAGAGAAAGAAATAAATTGTGATTAATGCAGACAGTTAAAGGTTTAGAAAAAGCTAACAGCAAGTGTCACCAGTAAGAGGTGTAATGATATTTATAAAGATAAATCTATATTGACTGTAGTATTATGAAAGGTTTGTATAAAAAATCTCCTACTGCCAGGAATTAATTCAGAAGCTTTGTTCTTTATACTTTTACATGAAAATTATTAAAAGAACACTATTTTAGAGTTATTATGCTGTTAAGATTCCTCTGATGTTGATTCAGGATTAATGTATTTAAATCCCAATGGGAGAGACACAATCTGTTCTAGATTTTTACTTTCCATCTGTTACTAAGAAAAATATACAGTAATCCGTTAAATATCAGAACAAAATAGCCACACCTAATAAATTTGCCTCATCAGGAGTATCCACAAACCAATACATGAATTTAACATGCACATCAAACAGCAAATCAAGAAAGAATCAAGGTTGTCAGCTCTACTTATTGTCCTTTCTAGAACCAGAGTAATGCCTAATAATTCAATTTACTTCCCATTTACTACTGTAACAGGAGACAATGCAAAAATTCCCTGAATATTGACACTGAAAAGACAAGAACATTGAAATAACTCTAAAATAATTGGCCATGGTTAAAAGTAATTGGCAGAAATGCTAAACAAAATTAAAATTACAAAGTTTTCAATAAACAATAAGAAAGAAAAGAACAGGACAAAGATAATACTAAGCAGATAATATATATATATATATATATATATATATATATATATATATATATACTAGCAGCAAGGCCAGGCATTGCCTGTGCTTGATTAAAAAATCGTACGACGCATACAGCAATCGATATCACTTGACTTAAAATATTTTTGCCCTTCCTTGCCTTTAAAGGAGTGCCCTTTGCCGTGCTGATGTTGCTACATGCCTTACTTCTTGCCTATCTCACACTACGAAATTTTTTCTAAGCTCTATACTAAACATTAAATCTGTTACGAAAAAGAACTAAACAAAATGAACACAAAACGATCAGCTTTAAAAAGGACTCATAACTGGAAAAACTGAATGAAAAAAAGACTGTTAACAACAAATACTTTTTCACACCCAAACCAGTTCTGCAGAATCAGAATCAACGTTGAGTTTAAGCAAGCGAATGAGCCAATTGGAGTAAAGTGCCATGCAGATTTAAATTTTTCCCACTTGCGATGAATGCAGCTATCAATTTTTTTGCATGCTAGCATGCTAGTTAACATTCGTATCAGTCAGCTGTTGGGTCTCATGCTGGCCAATAGAATCTTCCTGCCTATTCGTGGCAGCCAGCTATAGGCTCTCACTCTGGCCAGTAGAAAATGGCCACAAACTACATGAAAACTGCTGTAGAAGCATGAAAAAAATCGATTATTTCCACTATCAATGGGAGTTGGGAAATGCAAAGTCAGTCTTGGCCTTCCCACTAACTTGGAGCATGTGCATGTAAATTTTGGTGCAAATCCATCAAAATTGCAACCATACATTTGTTACACACACACACACATTCTGCCTTTTTATATATATATATATATATATATATATATATATATATATATATATGCATGACAAAAGTAGGCCAAGCAACAGTAATAAGGCAAAAAGTTCACAAACTAAGAATGGTGTTAACATATAAAAGGGATAGAGACAAATGATCGCAACATTCTGATTTCAAGACAAGAAAGAATAAGAATATGCCAGATAGATTGAAAAGTGCTCTATATTATTGGCAAGGAAGAAATGCCAGCATGCACAATGCCTATAATTTTGGTGAGGAGGATGTTTTTGCAGTCAATACTACTTAGAATGGAATCAACACTAACAATTTCACAATTAAAGAATGTCACTAAAGAAGTGCAAAAATTTGAGATCAACAAACTCTCCAATGGACGTTTGCATTCTTTACCCAATTCACATGTTCCAAAAGATCTAAATACCTGTAAATATATTTGGTTATAAACAGGAAGAGTTTCTTGAAAGCACCATACACATGTCCATTTGAGGTTTCAAATCATAATTAGAAATACATCACCATAAAAATTTCTGACAAGGTGAAGAATACCATCTCAACTGACAGAATAAAGCCTGCACTAATTTTGGAAACTAGGTTAATAATCAAACAGCTCTCTGTAAAATTCCAAAGGATTTAATACAGACACAAATACAACATCCAAATCTAATTCTGGAAGAATAATAAACTGGGAAAACAATGTTTTTTACTATTAAAAATTACATATAAAACACACACACACAAATATATATATATATATATATATATATATATATGTCTATATTTCTGAGATGAGGTATTATGTACAGTATTTACATTAGTCAGACTATTGTCCTCATCTTTATGCCTTATTTGTCACAACGTTTAGGCCGTTTATGCGCTCCGGCTTTCTTAAGTTGAAATTCCAACCACCTGAAGAAGGCGGGCGTGCAACAGCAAACGTTGTGACAAATATAAAAAAGATGAGGACAATAGTCCGACTAATGTAAATATATATATATATATATATATATATATATAAAGAAATATAGTCTTAAGGTATGCTTTATTTATGGGATAATATGGCAAAAAAGATGAGGACAATAGTCCATTAATGTAAATACTATATATATATATATATATATATATATATATATATATATATATATATATAAAAGAAATATAGTCTTAAGGTGTGCTTTATTTATGGGATAAAGTGCTCAATATCAGAGATAGGCGTGTGTAAATATAAAAGTGAACATAGAAGTCAACACTTAGAGGCGACAGTCTGTTTCATGCTATATGCATGAAACAGACTGGCGATTGCATGTTGACTTCTATGTTCACTTTATATATATATATATATATATATAACAAGGATTAAATGAGAACCACAATCTATTTAATCTCTTCCTAGGTTATATATATATATATATATATATATATATATATATATATATATAAACACAGATGTGGGAGAGATGGGCACTGATCATTTAAGTATTTCATACCACATTCCAAATGAATCTACTAATAAAAAACAATGTTCCTGCTTTCTCTCCCAAGACCGATGTAATGATGATGAAGAAGCTATGGCAATGACTTAGGTATTCATGTGTCTGTATTTCTGAGATGAAGTATTGTAACACTATTTACACTATTTACATCATTTGAACTGTTGTCCTCATCTTTATTGCCTTGTTTGTGAAGTTTCAGCCATTGAGCGCTCCACCCTTCTTCAGGATGATATACATTAGAATTTCAAACTGAACCCTTTATTTAGTCCACAGGGGTAGATTGTTCTAATTCCACGTGCCATGCCTTTTCTGGATATCTCAGTTTCAGTTATTTCCCTTTAGTAAATCAACTCTCCAAGTTTTTGTTCACCTCTGCTGTGGTTAGGTATTGAACTCACAACCTTTTGTTATTGTAATATTTTGTTAAAGTTGTTAAAACACAAATATTTAATAATGTGACTGGGGAATTTCTACAGATATTTTATTATAGAAACTACAATTAGCTTATTCAGTCATAAACTGAAGAATTAAGCTTCATCAGAAAATTTAAATAGGAAAACCATGAAATTTTTACAGGTCTTTCTGGTGTAGATAAATAGATTAAAGATCTAATATATATATATATATATATATATATATATATATATATAAAACATGAATAAGGTATTTATTTCTTCAGGTAGGGACTGCATGTTCAAGTCTCAGTGGTTAGCTGGTAGCATTTTCTTAAATTATTTATGTTGCTAAGTGACCAAAATCCTAAATAATAATAAGATTCATCTAGAATTGAACTCATTACCACATTAATTGAATTGTCTTCAGACTGACAAACAAAATGACAGAAACAGCTGTTTTAATTAAATGATGTCAAAATCTGTCAAAATTTTGACAAAGCAAAACCACAATACCAATGATTAATTATCATGACAAGAGTTGTCCAGAATAATGATTCTTTTTGTTAATACTGCAATATTCCAGACAATCATTTTTACAGCCTTCTTCATTAAGACAATCTATATGGAAAAGGAAAAATAGAAACCACCCTCTCCACTGTTCTTTCCATATGGATTGTATGTCAACCACTTAAATTGTCATGGCCATGGACTTGGTGGCTACATTAAGGACAGGTTTCCCTGTGGCAGTGACACAAAAAATGAGAACCTTGATCTTCTGTGTATGTACTTCTGCATGGCACTTATCCATAGTATGACATTTGTCTTTGCTCTGTTAAGTTTTCATGATAGGGGGTCAGTAATCTTCAATCGAATATCAGAGAGGATTCACAATATCCTCAATGAATATCCCTTGGCCAGCTTTCACATATCCAGCAACTTCAATGTTCACTAAAGATTGGTTAGTCCACTTGAACAAAGCCGATGAGGAAAGTAGATATTGCAGAGAACTATGAACTAACCCAGGTCATTGAAGAACCCACCCAAGTCCCAAGTATGACAGTGATGGGACAGCAGGCAAACCTTCTCAACCTTTTTCTAACATCCTGCCCTGACAAATGCTCAGTAAAAGATTTACCCTCCATAGGCATATCAGAGCATTTCCTAGTCAGTGTCCAAATTGATTCCAAAACAATGACAACCTCTGATTAAACCATTCCATAGAACAGTTTTTTACTATGTGAAGGCAGACAGAGAGAAACATGACACCCAAAAAACTTCTGCTCTAATCTCTGAATGGATCCTTTCTGAAATGGAGTGCTTTATACCCACCAGAATATTATAGCAAAAACCAGTCAGCCTGACTTCAACTCTGAATGTGTTGCAGTCATTGCTCACTAGTACCACTACTTCAAAATCTATCACAATGAATGGCATAGTCTGGCCCTTAATTCTTTCAGAACCATCTGCAATCACTGTAAGAGAGTTCTGAAAAATGCCAAATGCAGCAATGCCCAAGTTGTCCAAGCAGAGTTTGATAAGATTTCACTTGGATTGCACAAATTCTGGAAGATCCCCAACCAAATTATGAACAGAGGTAAAGAAGATGTGCCCACTATGATAAATGGCTCCAAGATCATATCCTCCTCAACAGATAAGGCTAAGCACTTTGCCTCAAACTCAACATTAGGTAACAAAGGCCATCCGCTCCTCAACTTCTCATGTCTCACTGAGCACGATATCAGTAATATATTCAAATCCAGTAAGAGAAGTCTCTAGACTCATCAAAAGCCTTGACACAAAAAAGCCACTGGACTAGACAAAATTCCAGCAGTCATCCTTAAGAATATCAACCTAAAATTATTCTCAATTCTAGCAAAGTTATTTAACTGCTGCTTAAAGGAGAAATATGCCCGGTCTTCAAGAATGTGGGCAAGTGATCGTCCCCCTCCCAGTATAGACCTGTTAGTTTCCTTAGTATCATCAGTAAGCTTTTTGAGGTTTTAATCAACAAGAAAGTCTTCAAGCACCTAGACAGGAACAACCTCTTGTGCAACACGCAGGATGGGTTTTATTCTACCATTAAACACAGAGTTAGTCAGGCCCTTGATGATACACACACTATGAGGACCATAAAATTAGATATCTCAAAAACCTTTGACTAAATGTGGCACAAAATTTGCTACACAAGTTCTCCAACTCCATGCTATGGAATCACTGGAAGAGTTTTCTCAATTATAAAAATCCTTTCTAACAGGTAGATCCCTGAAGGTAGTTATTAATGGTCCTCCAAGGCCCTGATAGTCAACACAGGCATCCCCCAGGGGTCACTTCTTGGACCAACTGTCTTTCTGATTTACATTAAGATGGTAGTAAAATGCTCAGCTCTCTTTACCACTCAAGTATCTGACTCCTCATACTATCCTCTACCTTTATAAGATCCAGATCAGGCCGAAAATACTGTTGGCATATTTGAGAGGGAGATCCCCAGTCCTCACATTTCAGTCTTGATAGAGTTCAAAAGTGTCTCCGAATCCTTGTTGGTGAAGAATTATTTTCCACCCTCAAGCCTCTCACTGCTCTATTGTTACTACCTTAGAAAGTGCTCAGATGAACTACATACCTTGAAAAAGAAGGAAACAATTGTTGGAATGATAATGAATCTTCTCAAAATTATAGAATGTTATTTGAAACAAGATATCTTCCATCTAAATTGTTCACCTGAGGACAGCTGAAGTAAAGATTGGATGAAGCACATTAATATCAAAAGCAACAAGAAAGATAAGAAGCTAAACAGTAATGACCATTCAATTGTACAATCAGAAATGCCATCACAAGTTTCTCTAAGTTTGGTTTATAAGTTGCCCAGGATGAATAACGAAACAAATCTTTCCACAACCAAAAGAAAAAAAAGGTAAAAATTACCTGGCACTTTCTTTCCATTCCATCTCGCCATCGACATAGTGAAGTTCAGCCATTTCACAGAAGATGTCGTGTGGCCTGTGCTCTTCATCAACTTCATCTCCTTCACCAAGCAAAAACTGGACACGCTGTGATGGGGGAGTGGCTATAAACAAAAAATAATGTCTCATTACAAAAAAAAAAACAAATGTTTTCATAATTATTCATTATTTATTTAGATTTTGTCATCATATTGTTGCTTATTCTCACAGCTTCTGAGGACAAATAACCTTTGAAGTTCAAGTCTTACTAGGAGCGATTACTTTTCTTTTTTTTTTCCTATTTCCTGCTACTCATTTTAAGGACTGGATTGTTGATCTAATATGATATAACTTCACCAAGCAAAGAAATTTTTTGTCTCCTCAGTGGCAAATGTTTATATAGAATTCAATGGTCAGAACCCATTTCCACTGCAGGTGGAACAGGTCAACTTATTAAAGCACAAGTTTACATCAGCTGAAAGCTATCAGTTCAATACTTGTACTGGTCATTTGTGTTATTTAACAATTTAATAGGATGGCATTCAACCTACCAAGAAAGTTGTGATGAAAAGCAACAAGAAGATGAATAAAAAACAAACCAAATATTTAATTACTTTATTAATTATAATTTCAGTCTTTTTTTTTATTATAAACATTTCTAATGAAGTGAGGCAACCCAACATTCTATTGTTTAAAAAAGTTTTAAATAAAAGCTATATGGTTTAATGTTACAAAATCTAAGCCACATAAAACAATTTTAAGAATGTATATAAGACGTATCTTTGTTACTGTGTGAATTAGTATTCACACTGATTTCCTGAGAGAGTGTCAGAAATTTAATTTCTGTATCTATCTTTCTATCTCTCTTACTTTCCTTCCTCCTCTCCTTTTCCCCCTGTGTGCAGTGTAAGAACTGCTGCTGTGTCACGTGGCGAAATCGTGTCTAACGATTGGTCGTACATGATTTTCCAGCTTGTTTTCGACTAGATTAGAGGAATCTAGTCAGTAGTAGCCAGAAAGGAAAAGTGTGTTCGCAGTGTGAAGACGAAGTCGTCTTGTCTTGCAACAAAAAGAAACTTGCTTGAAGATAACCTGTTGTTGCTCTGACAAGGAAAAGGGCGCCGCAGTGTGAAGACGATAAGTCGTCTTGTCTTGCGACGAAAAGGAAACTTGCTTGAAGATTCTGTTCCAGTAATCAAGTGGATTATTGTTCAGCTACCAAGGACAAGTCAGTAAAGACTTATCAAAAAATTGGTTAAAGTAATTATTGTAAAGAAAATTTACAATAGAACATTCACAAGGAAGTCTTCTTTCGACAATCGGGTCGAAGAGAGAAACAAGTCAGTCAAGCGGCTGAAAAACTACCTTCCTTCGAGGAGTTATTTCGTCCTATTGGAGGACGAAATCCTGATGTGAAAAAAGTATATGAAAAAAAAATCTTCTAAGAAGTTGAATTTGTGTCGCAGAGAAAGTTTGAAAAAACAAGTCTGCATTTATTCTTAACAGGAATCTTGCTTATCTTCCAAGAAGAGCAACTCAAAATATCTAAAAAACCTTTCTGCCCAGCTACTAAAAAAAAATACTAAAGCTTTTTTTTTTGAACTGTAAATCTAATTTTTCCCCTCTTTCTGTTATCTCTCTACCTCTTTCACTCTCTCTGAACTGTTGTTGGAGTCCTTTTTAAGGGCTCACCAAAGGGACATTTTTGGCAGTTATTTTCAAGTTGTACCAGTGAACTTTAACATCTGACTATTCCCCCCACCCCCTCATTTTCTTTTTTTTCTTTTCCCACAATAAATTTTATAGCTATTTCAAGTGGTTTTTCCTTCTTCTTTATCTCACTTGTTATGGTTGTATATTCATGGTTTCAAGTCTCTGTTAACTGTGTTATGCGAGATTCCCGTCATTGGACGTAATGACAAAGTTTCCCAACCTTTTTTGCGCCGAGTTTGGCTGTTACTAAGCTAAATTTTGGCAAGAGGGACCAGACCAAAACCTATTAACTTAAAATTTGAGCAAGAAGTTTTGAGCTCATTGGCACCCCACATTAAAAATGACCTTGTGTAACATCCCACTACCATGGGGATGTAAACAAATAGCACACAATCTAAACCATATAAAGAAACTGGAAAAATGTATATAAAGTATATCTTCATTTTAGCGTGGAATGGTACTCTTGTTGATTTTAGCACACCTTATGTTTTTAAGGCTGTGCTGCACAATCTAAACCATATAAAACAACTGGAAGAATGTATATGAGGTACAATTTTGTTTTAGTGTGGATTGGTACTCTTGGTGATTTCAGCTCATGTAATAGTTAAGTCTCTTAAATGATGACGCAAATAAAATCAGTATAGGTAGCTTTTGAAGAAAATGACATTGCAATCTAACTGCATATTTCATTGCTTGTTGTATGTTTTAAAAGTTTTACATACAAGAAATGACACATATAACCATACCTATACTTCAACAGGCTGCACAAAACATGTTTACCATCAATACTGCCAGAGTGAAACCAAGTCACTACTAACGTGTTCACATTGCCACAATTAAGAGTATAGATGACCCAAATAAGAGAAAGAGATGATTTTTAATACACTCAATTTGTTTTGGCTTATCAGTGGGATTGATTTTTGCCTTTAGACTGGAACTTGATGATTAAAGACAAACCAAAGCTGATAAGGAGTGGGCGGTGAAAGGCCAAGCTGAAAGTACATGTGAATAACAAGGCTGTTTTATGGGGGAATAAGAACAAGGAAACATTCTGAGTCAGCTGAAACTTCTAGGACAGTTAAGGAGGAAAAAGGCTAGGAGAATTTAATACTTACAAGATATACTGAAGACAAGAGAGAAACAGTGAGTAACCTACTTAACAACTTTGAGTGAATAGTGATTTACTTAGATGTGGCACAAGGCTGAAAAAATAGAGCATCCAGTGAGAACTGAAATCACTACTCAGTAATAATTGATCTAACAAGACAATCTTGCTAACCATTATACCACATCAGAGTGCCCCACGTTGGAGTGAATAGATAGCAGAAGAATATTAAAGAGGGATGGTAAAGGGGCAAAATAAGCAAAGTTGTGGAGAGCCATGACCATGAAAGGAAAAGACACATAAAACAAGAAAAAACCTGAGCCTGCTAGTGGCAATTAACCCTGTAACATTTTCACTCTCCAGTCTTTATCAGTGTTGCTGTCACTGTAATCCCTCTGTGCCAGTCTGGAGGCAAAAATTAATGGCACAAATAAACAAAAAGAGATGAGTAATATTACCAGTCAGTTTTTTTTTCATTTATTTGGAACATCAACACTTTTAATTGGGTCAATATGAACAAGTTAGTAATGAGGATATGGTATATAAAAAAAAGTCATCTTTCCATATAAGAATCTGTTTACCTTTCAGGATATTAAAAATGCTAATACCAGGAGAAAAGTAGCCATTGTCTGCTGTATAGTTTGTTTTTTTTTTTAATTAATAAATGGAAACTAATTTTTAGTTTCTGAAATAACCAAAATCATTCTTTTTCCTATCTTAATTTTCAAACATGCATTCAACCTGACAAAAATGGCAGCAAAATTAATCTAATAGGAAAGCTTTAAATTGAAAAATTCTTAAAATTTAAAAAGAAAATCTAACATTTTTTAGATCATGAAAACTTCTTTCTCCAAGAAATGAAAAGTGTTATTAAAAAAGGAAACAATTAAATATAAAATACACATAGACCTTTCAACTTATACGCTTACATGACATTCCTCATTGTATATTTTCCTGAAAATACTTCTTCCAAAATTCCCTGTCTTATATTCCACTGGTTGGATTACCAATAAAAGACTTGAACACCACTGCTGTTATTTGATGCCTTTGTCTTTTTATGACCCCAGAATTAGAAATATAATTACAAATTATCAAATTATAATGTAAAATCAAAATAATATTAGACTTATTTTTGAATATTTTATCAAAATTTCTGGGATGAGTTATCATTATTTACATTTGGACTAATGTTTTCATCTATTTCAGCTATTATACCTACCTCAGGTGTCTCTGTCAGTCAAAGTAACCTTCTAACTGAATCCTTTATTTAATCCATGGACGTAGATAGATCCCATTCAACTATCCATATCTACAGATAGTTCATTTTGTTCTTATTTCGCACTACTTGTGGATAATGCTGCTATGTATTTAGAGATTTTTGATAAAATCCAAAAAAGAACCTGCAATGTTATTGGTCTTAACCTGGCATCTTGGCTTCATTCACTTTCCCAATGGCATAATGTAGCTTCTCTGTGCCTTTTCTATAAATAATTTCATGCTAATTGTTCTGATGACCTTTACTCTATGGTACCCTACAAATTTAATTAAGCACAAGATTTCACCATTCTGCAGTCAAAATGATTAGATATCACCCTAAGTTCTTTTCTTGCACTTCTCACTTGTGGAACTCTCTTCTGACTTCTTCCCTTCCAGTCAAGTTTGATCTTTAGAAATTTAAATCAATCATTATCTTCTGTCTTCTTAATTTATTGTTCTCACTCCTTAATAATGTTTTTCTTATATTCTTTCACACTCAGTAATCCCTTGTGTCATAGCGGCTTTGTTGCCTTGCTTTGGGTGAGATGATTAAACAAAAAAAAAAAAACATTGCTTAGAGCAAAAAAAGAGAGAGGAAGTTGTCGAGAACAATTATCTCCAAATGTCCTAAATGGATATGGAAAAAAAGAAAAAGAAGAGGAAAACTAAAAACAATTTTAAGAAAGTGCTAAACTCTAATATAAAGAAGCTTTAATAATAATGAAAGGATATTAAGTTGGAGATTAAATAACAAAGTCATTATTCTACTCATCAATGATACACACCCACACTGATAATGAGATTTGAAATACAGCAAGAATAATTTTATTACTGATAAGCAGTAAAGAATATACACTATGTAATAGAACCTATTGTGGAGCAATGGTTAGCAAGCTTATATGTATATGTGTGGGAGGGAGTAATACCTGTTGTAGAAAAATGATTAGCAAGATTATATACATATATATAATTAATTTGCATGAATACTGTATAATATTTTGGTATTATTTACAAATATTTGTATTAACTTGACAGTTGTCTTTTGGTCGTTTGTGATGTGATGAGGATAAGTAAGTCATTTTTTAAAAACTTTTTATAATAATGATAAATTAAAGATTATTTTTGTTTTAAATTAAAACTTTCTAAGCAAGGCAATAATTCCACTAAGTTGCAAGGGGTTACTAGAAATGAAAGAGAATGTGTTGGTTTCAATGACTGCAAATGCTTCCCCTCCCCAACTTATAGACAAATCACACAGATGCATGCTGGGATTTCTTCCTACCCAATAAGATATGTCACTTCTATTCTTGTTTTGAAGCCAGAATGCTTCAGTCATTTGTCTGTATCCCTTTTGTATGTCAAAACCATCTTAGTTTGTGAAACCTTTGACTTATTACTGTTATTTTGCCTTGCATATAATATTGCCTTTGCTCATAATATATAAATAGGAATATATTATTATTTCTTTTCAATAATTAGGAAAAAACCTTAAAAACCATGTTCAGTAATAAATTTATTTCAATGAAATTATTATTATAATTTGCTCTATATCATATATTGAGCTCTCATATGGGCTAAAAGTCTTCTTTGGAATAATTCCTACCAATTACAATTTGGTATTATATATATATATATATATATATATATATTCACTTTTATATATATATTATGCAACAGTGTGGACACAGAGTTCAACATGGAATGATGACCATCTGTTTCCTGGTTAAATGCAATCTTCAGACCATGGGTTTGGATAGTAGCTCAACTATTTATGTGTGTTAGATCAGTAGATGCTATCCAAACCAGGTAGCCTGAACATTGTATTCAAGCCTGAAACAGAATTGTCATTTGGTATTGAATTCTGTGTCCACACTGCTTATATTTACATATACTCTATCCTAGATATTGTGCCCTTTTATCCTATAAATATGGCATATGTCAAAAGTATATTTTTACCATTATATCTATCTATCTATCTATCTATCTATCTAGCTATCTATCTATCTTGGAAACATCGACTTTATAACCATCGCCAGTCCTTCAAAGATAAATGTAAAAAGAACCAAACGGCACTGTCAAAGCATTATTGGGATTTGTTGGATGGTGGCTTAACTCCACAAATAAAGTGGAAAATAATCTCGAGAGCCAGAACTCCAATAAATTTCAGAGACAGATGCGACTTATGCATGAAAGAAAAAATCCTCATAATAAAACATAAAGATCCGGATTTATTACTAAACAAACATAATGAACTAATTTTTAAATGCCGACATAAGAACAACCTAAATCCAACTAAATATATTCAGGAATAACTATATAGGAATATTACATGATCTTGGTATTTTTGTTTTTTGGAAATGTTGCTATGCACACATAAATGCGAACACATAACTGTATGTATATAACTATGTAATTGAACTTGAACATTGATACGTCTTTTGATATGTATATGTATATGCGTTTATATGTAAAGATAAGCATGCATGTGTTATTTTTGTGTATTGTGGGCACATTTTTGGAGTGGGTGGGTATGGTTATGGATATGTATGTATATATACTTGTATGTATATAGGTGATCGTTTTTTTTTTTTTTTTTTTTTTAAATATATGTAGTTATATGTATATATGGGTGTATATATGTGCGTGTGTGTGGGTATGTGGGTACATGTATATGTGTGGATGTGTATGTATACAATTTTTTATAATTCCTATATATGTATGTGTGAGTGTGGGTGTGTATATATAGATGGGTACATGTATGTCGTTCCATAGATAGTGTATGTATGTATGTATAAATATAAGAATTTGTGAGTTCATATATATAATATGGGAGAATATAGATATAATAATGTAATTAAGTATGGATTTTGATATATTTTTTCCATGCATGTACATGTGGGTGTATATATATGTATATATTTGTGTGTATGTGTATATGTGTATATGTATGTGTATGTGTATATATATGAACATATGTATGTATGTATGTATGTATGTATGTATGTATGTATGTATGTATGCGTGTGTGTGTGTGTGTATATCTACATAAGTATGTGTGTATGTATGAGTATATACACATATATATATATGTATATGTGTGAGTATGTGTATATGTGAATATATGTATATATATGGATATATATGTATATGTACAAATATGTGTAATGTGTGTATGTGTATGTTTATGGATACATAGAATATTATAAAAGAAGGACTTACAGTCCTGTCATTAATGTTTTATCTCATTTTCTCATTTAATATTCTCCAATTGGAAGTGTGAGTTTAAAATTCTTTATAATATGGAGGAAAATTTTTTAAATTGATAATTTAATTTAAATTGAAATATATTACCCTTTAATAATCATTATTGATGATAAAATATTTAAATTGGTAAAATTTTTGATATTTAGGTAGGTATTTATACATGAAATTACCTGTGTATATCGGTACATGGGTACCTGTATGAGTGATTGCACATGTAAAGGAATGTGTGTATATGTGAAATTTGCATGGGTGTTTATACAGTATATGACAGAGCAAGATCTTTAATATTACCCCATATTAACTTAACTAAAATTTAAGTAAAAGAGATTACCTATCTAGAAACAGTCACGAGTTAAATTCATGAATAAAATTCAAACAGATAGTGATGTCAACTTAATAATCAATAATAAAAATTTTTTAAACCTTCTCTCATGACTTCCTTCTCTCTTTTTCTCTCTATGGGTTTTTTCTTCTCTACCCCTTCGATATCAATATATAACTTCCGTTAAGTTAACCGTTTAAATGTGTCAATGTCTGCTAACTCACTCATGTCTTCTCTCTCCCCCCTCACTTCCTCAATTTACATATGTTTAATACGGCCCGTCAAAAATGTAGTTACATGTATATATGGGTGTATATATATTCCTTTTCATTTTTTGTTTCAACCTTTGGAAGTAAAGTCTGATGATCCGCAGTCCTTTAAAAGGGCTGTGGTGAAATAATTTATTACATGGAACCATAAAGTGGTCTGTTTTTATTTAAATTATTGGCTCTGGATTTTATCCTCCTTAGTTTTACCCATACGGATTACCTAGTTTTTCATAAACTATATATATATATATATATATATATATATAAATATAAAAGTGAACATTGAAGTCAGCACTCAGAGGTGACAGGCTGTTTCATGCAAGATGCAATCGTCAGGCCATGAGTCTTGGATTTTTCCTTGACTATTTATATATGGGTCAGTGGTGCATTGTAGGTAATCCATTCTGGTGGTTATTTTTTATTTTATATATTTATTTATTCTTTTTGGTTTTCTAGGTTTTATTAACATGGTAAAAAATTGTTGTGGGGATTTGCTTAGGTCGCTTATTATACTTATTTATGTTTATTTTTATTAGTTCTAATGGTTATTTTAGCGGGAGCAATTTGAAATTTGTTCATTTATTTATTTTGGGTTAATTTTTACTTGTTTTTTCTTTATTTGTTTATTTTTATTTCTTATTTATATTTTATTTTGTATATTTTATATATTCTATTTGGTTTTCGATTTTTGAGTAGCATAGTGTTTTTTTTATCACTATATAGCAGTTATAGCTATTTTCTCATCCAATTTTTGGATTGATTGTTGAAGTCTATTCTAATGTTTATTTTGGTGGGATTTGTTTAATGTTTACTTTATTTATTTATTTGGATTGATTATTTTTACTTGTATTTTATGTATTTATTTTCTATTTTTATTTGTTCTATTTTGTCTATTCTAACAGTGGTTTGTTAATATGTTTATTATTTGCTTGGATTAATTTATTTTACTTGTTTTTTATATTATTTTGTTTATTTTTGTTTATTCTTTTCAGTTTCGATTTTTAAGTAACATAGTAAAAATTTGTTTTCATGTCTGCATTTTGAGATGAGCTTAGATTGTTTATTTAATAATTTATTTTGGTCTGGGAAGGTAATATTAGCTAATTTTTACTACAAGCAAAGTTTGCAGGCTTTGGATTGATTGTTGTAGGCTGATGATCTTTTCCTTATTTTCCATGATATTTTTGGTGTGATTTGCGTTTTGTTTTTAATTTCTCAGATATACTTAGAAAGCATTGTGCTGTTCGTGTATTTACTATTTGTGAAAGATGTTTTGTGTGAATAATTTCTTTGTTTCCAGGGTCCTTGTTACTCCTATGTATATGTAAATAAATAAACAAGCCATTCCCACCAAAATAACCACCAGAATGGATTACCCACAATACACCACTGACCCATATGTATAAATAGTCGAGGAAAAATCTAACACTCAGGGCCTGACAATTGCGTCTAGCATGAAACAGCCTGTTGCTCCTGAGTGTTGACTTCAATGTTACATATGCTCTATCTCTGATATTGAGCACTTTATCCCATAAATATAGCACACCTTAAGGCTATATTTCTTCATCGTTATATATATATATATATATCAATTGCTGATACATCCTGATAAAACTATGGAGTCAGGATACAGCTAAGTGAAAAAATATTTTTAAAATTATTCTTTCAAAAAAGTTTTGAAACTGCCTGCGTCTCTCATTTCATGCATACGAGTAGATGTGACAACATCAACAAAGCCCAGTCTGATGAAATCCTAATGGATGAAATGAATCTCAAAAACAGTTTCCAGTTTGTCATATATATATATATATATATATATATATATATATATATATATAAAATCAAACAAGAATTGTTAAATCTTTAAAATGGTGAATTTATAACAATACCAAAAGAAAAGCTGATCCTACATTTATGCATTGCTCAAGTTTTACAAATGAAGAGAGAAAGAGAAAGAGTGAGAGAATCATTATGCGCTTATATATTTTCTGATCAATATGCTGGTTTGTTTCTGTTTTGATAAAGTAAACATCATTTTTCTTTCTCCATCTGCCCTTTAACGAGTAAGTAATTTAATCCCATTGTTTACTTAAATGCTTAATACTGATTAATTGCAAAAAAAAAAATAGAAAAGGTGTATCAAAAATACCTTAGCAAAAATATAGCTGACTGACTTAGCAACCGATTTAAAAAGGAAGGCTGAAATGTATTATTTATTCCCTGGTTAGGCTACATAAATAGACAAAAAAATATTATCTCATTTTTCATTATTTGTATACATCTACATCTATTTATCCCGGTTTGTCCACATCTGCCAATACTTGTCTGTTCACCCAAGTTTTGTACATATCTGTCTGTTCCAGTCTGTCCACATCTGTCTGTATCTATATCTGTCCCCATCTTAGTCTGTCCACACTGGTTTGTCCAAACCTATCTGTCCCAGACTGTCCACCCTGGTCTGTTCACATCTATCAGTTGTTTGTTCTAGTCTGTCCACATCAATTTCTACTTGGCAGAATATATAAATAGTACTGAATTTTTGTTTTTTAATTCTCTCTTCGTTTTTCTTGTATTTCGTTAGTGCATGTTTCTGTACATATGTACACCCATGTCTGTGTATTATAATTAATATATGTGTTTGTGTGTGTGTAAATTTCAGTTATAAATGAAATATATGACAATAAATATGTTAAAAATTAAAAGGTAATTCATAACCTTCTGTTACTTAAAAAATATATAATACATGAATTTATCTCATACAAAATAATTTAAATATTAATTGCATAAAAAAAGTCAATAGCATCATCTACTCACTTTTGTTTATCAGATATTAAATTACATCACTTAGCATTCTCCATAATTTAAATTTACTTTCAGTTAACCTAATGAATATTTATGAGTGTCTCTTAAATTTAAAAATTTAATAAAATTGGTAACATTTCTAATTTTGTTTATAAATACTTGTAAAATAATATCCTCACATTTGCCTTGATAAGTCCATCAGAGGACAAAATATAATGGCTAAGATAAATTTTCCTTTTATCTTTATTGGAAAATCAATAAATGATGCATTTCACTGACAGCATCAGATCTCTTGGGCTTCCTTAGGTTAGAATAAAAGAAAGACAAAACTGTGAAAAAAAGGCATTAGGGTCTTTGAGGATAAGTGGGGATCATAAATCAAATTAAGTTACCTTATTACATCCGATATCTAAACTCAAGAGAGTGTCTGTCTGCATATTTGTTTGTTCTTGATATAATGGAATATGCGTACACCTGTCTTCCCCCTCACTGGAATATGATTGGCTGGTGTCCATCATAAATACTGATGTTACGTGTAGGTACGAGAGTCAAGAGCCTTAGTCTGAGAGCTAAGTCTATAATGATGCCCATTGGACTATGCCATTGATCTACACTTTTTACCTGAAACTACAACGCATACCAGTTGATTACTGCTACCATATTCTACTTGGTTATAGTAGCCAAATCAAATTAGCTACTTCGTTCAAATATATCCCTTTCCGGGACATATCAGTTTTATATATATAAAACAAATTCTGGTCATTTTTCCTCATGTATAGTTTTCTGTTTCTTTCATCCTAACTTGAGTAAGCCAAAGTAAGCAGATGTTCGCAGCAAAACACATTGTTTATTGATTTTCTATTTGTCTTATCATCTTCATCTCTGTTTTGGAAACATTTATATATCCTACAAACACACTCACAATCATGCATATATACATATATATATATGATATAACAATATATAATTTTGTATAATTTTATATATCAATAAACAGTTGTTACTTCTAAACATGCACATGAAACAAGAGATGCTGGTAGTTTCAAAATTTTTGAAAGAATATTTTTTCAATTTAACCAAATTCATATGCATTGTTTTTTCTAATTCCAAGAAAATGCATGCCATCACTTGAAATTTCTTGAGATTGGTTCTTTTCAAAATATTTTACCTAAACAATCAACATACTTTTGATATATTGATGATACTCTATTAATACCTGTGATAGTGATTGACCTGGTCTTGTAAATAAACTAAACAAAGTTGAACAAACAAAAGAATTTACATACAAAATAGAAAAAAAAAAACAATACTTTACCTTTCTTAGACATCATGTTAAACCGAGTTGATAAAATCCTAAAACTTAGTATCCACCGAAAATCAACCAATAAAAATGACTTAATAAAATTCTACTCCCATCATAACAATAAAATAAAATCTGGAATGATCATTGGATTCTATTTAATAGCACTGAGAATTTGCAGCCCTCAATATTTACATGAGGAGAAATACATTAAAAATACTTTCAAGACCCTTTAATACCCTAACTATTTCATATTCACTGTGAAACAAAGGCTCATAAAATATTTCAAAATAGAAGAGCTTGCCTTCCTGACAAACCCAACAAATCAAAAAAATATGAACCCATGAACTCCATCAAAACTACAACTGAAAAGAATTTATCTAAACTCAACATAAAATTTGTGACAACTACATCTAAAACAATGAAAGACTTAATCAATAAAAAACAAAACAAGCTAAAACTTGATGGAGGAAATTAACTCTATTAAATGCAGGAATTGCCAGAATGAATATACTGGAGAAACCTCAAGAAGTTTAAAGAGACTATATGAACACAAAAGGAACATTTTAAAAAATAACACACAAAATGCATTCATGGTTCACTATAATGAAACTGACCACAATAGGGAATGCTACTTTGATTAAAAGATAAAATAATCCACTAAAATGAAAATGCATGAAAGGTGCCTTGATCACTAGTTCAACCACAGTAAATTTGTGTCCAGGCTCTTACAACATGTCAACATTCTTAGTAAATTTTCTGTTGTCACAATGTGGGATAGTTATGGACAATGGTGATGGAGAGAAAAAGAAAAAGAATACAAATGAATTTAGCTAGATTGAAAAAATATTCTTAAAAAAAAAAACAAGGGATTATTCTTTCAAAATTTTTGAAACTACCAGTGTCTCTCATTTTGTGTGCATGTGTAGATGTGACAATATCAACAAAGCCTGGTCCAAGGAAACAGATGAAATGCATCATGAAAACTTTTTTTCCAATCTGTCATACTATTTTTTCTAAATATATATATATATATATATATATATATATATATATATATATATACACACATACACACACACAAATCAAAAGTTGAAATGGTATTTCACCCTCCAGCACCCACTATATTCTCCTGACTTGACTCCTTCAGATTTTCATTTGTTTTGGTCTCTAAAGAATAATTTAAATGACAAAAAAGTTGACTGTATGCAGTCAATTGAAAACTACATCACAACCAGACCAATAAAAAAAACACAAAGCTCATAGACTAGCACTACCAAATAACAAAGAACTATGCCAAATAATAGGAACCACTTCACTGAAAGACTTTCAACAGCAGCAACAACTGAAGTGGATAGCACATGTAACTCAGACCAAAACTTCAACACCCTTGTTTGATGCCTTTGCCACTTAATGACCCCAGAAATAGAAAATATGATTAGAAATTATTAAATAAATTCACCCTCATAGAATAACAAATGTCAGAGTTATTGATCCGTTTATAAAATCCTCAATAATATTTTTGTCAGTTCCTTCATAAAATGAATTTTCCCCTCAATTCAATTGCATTTTTTTAACAATAATCAATTTCACCCATCTTAAATAACACATTGTAATTCTGATAAGGAGAATTTATTAACATTTTGCAAACAATCATCAATTTTTACATATTTATAAGGATGCCATGAATGATTTGACTTAGGAATTTCCTTTCTGTTCTTTTTAGGACAATGTTTTGGCCAGTGTGGTCGCCAACCTTCCTCAGGTCTATCTGTTAGTATTCTGTTTTAAGCCTTATAATAACATAAACTAGAACAAATTGCAGAGCCAAGAATAAAAGGTTCCTGCTGATAAAACTTAGCTGAAATTTAGTGATAAAAGAAGAAAAAAGATAAGGATTTTAGTTCAAATAATTCCTAGAATAATAATATTGTTTCATTCTAGAACTTCAAACAAGACTAGAAAGGTTGGAAAATATATAGGCTAAAAAGTTATGATCGAGACAGCAAATATGATAATACTAGGCTGATTAATTCACAGCAAGATGATAATATTAAGAATTTCATTTGATAACATAAATTTAAATATATAAATACAATTTGCTTCCACTTAGAGATATAAATATTTTTAAATTTTACTTTTTCATGAGCAAGATGTATACATATTGCATTTATTTGTAGATAGATAGATAGATAGATAGATAGATAGATAGATAGATAGATAGATAAACATATTTAGATAGATAGACAGACATAGAAATAGACTGAGATAGAAAGATAGAAATAAACAGTCTTAGATAGACACAGGCCTGACCAATTTTGAAAATATTTTTTTCAAATTATTATCAAATGACAAACATAAGAAATTATTCAGTAATGTCTTGTGCAAAAAAAAAGACTTAAGTTTAAATTTAGTGTTCAATATTCTGTCTAATATTGAAAGATCTAGCAAAAAGAATTTTTAACAAAATATTAAGAAATTCATTTCTGGAACTCAAAAGAAGAAATTATCTAAGTTCAGAAATGATTGCAAATTTTTATTCTTTATTGCTAAAATCTAATTACTTATTGAAATGACTGAATACTCTTAATGGGGCTAAGAGCTTTTCAAATGATAGAAAAGTGGTTTGCCTAAGTACTTACTTTTTAATTCTTTTCTTTCTCAGCTACTATAACATACCAGATACAAGTCATTTTGTCAAGACTGCCAGCAATGGGATAGGGTGTATGGAAAAGATTACGATTTTCCCATGATTACAAATGTGAAAATTATAGCAATATATATGTCTCTTATATATCTATGTACAGGCATCATTTCATTAATGTGTTTTTGATTAGTGTGCTAAAATTTTTATATACCAAAATTCAATTAGTGCATAAATAATACTTGATTAGTGCAGTAAAATATTCTTCAGTTTAACCATAGTAATTGAAAATTGATTCTTTTATAGTTACCGATGTACTCATTAGCCATACTAATTGAGGGATTCCTGTATCCTGTGTGAAATGGCAGGTCTGTGAAGAGGTCATTGATATTGCAGATTTTTAGGTTTTATGCCAGAAACATTCACAAAATACAGAAAAGAAAAACCAAAAGAATTAAACAGGCACTTTTGTAAGAATCTTTATGTGAGGGAATTGGTGAAACTTCAAAAAGTTAATCTATATGTGCACAGAAACATAGCATCTGTAAACAGCAAAAGGGGGTGACTAACCTGACCACCTTCTTCCTGGATTCCAGCCTCTGGGGGGCAAGAATAACTCCTCAGGTCGCCCCATTTTTTTTTTCACCTGTTAGTGGCACCCAACATTCGTATTACACCTAGACTTTGTAGTGTCATTAGTAATAATACACACAAGTCAAAAAGACAGTTTGTTAATGACCTTTAATTCATTCATTCATTGAAATGCTTTATCCAGTGTCACTACTTCTGATAGAGCCAATTAAAACAAAGTATTAATACAAAAGATTAGTAGCCTAAGTAGAAAATAGTAATACACATGACAGAGTTTAACCTTGCAGTGTGACATAATAAGTTAATGTTAGATGTTTAAAGTTAGATTATCAAGAATTAAAAATCATACCTACTCATTATTAGCTTTTTACAAGTTTGTTAAAAAACAACTCAAAAGAAAGTCTATTGGTTTTCTCATCAATCTATAGCTATGTCTGTGTTCAGACTTATAAGGAGTTACTTAGGTGTGCTTACAGCTGAATCAGTTATAAATATTATTAAATATCATCATATAACATATGTACTTGCCCCTCCCTTCCTTCACTAGTTCGTATGACCATTACATGTTCCCAATATCACATAAATAATGGACAATTCTGTTTTGATCGTGTGGAAAGAAGGAAAAAGACACTACTTGGTTTCAGTGAGAAAATGAAAGAAAGAAAGAAAAAAAGAAAGGAGGTAAAAAAGAGAAATGTTTAACATCTGCCAATACCTCATAAATAATGGACTATTCTGTTTTGATAAATAATGGACTATTCTCTTTTAATCATGTAGAAAGAAGGAAAAAGACACTACTTGGTTTCAGTGAGAAAATGAAGAAAAGAAAGAAAAAAAGAAAGGAGGGAAAAGAGAAATGTTTAACGTCTCCTGCCAATACATCATAAATAATGGACTGTTCTGTTTTGATAAATAATGGACTATTCTGTTTTGATTCAATGGGAAAACAAAAGATATATCACTATTTGATTTCAGTGAGAAAATGAATGAAAGAAACAAAGAAAGAAGAGAAGATAGATGTGTTTAATGACAGTTTCAGTGAAACAGAAAAAGTTGTTAATTTCAAATCTTTTCATTTGTACCCACTTCTTAAAATAAGAACCAGCATTCAAATATTTAACAATGCAATAGAGGGAATTTCTACAGATATTTTATTTTCATAGAATTCACCATGAGCTTATTCAATCATTAACTGAAGAATTAAAATTCATCAGAAATTTCAAATAGGAAAACCATGAAATTTTCACGGGTAAAAACAGTTGAGCCAAAGTTATCTCAAATTGTTGCCATGAATACTTGCAAAGATAAAAGCCATTAATATACAATATTTTGATCTCAGATCTATACCACAAAAGACTGGATTCACCAGGCTCTGATCAAGATCACCACTGAGAGCTAGGGATCTTCACAAACTTGAAATATTCAATCACTTCTGTTTGTGCTAAATTCTCTGCATCTGGTAACACTTCCTCTCAAACACTGCCATCAGCAATCCCTGGAAAAATTAGCTCTCTCCAACAAGCTCTGCTCACAACGTGACTTCAGTGGTTTGGCCATGCTCTTTGTCAACAACCAGGAGAATTTATCCGTAAGGTCATTGCTCCAGACACCCCCAAAATTTGGTGAAAGTGGCATGGTGGATAATTAAAAATGTGACTTTTAAATGTGACAGTTAAAGAGAATGTCGAGCTATTCATGGGTCCATGTGTGTTCTGGATTGATTAGCTCTTACTGATTCAAGTGCATCCAACCATCAAGTTTGATCAACTTTCATTCAGGATCTGGCAAATTTGTTTGACAGAGCTGGCTCAACTGATCCCAGGTGAATACTGCAACAAATACAAGTAAGTAATATTTTGATCTCTTTCTCTATGCTGTGGTAATTTTTGAATTCCTTAGTATCAAGGATAACTTACAGACAGATTTTAAAAATGCTAAATAATATGCACCACTTATTTAAGATATAAAGAATTGACACTGATGCTGGATTCTATGAATATTTTTTTTTGACCTAGCTGAGGGTCAGCATTTTGTTTGAGCAGCATTTCAGCTGGTGACTTTTGTCATCTTCAAACAGCAGGGTGAGTAACTTTTCATTATTTTAGGCTATAAATTTGAAACAGAAACTGAAATTAGATTAACTGTTCAAAGTTCAATGTTTATGATGTAGTCATCTATTCATGTCAATGTTTATTTGAATTAAAAACATTCAGCAATTGTCTAAAGAAGTATCAACAAATAATATTTTTTGTAATCAAAAACATGACAGAATGGATCCCCGACCCTTAAAAAATACATTAATAATCATCCTTAACTCTTTGACTTGCTACCATAACATCAGTACATTTAAAAGGTGGGGAAGAGACATGGAGCAACAGAAATCTGGTTTTACAGAATGATACTGAGGATACTATGTAAGCAAAGATGAAGTTCTAGAGACAAAAGCAACAAAAAGAATATTTTACTTAACATCAGGGAGAGACAGTTGAGGTTTCTGAGATACATAATGAGGAAGGAGGGCTTCAGAAATTTGATACTCACAGGATAGATTGAAGGTAAGAAAGACAGAAGAAATCAATGCACAACCTATCTTGTGAGCTTGACTGAATGGATGGTGGAGCAGGGTATTGGAGAAATGACAAAAAGACAAAAGTTATTAACAGCTACATGAGACAGGAAATTGTTGAGAACCATGATTGGCACATAGAGAAAAAGGAGAAGCTAGTTCGCTATTACTACTGAGTACTGAATTTGATCCTAACTGGGTGCTGTAAACAAAATTTGATAATAACTGAACTAGGTTTGACATGCAAAAAATCAACCAACCAAATCACAAAAAGGATTAATCAAATATATTTGAAAGTCTCATAACTTCTTACACTATTTACATTGTTCGTACATCATCTTTATTGTCACATTCAAAACATTTCGGCTTTTGTATGCTCTGGCCTTCTTCAGGTGATATTTGCTGGAATTTTAAACTAAACTCATTATTTAGTCTATTGGAGTATATTGTTCTAATTGCGCATACCATGCCTTTGGACGTCTTAGTTTCAGTTAATTTACTTTGATCAGTTTTTTGTTCTCGCCACCTCTAAGGTTTTTGTTCTTGGGATTGAACTCACAACTGTTTTGTTCAAGTCACTTTTAAGATCAATCAACAAATGCTTTTATCCACTAGACCATGTCTCATAACTTGTCAAATGTCTTATTTTTAGAGAAATATTTTGGGTAATATTTTATAAAAGAAAAACTAAAAATTGCATAGTTTACTTTTCCTTTGTTGAGTGGACAAAATAAATGCTTAACACGTAGCTAAAAAAAAAACAAAAAATGAAACCACAAAGCAAGCACACCAAAAAAGAAAGACTGAAAAAGAAAAAAAAAATCAATCCATTGGAATTATTCCAGATTCAGGAGTAATAATATCTACTTAACCTCTGAAGTAATTTGTTCAGTTAATAAGTTGCAAAAAAATGCAAGTCTTTAATGACAAAAGGTTAAGTTTTCATCAGCAGTTTAGAGGTCAATTGTTAATATTTAGCAATGTGTATATATATATATATATATATATATATATATATGTCAAATGGGCTTCTCCTAATCAGTTTTTTTACTGTTATTTTTCCCTTCACACAGATTTGAATTCTTTCTCCACATTTCAGGTAAAGTTTTACCTGTTTCAGAATTTGTTATTATATCATTCTACATGTGTTCATGCCATATCCTACTAATGTCTTCTTTTTTAACTTGCAGACTTGAGTTTCTTAATTTCTGCTTATTTATTTACTGTATATTTGTGAACTTGATAAATATTCTTTCTTCCAGAGACTTATCAACTTTGCACATGAATATTTTTACATTTCATTTCCACAGTCTATATTCATTAACAATATTGCACGGTGAATATTATAGAAAGAATTATCTGAATTCATACAAAATTTTCTCTCACTCTTTAATATAAATATATATATATATATATATATATATATATATATATATATAAATGATAAAAATATAATATCATGGTATGCTATATTTATGGGTTAAAGTGCTTAATATTATGGATAGAGTGTATATAAGTATAAAAGTAGATAGTGAAGTCAACACCCAACAGCAAAAGTCTGTTTCTTGCTTAAATTCAATTGATGGCCTGACAATTGTGTTTACACATGAAACTGACTTGCCATTGGGTATTGATTTCAATCCCTACTTTATATATATATATATATATATATATATATATATATATATATATATATATGGTAACAGCATTCATTGACAAAGTAGCCAGCACTTCTGGTGGTAGAAATTTATAAAATCTTTCGCTTAAACCAATATTTTTGGAAAATAGGTTTTTCAAGTTCAGTAACAGTTATCACTATTTCCATTACTGATAGGTGTTTCCTTCCTAACCTATTATTTGAAGTAGTGTGGAATGTCAACATCTTGACAGTTAATGCATGCAAAATATAATATCTAATTATATGCAATAAATGTGTAAGATATGAGACAACACTGAGTCATGAATAAGATTTTCATTCTTAACCAAGAATGAAAATGAAAGTGCAATTGAGTGAAATCCACATCTTGTCTTCAATTTAGAATAAGCATGCTTTAAACAAGATTAAAAGCTTAAACAAGATGAAAAGATTAAACAAGGTTGGCAGATTAAACAAGATTATAAATTTGTCTGAATTTTTGTGATGAGGAGTCCTCATTTTTTTGTTATTACCCCAATATTTCACCCATTGTGTTCTCCAGCCTTCCTGAGGTATATATCGATTTGGGTAACCTACAGGGAATTCTGAATTGAAACTTTTTATTTAATCTACAGGGATAGACTGTTCTTGTTCCACTGTCCATATGTAGGGATATCATCTATTTCTTATTTTTATTTATTACCACTCAGTGTAAGTACACACTGCCCAACCTAGAGATTGACTATATCACTATGTCACCAAATTCACTGACACACACATGCACACACACACACACACACACACACACACACACACTATATATATATATATATATATATATATATATTCAAGCATGTTTGGTTGACTAATCTGCACATATTATGTCTATTTATTTGTGTTATTTTTGGTATTGTTTAGTGCTTCCTTCAATTCATCAAAGATGGTTTGTCTTAATTTCAAAGTAAATCTATTGTATATAAATTCAAATATCAATGCAAAGCTGAATACATGGGATGAATCAATCAGTGACTGGAAACTTGAATTAGTCAGCATATTCCTGCTAGTATAAGACTGGGTGGTTTGAGTCACTTTCAGAGTAACTCAGTATGCGCATGATTTGGCCATTGACCAGCACTTGCTTGATAACCCAGACTGTGCTAACAAATATGTGAACATTCTTTCACAGTTTTGCACATAGCCTTGTCTACTCATCAGTAAATGATGAGTGAACAAAGTGGTTCCCATTAAGTTACATCAACTGACTCTGTGAAGACAGAAGGAGCATTCCATTCACTTCCACAATCTTTTAAGATATTCATGATTACCATTTTTGCATTTTATACTCACATGGAAATATTTATTTTTTATTTGTAAATTATTTTACCAATAAATATATTTTAATCTTGTTCCATAATTCTACCGCCTCATCTTTTTTTGCTGTGTGAATCTTCCATATCTTTGTTTTTGTCATTATTGTAACAATGTTTTCCTTCTGATGAAGTGTTGGCTGAAAGGATTCCTCAAGTTAAAAATGTCTTTGTGCATTTCTAAAACTATATATGTGTGTGTGTGTGTGTGTGTGCGTGTGTGTGTGTGTGTGTGTGTGTATTACATTCTTACAAGCATACACATTAATGTATTACTATCAAATATGCACACATATATAAGTAAAGTTCAGATGGGACTATATAAGATAATTTGGAAAACTTCTATTTTGAAATCAATCACCAATAGATTGGTACCATCAGAAAAAGAATTTTATTTCAAGATGATGCCAATTCCTCAGTGAATCATTTCAAAATAGAAGTTTTACAAATTGTCTTATGTATTTACTATTCCATCAGATTATCATGCAAATTATACTCATTATATATATATATATATATATATATATATATATACATTGGATGTGACACATAGGGAAAATTTAGGACATAAACTCAGGACTTATATATCACCAAAACATTTGTTATTATAATTTTGACCTGGAAAATGATGTTGTTTCTATTTATTTTATTGACTTGGAAAATGGCATTTAATAAAAATTGATATAATTTACTCAGAGAAAGATGGCTTGAAATGGCCATGATTTATGTGTACCCCTTGATTAATATACAATTGTGTTGAAAGAAAATTATTTTTCTGATGACATTAATTCATCAGTGAGTCATGTCAAAATAGCAGTTTTCCAAATTATATATTTAGTATGCACACACACACTCTATCTATCTATGTATATATCTCTCTCTCTCATATATACATGAAATGGACAAAGTCTGACAATTATTTTAAGACAATTTTTATGTTTATACGTTCTTTTTATAGATACAAATATTTAAGTACATGCTCTGTTTATAATAAACAGTATTAACAACATTTATCATCCTGAATGTATGAGAAATTTTCATAGAAAATATGCATCCTCTGACAGGAATTAAACCTATATCCTATACGTAACTATCATATAGCCTGACGTACTTTTACCGATTGAGCCACAGAGGAGTGTTTAGGTTAGCAAGGTCGATTTTACTGTTTTTAAACTACAATTCTCCATGATATTCAGAAAATAACTTAGAAGAATGCAGGATGATGCACTTTAATGTATGTAAAGAAACATTGATATTTACCAGTTCCTCTTAAAAAAAAAAAAAAAAAGACAGAGAATTCTGAAGAAAATTTATTATGAGACATAATGTTTAGCAAATGTGAAGAAAAGAAAATTTCATTTTTGATATTCAGACCATCATGCTCATCTTGGTTATTAGACAAACAAAATTTTTTTTGAACTTTCAAGAAGGTTACCAAGTACAAAAGAAAGATACCTGAAAAAGCCGAATGGTACACCAGCCAAAACATTGTGAGTATGACAACCAAGATGAACTTGCTCATTCAAATAGCAAAGTATGTAATAATGATAATATCTAATCACAAAAACTGCAATAAAAATGTCCTGTATTTATTCCAATATATACTTCATTCACAGAATGTTTCATCTAATACTTAATTAATTAATGCATTTCCATTTAATATGTATTTAATTCCTGACAGTTCCTTCTATACATCATTAAATTTAAATCACTATATATTTTATTCATTATATATGAGAGTAAAGTTATCAATCTACAGCATAACACTTAGCTATTTTCAGAGTAGATGTTCAGATGAACTACATCACTTAGTTACACTAGTTCAGACCCTCACAGCCAAGACCCACCATAACACATTCACAGGATTGAATCTTTCTCATCCCCTTCCAATCACACAGTTTCTTCTCCAATTATGGTGGATCAATTGATTGACCATCTTGCTTTTTTATGGTTTATCAACCGTTTATGGGTTATTTAAAACCAAAACATATTTCAGATTATAGGAGGTTTTCCCAAGTAGTCACCCATCTAAACACTGAACAGCTCAACACCACTTAACCTCAGTGATCAAACAAGAATCAGTTGTTTTCAGTTTGACTCAACTATAGGTGGTATTTAGTGGAGCAAACTCCTAAGAGGATGCTTCCCCACCCTCTACAACCTCTTCAAGTCTAGGACCAACAGTACTTATTCTACATATCCTCATAAGATGCATTTCTTACTTTCTTGTTTTACACCCTTCAACAATCTCATTCAGTAAGTCACTACCTGTATTGGCTCTTGGGCCTTGTATTGGCTGAACAACAGTATGAAAAAGAAAAGTTAACTGTATTCATTATTAGTAAAATTCCCAAATTATTCAATCTGATTTGTGCTGTAAAATGTTTTAATCTCTGATTTGTTGACTTTTGGTTTATTTTATTTTTTTATTTTTGGTATTCATCAGTGTTAAAATATTTAGTTTTAATCCAAGAAGAACTTTTCTGTTTTTAGAATAGCTGTCATGAAATCTAGCTTGAAGACAAATATAGCAACTTCTTTTTTTCCTTCATTTACATCCACAAACTGTCATCTTTGATCTTTCAAATCAATGATCATTCATAACCAACAAGGTATATGCAATTTTAGTTTTCCTGTCTTTCTGTCAAATGTGAAATGTGATTTCCTTTTTGGTGTGTATATTTATTGACATATTTCATTGGAATCCTTTGTATTGATGTATAAGTTAACAGGTGTAAATTCATATGCGTATGTATAAAGATGGCAAAATATAAAGATATCAAATCCAGTTACATCATGGCATTATAGTTTGTTAGGTGTCATGATTAATTTTTTATATTTCTTTTGGTAATGAAACTGATTTAGTAAAACCAACACCACTTCAAGTAAAACATGTGACTGTACTGGGTTGTTACAAGATATGAGCAGCAGAAAAATAAACATAAATATTTTGTGTAAATATACAATCAAACTCCCTGACAAATGAATTTATTCTCTGTATTAATTCAGAGTAAGGATAAGAGAAGTGAATATTTAATTTTATTTATAATTATGCATAAATTTATGTGGATAGAAGTTTTAAGACATACAAATATAAATAAAGTTATAAAAATGTTTAGGAAACTGATTTCACTGCATAGTACAACTGATCTGTGAGAAATATTCTCATTGGGTGATCCAGGCTTAAGGCTTTGCATCAAACATAAATTAGGATTAATAAATAGCAATAAAAAATCTATTTAAAGGAAACTGTGGAGAAAGATTTATGATTCTTGGTCTATGGACTTATATTATACTTATTTTAAAATATATTACAGACAATAGATTGTGGAATCTCCCATATTAACTTTCCACCCACTTTCAGAAAAATGTTTCCTTCTATAAAACAAAGATTTAACCAATCAACATTTCATTTCAGTAAAATTCAATCTTCTATTGGTTAAAACTGTAGCAAAGTCACAACAGAACCTTTTCCCGCCTAAGGTTCCTGGAGCCAAATTTTAAACACCCAACTCTATATAAACAAATACATGACTCAATTCAAGTCAGTCAGTCATCAAATTTCAAGAGATCTATACAAGCTCCATGTTGTTCAATTTACTGACTCACAACCACTTAAAGTTTCTCAACAAACTCGATGCAGCATTCAAATAACCATTGTCCATCTATCTATCTATCTATCTATCTATATATATATATATATATATATATGTTTCAACCTACTGTGTATATATATATATATATATATATATATATATATATATATATATATATATACACAGTAGGTTGAAACAAATATTCATACACATAAAAAATTGTAATTTATTATACTTCCAACTAATGAATAAACATACTTTTTAATTAACTGTACACAGATTTTATAATAACTAAATATGCATAGCAAACAGAAAAATTTTTGATTTAATAGAAATAAATTCCATTTATCCATGTTAATGGGGGAAAAAAGTATTCGTACAATGCAAATTTCATATTTTAAAACTTTTAAATTGCTTTAATGCTCTAGATTATTCAAGTGGAATATTCTAGAATGTTCTAATAGTGTTATCAGTAGTTATTTTTAGCATAAAAATACAAACAGAACATTCTGTAACTGATATTCATGCAAGAAAGTTATCATCATGGCCAGAGGTAAAGAATTGACAAATTTGCAAAAAAAAAACAAAACTGATTGTTATGCTCTGGAAAGAAGGTAAGAGTTACAGGAAAATCTTATACGACCATATATTCCATTTACTACCATTAGTTCATTCATTGAAAAGTATAAAACATTGAAAATATAATATATTAAAAATTTGTATGTGTACGAATATTTGTTTCCCACCACTGTATATGATGAGAAGAGATTTAGTATAACAGCTGGGAGGATGAATGCTTCAAATACGAAATGAATTTATAGAATCAAATTAAATATGAAATCAAAAGGGTCCAGAAAATAGAATACTAAGACTTTAATATTTCAAGTAACAGAGAAGCCTTTTTTTTTATCCCATCAAGAAAGAATTAAGGAAACAAATATTGAAAATATTAAAGAATAAGTAATTTATATAGAAGACAAAGAAAGAAACATATTAGAGGTGAAAAGAGATTCAGGTGGCACTTGTGTGCCAATAATGATGGCAGAAAATTATGATTTTAAGAATAAAGTGGGAAATATTTCTTTTGCTAAATATAAATATAAATATCTGTCTATATCTCTGAGATGAGGTATTATGATTACTTACATTATTTACATTATTCAGACTGTTATCCTCATCTTCATTGCCATATTCACAACATTTCAGCCATTGTACATTCCAGCCTTCTTCAGGTGATTGGAATTTCAAACTGAACCATTTATTTCATCAACTGGAGTAGACTGTTCTAGTTCCACATGCCATGCCTCTTCCAGATGTCTCAGTTATTTCTCTTTAACTCGAATTTCCATGTTTTTTGGTTCACCACTGCTGTAGCCTGGTATTGGACTCACAACTCTTTGGGTCTAGTCAATGGATCTAACCAATGTGTATTTATTTTTATTTTTCTACTAATCCTTTCCAGCTTTCTAATCAGTATCTTGATGTTAAGATGAAATTCCTCAAGGAAGGCACTGTAGTTACAAGAACATTGTAAAGCAGTAACATGAGGGAAAATAGAAAAATCACGCATAGCTGAGCACATATGGAGGGAAAAGGGAGCTCACCATCCCCTGTGCGATGAGGTTGAAATAATTGACAGAGAGCATCACTGGAAAATACAAAAACTTAAGGAATAAGCACATATGCTAGGCCACAAAAATCTCCTGAGCCAACCAAGCATAGAAATGAATACAGCAGTAATAAGGAGTGCTAGAAAAAAAACAATGAATAACAATGAAAAGTGCAATATAAGCTCTGGTAAAAAAAATGAAAAAAAAAAAATGCAATAATAATAACAGAAAAAATTGCAATATGAGCACTGGTAAAAAAAAAATGGTTACTGAGACATTAGGTTTATAAGACCCCAAAATTCATACACTGATGTCCTCAAGTACATATATGGCTCAGTAGATAAAGATGTTGGTTAGATCCAGTGACTAGGCTCAAAGAGTTGTGAGATCAATACCAACAGTGGTGAACCAAAACTTGGAGAATTGAGTTAAAGGGAAAAGGCATGGCACATGGAACTAGAACAATCTGCCTTGGTTCAAAATTCCAATCACCTGAAGAAGGCTAGAGTATACAATGGCTGAAACATTATGAATATGGCAATGAAGATGAGGATAACAGTCCAAGTAATGTAAATAATGCAAGTAATCATTATACCTCGTCTCAGAGAATTGAACTATTATTATTATTATTATTATTATTATTAAACATTATAAAATCAAAATTTCAGATTGATATTCAGCTAACAACTGTGTTAGGCTATAGACTTATTGATTCAACACTGGACATCTTTTGGAAATTCACCACATTACTAAATGTAGTAAGAATTCTCCAATGCACTTAATCCAATGATGAATACTTTTTTTTTTTTTAACAATTCATCCCAAGCAAGGTGATAATGCCACTGATACACAAGAGGTTACTGTGAGTGAAAGAGAATGAGAACAATTTAGAAGGAACAGGCGGAAATCCAATCCTAAACAGACTGAGGAGTATAAATTGGACAATAGATGAACATATTTACTTGTATTATTAATATACATAGAGCATATTCTGACTATTATAAAAAAAATTTTAATATATTTTTTTCCAGAGATCTGAAAAGATAATGTTAGGTTTAAAAATAAATGTGTTCAAGCATGAAAAAATCAGTTTTATTCTACAAGAAGCCATTAAAAATAAAATATTTTTTGCATTCTATATAACTTTTCTATTTTTAAAATTGTCTATGCAAGATTTTACAGCAGTTCTGGTCATCTACAGAAGCTGACAAGCAAGATCTAAAAATATGAAAGCAAGAATAATTTGTCCTCACAGACAGTAAAATAGAAGAAAGTAATTATTTATGATAAAGAAAAAGAGTTAATTAAAAGGCAAATTATCTCTTTTTTAATTGTTGATTTTTTCTTTAATACAAAAGAGCAGAGAGATTTCATTACTTTTGGTTTTGCGTTTTCTTTTCTTGGAAATTGGAAGACAATTATTTTTTAAGATAAACAGCACAAATAAATAAAAAAAAATAGCACAAAAACAAAGAAACAATGAAAGCCTAGCATTCTGTAGATAGCTTTTGGCCAAACATACCACCAGGGCTGGATTATCCTAAAGCCTAGGGTCTCTGTATTACCACCCAAAATAGATCTAAAACTGAAGCATGACCATGTGTATATAAAAACCTTAATCCATATAAGCACAGACAAAACATAAATAAATTTATTCACACCCACCCACATATATTAGCCTTATTCTGTCATTAACATTTGCTTGAATTCATGAACACTGACAATCCATTTTTTTTCTGATTTTCAATGCACAACAAGCAAATAGTAATGGTAGGATCTGCCATTTCCATACAGGAAACATACAGCATTCATTTGGTTGAAATTTATAAAATCTTTCTTTTAAAAATTTCATGAAAATGGGTTTTTTAAGCCCACTAACTGTTATTGTTCTTTCTAGTATTTGCTTCCTAATATTTTAAGATCGTGTGGAAAGTCAACATCTTGATTATATCATTATTTTTCATTCTAGTTACATGTGCTATCCATTTTAGTTGTTGCTGCTGGCAGAAGTCTTCAAATCTGTGGAGACAGTATGAATTGTGAAATATATATATATATATACATATATATATATATAGAGAGAGAGAGAGAGAGAAAGAAAGAAAGAAATAGAACATATCTTTCGTTATGTAAGCATAACAACTTGTTCTTTTTGTTTTAATTATATTAATTCACTTACAAAGAAATCTTTAATTGAAAATAATTTATGATGGCCCATCCTTCAATATTAGCTCTCACTTAAGCAACTTATTTATCTATAACACCATTCTGGTTGTGTATATGACTAATACACTTATCTATCAAGCTTACAGCCATATCACATTGAAACACTGATTCCCATATGACCACTGAAGTTAAGCAATGTTCAGTCTGGTCAATAACTAAATGGGTGACCACTTGGAAATACCAGGTGCTGTAAGCTTGAACGTGCAGGTGGTGTAATGGAATTGTTTTTCAAGGAGCCAAGTTCCAATTCCATTTGGTTTTGCTATATTTGCTTACATACAAATAACCTTGGGAATGGTATGAATCCACCTCTTCACTCCCCTCTTAAGATTATTAAGACTTGTATCCCTAAAACCATTATTATCTAAAAAATTTAAATAATTAAAATTGCGTATAAGATATATAGATTAAAATGCCATATAGAGGCGGATATGCTGCTAAACAAAAACAACCAACCGACTTTTCTATCTAGGATCAGAGCATAGTAAGTGCCCCCCCCCGATTTTGTGACAGTGAAAATTAGATAATATTAAGTTAGAAGGAAATGAGAAAAGTGAGGAAGAAGAGAAAAGGGGGAAGGGGCGGAGAGAGAAAAATGAAAACTAGGCAAAAAGGAAAAAAATCTACCTATTTATGGGTTTATATATATATATATATATATATATAGATGTAGAGAGAGTGAAGGAACAGAAACAAAAGAAAGAATGATAAAAAATGGCTTGCAGGTTGAATATCAAGAGACATTGAGTGAAAGAGTGAAAAGCAGGTAGAAACAGAAAGGTGTAGGAATTGTGATACATTAAATAAGAAAGAGTAAAAGAAAGATAAAAGAGAGGATGCAATATAAAATATTAGTGCATTGTTTGTGCAATATTGTGTAGGTCCCTGATTAAATTTATTATCAAAGGTGTGTGACAATAGCCTCCAACATTAGAATAAAATGGTAACTGTAGTAGTAGTAGTAGTAGTTTAATTAAATTAAATGAAGAGTGGCAATTATAAATAGTCTCCATTAGTTTAGTATCAACCACTATTATATGTAACTTTACAACACTAACTCATATTAATAATCTCTTCAGTTTCCTCCTTTCCTTCTAACCACAACTTTACAACCACTTTCTTTTCATCTCTGTAATAATGAAGATTGTGTAGTGTAGATAACAACACAACCATACATATGATATTTAGAGAACAAGATATTAAGAAATCTTTGATAAAATTCAAAGAAGAATCTGCAATGTCATTGGTCCTGACCTGGCATCTCAATTTCAGTCACTTTGTCACCATAGCAATGTAACTTTCCTATGCCTTTTTAATATATACCTTTATGGTTATTGTCCTGATAAACTTTCCTCTTTGGTGCCTAGAATTTAAGCACAATGCTAGATTGGGGGCAAGTTCTCATCATTTGACAGTTAAAATGACTAAATGTAACCATAAGTTCTAAACTAACAGTTTCTTTTCTCTCTTTTGATTTTTTGCTTTCCAGTCAAGCTTGATCTTCAAAAATTTAAATGTAATGTCAGTCATTATCTTCTTTCTTCTTAATTTAGCTTCTTTAATTGTTCAAGTTCCTTAATGATGCTTTTCTTTTTCTCATATATATATATATATATATATATATATATATATGATATAATTAGGCAGCAATTGTTCTTACAAATAAGTTTTATTTAAAAGGATAGAAATTCTATGCCTATTGAATTTACTAATCATTTCTAAATTGCAAATCATTTCTCACTAACTGAGTTGTTGTAGATATAAAAATTATTTAAAATTAAGGTTATGCCAAATCTTTCGACATACAAGGGTCATCTTCAGGGATGTGAAAAAGTCAAGTGAAGGCAAGAAAATCAAAAGTGTTTTAAGTCGCTCATTGTTTTGAAAGTGTTTTTGGAATAGACAAAAAATAAATTCAATAGACATAGTATGTTTATATGTATATATATATATATATATATATATATATATATATATATATAGGTACCTTCACAGAAATGCAATACCTAAGGTTTAAAATGAAAAATCTTTCTTGAAGCTTTTATTTTAGTTTTAATTTCAAGATGATAGATTAAATTTAATACTTCCAATAAGCAATTACTTTTTCTGTATTTCAAAACTAATTTAAATTGACTAGAAGGAATTTTCATTTTGAAATTCCTAAATTCATTAATTTTAGTGAAGTTTTTAGCCATCCACAATCACAATGTAATTTGCTGTAAGATATTTAAAAAATAAAATACTTTTCTGAAACTTAATTTGAGGAATATTAGCTGATTTAAAGTTTAATTAATCTGATTTGAAAGAAATATTGCTTACTTTAAGTTTAAAATATAAAAATGCATTTTTAATATGGTGACAAGTCTTTATTTATGGTATTAACAGGTTGACAACTTGGCTGATGGATGGAAGTTTATTTATTTTCTTTCCACGGTGGATATATATGTAAAAACTACTTGAGGAATATAACATGAGCACCTTTTTTATATGATTTTTAACAACCCAGTATTCTTAAAAATTTAGGAAAATATTCTCTATAATCTAATGTTTTATAGAACTTTAGGTATTTTGGCTTAAAATTTACTGTAGTTATTGCTCTTATTTTCTGAAAATGTGTATAGACATCCTTATTTACAAAAAACAGCATGTTTACACATACAAAAAAAAAATTTGAAATATTAGGGGTCACTGATTTGTAATAAGCTTTTCCATTCATGATTAGTAAATACATTGGTTTCTCCACTAATTTGCTGAAAAAAAAACAGAATAGCATGATAAAAAAGGCCCCAAACTTAAAAAAAAAAGTTTTATCATAAGAATGTTTGTTATTATTAAGAGGAAAGACCAGAGTATGTTTTACTATTTTATTAAATTTTTTAATCCTTTCTAGCACATTCAAAATTTTGGTTAAAATCTTGTTTTGTTTGTCAGTGGTCAGCCTAATATTTGCTATTAGTGTTTTAGTACCTTTTTCTGGTAAAAAATACATTAATTTGGAAATTCTTGTAAAAATTAAATAATTGTCAGATTTTAATTAAATTTTCAAGACTTATTCACAAATGAATTAAATTATATTTTCTATTTTTTTTTAGAAAATCTTGGTAAAAATATTTTTTCTATGTGTTACCCACCCCTGTCTTATTTAATTTCATGAAATTTCGAGAAATTAAATTTTGATTGAAAAATTTGTTTTATTAGTTATAAGCAGAACTCCTTTAAGAAGGAAAAAAAATCATCACTTTTCTTTTTCAAACTGTTATTCATTTCCCAAAAATATGCTTCAAATCATGAAATAAAAGATGGCGTTATTTAATTAGAAAAAGCTTTTAATTGCTTTTATAAATAAGATTTATTAAAGACACTATTGTCTTAAGAAAAATTTTTTTTGATGAATAATGAATTTTTACAATTTTATTTTTTTAAAATTTTAATTATAATAATTTATAGCTTCAAATCTTTTAAATTTCTGCATTACTTTGATTGCATTAGGTGATATTGTTTATATAAGTGAAAACTATATTTACTAATGAAAAATTGAAAAGCTTAATACAAATCATTATACACTAACATTTTTAAATTAATTTTTTTTAATGTGTATAAACATGCCTATTTTGAATGTATGGGTGACCATACATGGCATTATCAGAAAATAAGTGTAATGACCATAGTAAACTTAAAGTCAATATTTATTTATTTATTTATTTAGGTTAATTTGTTTTACTTGTTTGTTTTTTTTTACTTTTTTTTTAATTAAAATTTAATCCTAATAAATAAATAAACATATCGCTCCCACTAAAATAACCATTAGAACTAATAAAAATAAACATAAATAAGTAAAAACAAATAAAAATAATCAATCTAAATAAATAAATAAAATAATACACAAATTAAAAACTGTCCCCCACCAAAATAGCAATAGACTATGACAATCAATTTAAAAATTGGACGAATAAATAGGTTTATCTTCCCAGACCAAAATAAAATATTAAATAAGCAACCTAAACAAATCCCCCCAAAATTTTTTACTATGTTAATAAAACACTGAAAACCGAAAAGAATAAATAAATATTAAATAAAAAATGAAAATAAAAAAGAAGTAAAACAAATTAACCTAAATAAATAAACAAGCCACACCCGCCAAAATAGTCACCAGAATGGATTACCCACAATGCACTACTGTCTCATATATATAAATAGTTGAGAAAAATCCAACACTTGCAGCCTGACAATTGCGTCTAGCATGAAACAGCCTATAGCCTCTGAGTGTTGACTTCAATGTTCTTATATATATATATATATATATATATATATATATATATATATATATATATATATATACATACATATACATGGCTATTTTTGTAGTGATTTTATAACATATTTATGTTATAATTTTTAAATAAATAATTATATTTGCTCTACTCTGTATTGAGCACTCTTTAAGAATAGTAATTGTTGGTTATTGGAATTTATTCCGTATACACCAATCATATACTTGATATACAAAATATATATATATATATATATATATATATATATATATATATATATATATATATATGTATATATTGAATAGGCCAATGCAATCAGCATCAAAGTGCACATCCATTGCCATAGGATTTGCTAGGCCAGAATACCCAAGTAAATGTTTTTATGACACATGATCCCAGCATAAATCAAAGAAGTGCTTTATGGACTGCTTAAAAGAGTCTCCTGCATCCTGCAATATAAAAGATCTTGAGTGAGAAACTGCAGTTTGCAATCAAAATAAGTAGAGGCCTACAATACTTCCAAGAACACAGAAAGAGTTGGCAAATGTCGAGCATGCAACTAGTAAAGGGGAAATCTTTGAGTCAAGCAATCCATCACTTTACATGGGATGAATTTGGCAGAGTATGTGTGTCTAATGCATGCCTCATTAGCCACAAGAAAAGTCATTTTGGTAGACCCTTCATAAATTATGTTCAATACTATGTTAGGAATAACTTAACATATGGAATGTGTCAGAAAACCTGCAGAAACCACTTTGGTCACAGTAATCACTTGAAATCCCTCAAGAAAGCTGAACAGACCTTACAAAACAGGCCAGACCCTGTACAAAACAAATTAGTTTACCACATCTGCAATAAGAGTTGCAACTTTCTTATGAAAACTAAAAACGTTGATCAAACTTGTCAGCACTGGTCATACTCACTGAACAAGTTGAGAATCATCATGAATATATATATACACACACACACATTATATATATATATATATATATATATATATATATATATGCATGGTAGATTAGTGTATAGTGACTCAGAATCAATTACATTCACTTACATGCTAATACTTTTGGGAAAAGTATGAGTTGTCTTCTTTTCCCTCCAGCTATGGGTAATTAGCAGGACAGACTGGGTTGTATAGCCTTGGATGGCAACTGGTCTTGGAGAAGAACAACTCTGAATTCAAAACCTGCGAAGGGTCATTTGGGGACTTTGTGGCACATTGTACACCAGGTCTCTGTATATTGCCCTTCAAAAAGTGCGGTTGGTTCTGCACAAAGCCTTCACCACTATAATCAAATCATATGTGCTGGTGTCTGGCTGTTGGTTCCTAGGAACTGAGCTGCTTGACCCTCATACATCCAATACGACAGGATAGTCCACCATGTATATATATATATATATATATATATATATATCAAACTAGCCAAAAGCCTTTAGAACAATTATAACTATAGACAATTCCTATATCCTTTAACCGATGAAAAATGGAAAAATGTTAGAATGCTGGAAAAACTTAATAAAAGATTAATTAAATCTTCCTTGTCAATCATTTTCATTGCTTGAAAGTAAGGTTGCTGTCCAAATATACATCAATTAAATATATTTATGTATATATATATATATATATATATATATGTCTATCTTGACTTTGAGTTCTCATCAACCTTAAGTTTTTCGTCATTGTGTACACTTTTATTATTTCTTTCTAAAAAGTGAGGAATGATAACTGGTCAGCTTCTTTTGTTTTTTATTATTTTGGGATTTAACTCTTTATAGGAATTATATATTTTTTCTTTTATCCTGCTCTTCATTTTTCTATTATATTTTTTAATATGCTCATTTTTACTGTAATAATAAAATTATTATTATTAATAGTAGTAGTAGTAGTTGTGGTTGTGTTAAGATATTGTCTATGAAAGTAGTAGTAGTAGTGGTAGTAGTGATGGTATGGGCCTTGTGATAGTTTCCCAGTAAGGAAGAGATACAGAAAGAGTAGACAAAATCTTGCAAGCTGGTGCAGACAATAATAATCACTGTAATTAAGGCATTAGCCAATGATACAGAAATGATCTTTTTAAAAATCAAAGTGCAAAGAGGACGGAGTTTTGTAAAAAAAAAAAAAAAAAAAAAAAATCATTATCATTTTTTTCCAAGCAGAACAAATAAAATAAAGTTAAAAAAAAAAATATATATATATAATATATATATATGAGTGGGTATTGAAAAGTTCTTTGCACAACCAATAAAGGATTCCCAAGAAAAAGAAAAAAAATAAATAAATAGACTCTGATGAATGAACATTTGATAAGATTTGAAGGAACAGGTCAGACCAAGAACTTTTCAACCTCCTCCTCGTATATTGTGGAACTTAAATAAAAATTGAAGAAAGCCATATTGCTTGTGCAGGAGACGCTCACTTGAAGAGAGGCCAGAGTTGTAAATTGTACTGACCCGAAATGGACTGATTCCCTGTTGGCTCCCAAGCTATGCTAATTGCTCCACGGAGAGGACAAATGGAAGAAGCTTGTCTGTGTTCTGGGTGCCAAAGATTCCACAAGAAAGGGAGAAAAATTGTTTGAAAAGAGCAAGTAATAACAAACAAAAAAGTATTGGTAACCAGCTATAATGTTGCATATATCAAGACTGTTTTGTTATTTTTTTATTTTTTTTTTGCCGTTGGATACCAGAATCAATATTATTGCACAATATTTCATATTGCACAAAAATCTGTAAGGTAGCAATATTGAAAGGTGATTCAGCATATTGCACAGGATTAGGTATTGTGCAATATTACTGATAATATTGCTAACCATCCAGATTTATATTTCAGATTGATACACAGCATTTCATATTAAAAAATATAATTTCCAATCTTAATTCAATATCGTAAATAACAATCGAGACTTGCTTGATGTAAAATTATATTTAATGATTGAGAAGTTATTTAAAAGACTTAAGAATAATTCCCTATCAAAGGTTGACCTTTATCATGATAGAACTGTTTTGCTTTATATGAGGAATGCTCTGAAAGTAATGCCTTCTATTTATTAGCTCAGAAACCATAACAGATACACACGGAGCACAATAACACAATTGGTTAGAGTATGTTCATATGAAAATATTTTAGCACAGTTACAAACACTAGCATTTTTGCCAGTAAATGGAGAAGAGCCCACACACTGTGTTTGACATTTATGCTGTGCTATCCAGAACATGGCTTGTCATAGACATTATTGTTGCCTATTACTCATCATCTAACTGTGCTCATGCTCACTGTTTGGTTTCCAGAAACATTCAGCAAGCATCAATGAATATGAATAAGTATCATTTTTTTTTCTACATGATGGAATTCAGTGATATGCTTCTAGTTCCTATACACTTTCATGTTAGACACCATTTTGCTAGATTATTGCTCAGCTACTATTTGTAACAAGGCAAAAATAAAGTATGGGTTATTGGCTGAAAGGTTTATCCTCTTTTGCCATACCTCTGACATCATGGATCACCATAATAAGATAAGAGGCATTACTTTCTGAGCAACCTTTGTACTCTTTTGTAGCAAATACAAGTGCCATCTGGAATAGTCATGCTGATGAGAATTTTTAAATTTATAAAATAAGCAAGTTGGTTCAATTAAATGTGAGCGTGCATGCATTCAAAGGAAGCAGGATTCTTGGAACAAAATTATTGTGGTGCTGGGAAAATTATTTGAAATATAATAAGTGCATCATACTAAATAAGCAATGGAAAAAATTATTTAAAAATAATTTAAATATGGGGCACTTGTATTTAATACTCAGAGTAGCTTAGGTTAAGCCCAAGGTAACAAATATGAGGAACTTAGTAAGAATCAAATTCACTATTCAGTAGTAAGTGATCCACAAAACTAGAATGTTAACTATTAAACTACAATGTGGTGTCCACTTGTTTTATGTTAAGTAAATTTCCAAGAAAATTAACGACTCAGCTTTGAAAGAAATTTTAGTTTCAGTTAATGGCAAATATTATAATTAGTTGTTTAGTTAATCTTGAGAGGTGATTAAACAATTGAGCTGAAACATTTTCATGAAAAAATGGAAATTCTTTGTACATTGCAGTAAATAAATGAATAAAAAATTTACAATTCTCACAAAGAAATGTCAGCGATATGAATCATGTGCAATTTCTATTAGATATGGAAGTAATTTGCATCAAAATAAGTCTCTTCAAAATGTTACAAGTTTCAAATATCTAATGTTTCAATTTGTTATTAAGAAAGCCAACATTTTCTGAATGAAAGAGAAACAACACTTTGTAAAAATTCTACACCTGAACCCTTGTCCAGACACATCCCTCCTCATGCAAAACACACTCAAAAAGTTTTTAGATATTGAGATAAAGAAATTTGTTAAATAAAAACCCAAGTCATCATAACTAAAGATAATTTTTTTTTGTTTTTTTTTTTTGTCAGAATTTCTGGGATGAGGAGTTATCATTATTTACACTATTTATATTTGGACTCATCTTTGTTTTTTTCATCACAACATTTCGGTTGTTGTACCCTCTGGCCTTCCTCAAGTGTATATCTATCTGGGTAGCCTCTTTATTTAATCTACTGGTTATCATGTAGGTCTTATCTTTATTTTTATCTTATCTTTATCGAATTGTTGCTCACCCATTTCCATTTAGTGCAAGTATACACTGCCCAACCCAAAGATTGAACTCACAATCACTATGTCACCAGATTCACAAACCTAGACTTTTACCCATTAGGCCATTGTCCCATAATCCTATTCTTTCCGCAATGCCATTAGATTTTGCGTGATATGGTGGTGTCTTGTATGGGATGCATCCAATCTGTATTAATCAAGTACATAAGTTCATATGACAAAATTCGGGTGCATTGTCGGTGACTATTGTCTGGGGTACTCTATTCCTTGAGAATATAGTTCTTAGTCTTAGTACTTGCTTTATTGTGATGGCTTTTCTGTCTTTTACTCAGACAACCTCTGGCCATCCTGAATAAGAGTCCACTAATACTAAGAACAATTCCCTATCTTTGATATGTGTGTGATCCATGTGTACCCTAACCCATGGTTCTGCTTCCTTGAGCAATTAGTGAATTTTTGCTTGTTTGAAGTTTCTTATTTCTGCACATTTCAGACAGTCTCTTAATGTATTCCTCTACATTTTTTGAATATCCTGGCCACCAGGCTTGTAACTTAGTCTTTTTTGTTGTTGCTATTATGCCACAATGCACATCATCATGTACTCCTTTTAATAAGTCCCTTCTCAGTATTTGTGGAGCTACTATTATATCCCCATTGCATAGTGTGCCATTTTCTATGGTTAGTTTGTTTCTTTAAAGAGTTGTTCTGTCATCGAACAATTGCCCCATATATTATTTTTTATTCTCTCTACAATTCTTCTTAATATTGGGTCTTGCTTTGTTTCTATTTTGAATCTATTTTGAGGAAGAACATCTGTTTCTATTCAGTGTATTATTCATCTTCAGCATTTTCCTGTATTTCTTCTTTTTCATTCTTGAACTGTAATCTTGATAAAGCCTCTACATGAGGGATAGTGTTCCCTTTTACTTATACTATGTCAAAATAAAATTCCATGATTTTTATTGCCCATCTTTAAATCCTTGAAGATATGAATTCAGGCAATTCTTTTCTTGGATTAAATATGAAATCTAATTGTTTGTAGCCTGATTTTAATAAGAATTTTTTTCCTATTAAAAAGTTTTATGCCCTTTCCATGCTCCATACAATCACTAGTGCTTCTTTTTCAGTATTCAAGTAGTTAGTTTCTGCTGACATTAACCTTCTTGATATGTACATGACTGGGTGTTCTTGTGATAGAATACCAGCAATCGCCTTTTCACTTGTGTCTGTGGTTAACATTACTTCTTTTTGTAGATCAAAAACTTTTATTATTAGCTTGTTCCTCAGTATTTTCTTTAGTGTTTCAAAAGCAATAGCTTGTATCCAGTTAAATTCATTGTTTTTTGTGTTGATTAAATTCTTTAATCAACTCTAATTGTAAAAACTTGACACTAGCTTCCAAACTCATGTTAATACTCTGTAGATATTCTAGTATTTTTCATTTGTGGTTTTGGTCTTGCAAGCCTTCAATTATTCTGAGAAGGATTAATTCATCTTCTATAGTCATTTCCTGTGCTCCCAATTTTTCAAATTCACAATACTTGGCTTGTTCTTTCAATCTATGTAAGTATTGTATAATGGACTCATTGGGTGCTTGTCTTGTCTCTAAAAATTTGGTTCTTTCAGCAATGATCAATCTTTTCTTTGGTATTATGTTCTTTTTTATAATTTTAATAATTTCTTCAAATGTCATTTCTTCTAATTCGCTCAGGTAACACATTGTTGAAATTTTCTTCACAGCTTCGCACTCAGCGGTAGGAAGAAATAAATCTGTTATGTCATTCTCTCCTTCATTGGTCTTTGTGTCTCATAATTTTTTAATTCTTGTAAATACAGCAAAAGTTCTTATCCATGTTTCTATGTGCTCTGAGTCATCCAGCAAATTTAACAATCCTAGTGGTAATGCCATTGTTATGTTTTGCTTATCTCTCTGAGCAGTAGCAGTCATAACACAGTTATTCGTGTCCTGAATTGCAAACGGGTTTGCTAGGCATCGCCCTTATGTTCACCAGTTGTTCTCTGTTTATACTTGTCTATCCAATTTGCATACAATACTACATAAGCATATAAAACATGACTATTCTCAATAAACATCCTGTGCGAATACAGATCTTCAAAAGTTCCAAACCATCTGTTTGTGTATTTAAGCAGCTCATTCATTTTATATTATATGTAATGAACAAGAATCTTTCACCATGTAAATCTTCCTTTTCCCATAATTTCAGACAGCATGCTAAAGATTCTAATGATACCAAACTAAAACAAAAAAAGTAAATCTTTCATAAAATCTATGACTTTCTAAGTCTAACAGAAATCATGAGCCCTGAAAGAAACCTTAAAAAAAAAGCAGGCCTATTGAGTAAACTTGGGTCATAACTTTTGAGATTTGATTGAGAAGTGTTGTCTTTAGTTCTAAGATGAAAGATGATCATTATTCTATCAATTATTTAAACTATTATCCTCATTTTTGTTGTTTCTAACACTTGTCCTAGCTAAGGATATTTTATGAAGATCTAGGATGAAAGATGATCATTATTCTATCAATTATTTAAACTATTATCCTCATTTTTGTTGTTTCTAACACTTGTCCTAGCTAAGGATATTTTATGAAGATCTAGGATGAAAGATGATCATTATTCTATCAATTATTTAAACTATTATCCCTCATTTTGTTGTTTCTAACACTTGTCCTAGCTAAGGATATTTTATGAAGATCTAGGATGAAAGATGATCATTATTCTATCAATTATTTAAACTATTATCCTCATTTTTTGTTGTTTCTAACACTTGTCCTAGCTAAGGATATTTTATGAAGATCTAGGATGAAAGATGATCATTATTCTATCAATTATTTAAACTATTATCCTCATTTTTGTTGTTTCTAACACTTGTCCTAGCTAAGGATATTTTATGAAGATCTAGGATGAAAGATGATCATTATTCTATCAATTATTTAAACTATTATCCTCATTTTTGTTGTTTCTAACACTTGTCCTAGCTAAGGATATTTTATGAAGATCTAGGATGAAAGATGATCATTATTCTATCAATTATTTAAACTATTATCCTCATTTTTGTTGTTTCTAACACTTGTCCTAGCTAAGGATATTTTATGAAGATCTAGGATGAAAGATGATCATTATTACATTATTTCTTAATCACAACTCCCATCATCCATAGGGTGCAATGGACATGTCTAAGGCAAGATACAAGCTGACTTTGTATTCAAATTTTTCACTATTAGATTGGCTCCCAATCAAGGCAAGATAACTTTATCTACTTAACTATTTAACTGATAGCTGGAGTAAACTTATACTCTACTATAAGTAGACTTGGTTCATCTTATATACCACAATTAAGCAAACTTTAGATCCTGAACCACACATGTTGCTCTTTAACATTTAATGTGTGAATTGCAAATATATTGGCTGAACTCTTTTTCTCATTAAAGTTAATATAAAAAGTAATTAAGAAAAATTTCCAAGTTTCTAAATTATTTATCTTTGTTGTTTTTGTTGTTGTCTAATTTTATGTTTTTGAAATGAAAATTCACATATTTTTGTCTGATGTTACCATAATTCCTTGTCATATTTTTTTTAAAAAATATTACATATATGCAAAAGCTATTAAACTTGTAATTGATTCTGTAGACTTTCCAAAACTTTAAATTCTATTCTGTGCTACTGATGATTTCACAAAAAGGAATCAAGATTTTAAAAGATTATTAAATGTTATGAAAATAAAAGGCTATTTTGACATAAGGAATGTGAATACATTGAGAAAATTCTTGTTTAGCATGTTTATAGCTTAAAATCTACTCTGAGAAAGTGTTCTGAAGACATTCACAGTTATTTAGATTTAAAAAATTATTCCTTGTGATTTGGCACAATTGTTTTCTTTAAATTAACTTAAAAACACAAATGCATCAAACAACTTTTATAAGCTCTCATATGTGCCATTGTTACAGCTGAAAAATAATTTATAAGCTAACAGGTTCCCTAATGTCATCCCCAAAAATGATTTTATGATTTCTCAGATGCCCTATTGTCATCAACAAAAAAGTTTTATAATCTCTCAAATGACCTATTGACGAAAGAAAGGTGGAAATTAATTTTCTGGTAATGAAAAAATCAAATGAAAATGGTAACACAAATGTAAATTAATTTATAAAATATATTAATGAAGGTTTAAATACAAGGAAGAAAGAAATTGAAATGAAAAAAGAAAGAAAAGGGAAGAATACAAGAAAAAGTAAGAATAAATTGAAAAAATGAGAAACAGTGAAAAAGAAAATAAGGAAGAAACAAGAAAAACTGATAAATAGCTAAGAGTCAGGTAGACAATGAAAGGAAAATACGGAGAAGAAAGAATGTTTAGCAAAAATTCAGATATTGAGAAAAAAGACTCAAAGACAGGAAGACAAACAGAATGAAACTTATAAGAAAGAAACATAAAAATACATAAGAACAAGAAGAAAAGAATGAAAAAGAGAGAAAATCATGACAGAAACAAAGATAGAAAACCATAAGACAGAGAAAAAGATAGAAAAGAAGAGAAAAGAAATCTCATCTTTGGGTAATTTGTAAGACAGTAAGAGAGAAAGAAAGAAAAAGAAAATCATAAGAACAAAAGAAAGAGAGAAATAAAATCATAAGAAAGAAAGAAAGAAAGAAAGAAAGAAAGAAAGAAAGACATGAATAAGAAAGAAAGAAAATTTTAAGGCTGGAAGAAAGAAAATCATGAGAAGAAAGAAAGAAAGAAAGAAAGAAAGAAAGAAAGAAAGAAAGAAAGAAAGAAAGAAAAAGAAAATCTTAAGCGAGTAAGAAAAAATCATAAGAAACAAAGAAAGAAAGTGACTGGATATAAAAGGAGAAAGAAAATAAATATGCAGACAAGACAGAGAAAAAAATTTATAAATTGTGAAACAAAAGGAAAATAATATATACATTTTGCAGATTGATATTTTATAAAAAACTGCAAACAAAAATAGATTTCAAAGATAATGAAATTTTGATTTTGCATGCAAGAAAAACAGTTAACATTTTCCAAAAAATATAGAAAAAGCACAATTATTTTCTTTTTTTATACTGGTTGCAAGAATTTGTTTCTTGAGAAAAAAATTTTGATCAAAAATGATTTTAATTAAAACAAGCCAACCAATAAAAGAATGCCTGAAAAAAAATTCTACAAAAGCTGACACAATAGAAAGAAATCAAAACAGATCAGCATCATCAGATTTCAGTATGTATCAAAGGCTACGTTAAATTTTTCATAGAAGCTTTTGTATAGTCTGTACACACACACACACACACACACACACACACACATGCACACACACATATATATATATATCTGATAAAAAAATATAGTTTTAAGGTATGCTATATTTGTGGATAAAAGTGCCCAATATCAGAGAAAGAGCATATGGCCTGAAAATTGCATTCAGGCATGAAACAGACTGTAGACTCTTGTTGTTTACCTTAGTGTCTACTTAGTTGAAGTTGTGATTGAGTTGATAGATAGCATTATGACTAATTTTATTAAGATTATTAGTATTGTTCATTTTTTATTTTTATAAATTTGATGAGCTTTCCTCTTAGCATTAAATATAAAATAATTAGAATATTTGATTGATTGATTTGCTTTTTATGGCTTATCAACCCTTTGCAGATTATTTAAAGCCAGAAAATATTTTTAGATTGAAATAATTTTTTCTTTTTTTGTGATAATAATGATTTTGTGCTATATGTCTCCTGTAACTGATATGAGAGGAACTGTGTACCAATTACTGAAAACCCTCTAAAACATTCATCTGAGAAGCCAAGGCATAATATAACAACAAAGAAAAGTAAGACTTCTCAGCACAAAAAAAAAAACAGGATCGGCAAATTGTGTTTAAATTTTTAGATGAAGTCATTTATGTTTTCTTCACACAAATACCATTAGGAGTCATAAATCCACTTCTCCCTGCACTCTGGCCTATCACCAGATATTGTGAAAAAGTGGCTTGTTACTTGCATGCCACAATGGTTGATGGTCAGTGAATAAGTAATGGAGAAAACCACTCCTCCATAATTACCAACCCAGTCACTAGCAACAAAATATGCTCTTACCTTCATAGTCTTATACATCAACCAAATCCAAGAATCATCTGGACATTTACCATTCCATGATGATACGCAAACTTTCACAGATGTTTCCATTTGCACAATGAGTTCTCTTTTTATTGGGCACTCAACACTTGTAGCCTTAAACCATACTAAATTAATCTTAGAAAATAACAGAAAGAAATCTCACCTTTGGGCAATTCGTAATGTTACAAGCCAGTACAACTGCAGTGTATTTATTTCTCACAATGTTCTCCACATTTGAAGCCTTGTGTTATACTAAATTTAAGCTTAGTAAATATCACTTGTCATGGAGCAACAGTTAGCAAAATCAACATAATGATCAATTTGCTAGTGTAATGAATCCAAGTCTCACAGGGTGATCTACACCAGTAGCCTTGTGCCATATGGTGAAATCAGGGGAGATAATACTAAACCAAATACACCATGTATATTAACAAATTTCAAGAGCAAATAATCACCCTACTTTAAAATTAGCAAGCCAACTGTAAAAATATTTTTTTTATATATATATGTGGCTATTTGTTCACTCAATACAAGGCCCAAGAGCCACTAGAGTATTCCAGAATTATGTTGTTTTAAGGGCATAAAAGCAGAAAGTGTGAAGTACATATTATGAGGATATGTAAGATAGATAACAGTTAACCCTAGACTTGAAGAGGTTAAGATGATAGTGATCGAGGAAGCATCATTTAGGGAGTCTGTTCCATAAAATAAGTTTCTGAGAAGAAGCTGTCTGAGTAGAACTTCCTCCTTACCAGTGGAATACATAAAGAATGAGGATGAGTCGACCCTGTGGATGCATAGTTGGTAAACTTAAAGAACTGTGAAGGTCTGAACTCATAGAACAAAGGAATGTAGGTTGTCTGAACATTTGCAATAGACTAGTGAGAAGCTAGCAACATTTCATCTCTGGGAAAAGTGTTTTAGGGTAGAAAATAATTCATTATCAATGGAAGAAAAGTTTTCAAATTTGAATTTTAACTCTCAGGATCTGACTTTGATGGTTTTGAAGATAATTAAATTATTCTTTTCCATTTTCAAAATAGTATTTAAAATAAAAACTTATCTTAGTATTTCTCTTTTTCTTTATATTTTATTTCTTTGACATATATTTTGCAAAAGTGAGTTTAATAAAAGTTTTGAACACAGTATGTTTGGATGGCTGGGCCAGGCTAAAATATCTCAGTTCGTACTTCCAAGGACTATGAGACTTTCTGGAGATTTCTCAGATTATGAGATCATTAAGAGTAAAGAATTATAAAATATTAAAGTAAATGAAATAAATTAACATATTCTAGGTTTAAATAGGAATTTAGACATACTTAATGAATACTGTTTACACAAAAAGGCTTCTACAAACACTCTAAAAATTTTATCTTGGCAAATATCTAGTCCAAAACTACAAGATCTTGTCAGTAATATAACACATGCAGGGTAAAAAAAAATTCACCCTCCAAAAAAAGTCTTACTTCATTTTTTATTTCTTGTCTTTTGAGAAACGACATAGGCATGTCTGAAAATTCAGTATTTCTCATTATGTATCTATTTTGTCAAAAGGCCAACTAATATACAATAAATATTATTAGTCTTAGTATCAATATTATTATTTTTATTGCTTTTTATCTCAACTGATTTCCTTTTATTGGCCTATTTATATATATATATATATATATAAAACACTTAAGAATATATATCAAAATCAATCTTTTCTTCATCCTTGTCTTTCTTTTATGAATTCTTTCCAACCTTTCTACAATAAAAACAAAACCAACTAGCAATTGATTTTTAGACTTATTAATATCATAATGTCAGAAATGTCAGGAAATTAAGTTGAATAATTCTCTTATCAATAATCAATATCCAAAAATGTCAGAGAAGTTTGTAAAAGTGTGTGTGTGTGTGTGTGTGTATTCATTTGGAATGTAAATAACTTTGGGCATATGCATAATGGAATCATCAAATTTATTTTCTTTCATTATTTATCTCATTAGTAAACAAGGAAAAAATTATATGACAACTGACATCTTTCATTATTAAATAAACATGGAATGGATATTGTTTTTGTGATTGAAGAGCTACAACTTGTGTGAGCTATCAATGTAAGATCAAAGGTGAAAGAAAATTTGCTCATAATACAAATTCTTGAAGTTGTTAGACAGATGCTTGCTTCAAAGTGTTTGCTAGATACAATGGGTGAACAAATTTGCTGCTACCTTGGCTATTTGAAGTCTTATATAATACTCTCCTCTAGGTTTTTGCTACAATTATCATTATGAACTGCTATATAAGACAACTTATGCTTTATTAACATATTCACTGCTACCTCACATAATTCCACTTTTGTTTTTGTTAGAATTACCAATAAAAATTACTATAGAAGACTTTAAACCTTTAGACAAAGAAAAGAATACTGAACTGTTATGTAATATTGGTCCTCCTATATATCAATGAATGCTGGACAATCTCTTTGTTTCCAATCTCTGTTGCCTCAAGTCTCTTCTCAGAAGAGACTTGAGGCAACAGAAACATGGTTCAATAGAAGGATGCTGAGAATATAATGGATTCAACATGTTAAGCAATAACAAAGATTCTGAGAAAATGGAAACAAAATGGACACATATTTAGCATCAGAAAGATTTAAAACTTCCAGGGAACATAATGTAGAAAGGGAACTTAAAAAATTTGAAACTCACCGGGTGTATTGAAGGCAAGAGGGACAAAGGGAATCTGATCATATTCTACATAACAATTTTTTGTAAATAGTTGGAAGAACAAGGATTAGGAGAGATAGCAAAAAGACAAAATTTACTAAGAGCTACAAAGGACAGGAATTGTGGAGATCAGCAACATCCTGAACAGACATGGTACACAGAAGAAGAAAAAAAACCCTGTAGAGTATAGGACCACAGTCTCACTACAGTAGGCATTGCTGCCATGGTTTCCATAGCAAGTAGGTTTGTACAGGGTGGAGTTGCTAGTCACATGTCAAAACAGGATTTCAGTGTTTCTCTCCTAGACTGGTTGCCAACCAAAGCTAGAGAAGCCAGTATGCCATGCTATAAACTCAGAGCTGGGAGACAAGATGAATTCATACCTTTCCACAGGTATCTGTGTGGAAGTGAATGACTTTGGTTGGAATTTGAACCCAGCATGTTAATCCCACTTTTTGTACCAATAAACGCTATATAATCTTTATATAAGTCCACATACCCTATATTGGTAAATAAAATTTCCTGCTACTTTGGATGCTTTAACCCTTTTATAATGCCATCTTTGTTTGAGCTACCATTAAAAATTGCTATATAAGACTACTTATGCTATATTTTGATAAATAAAATTAAATTTATTAAAGTATATGAAAAATTATTTTCTCTAGAGTGCCATATGATGCATTTGTTCACTATGGTCTTTTTTAAATAGCAAAACATTGTCAGTCCTCCTGTAGTTTGCGATGGGTAAATTGTCTCCATTTTATATTTTTAATTTTGCCCATGCATGTTGTATCCTTTTTTTTTTATTTTGTCAACTGCACAGTATAGTAGGGTCAGTTGGGCACCCGTCTGTGAGAAAAAGAGCACCATGATGCAATTCATTCTGCCAGTAATTTGGAAATGGCATGCTATACTGCTTGGCATTCACAGCAGAAGCTCCAATATGAACATTTCAGAGTGTTTGGGTGTCAATCTGAAGACAGTGCAGAGGATTCAGAAAGAGTTGGATGAGCCTAATTGTAATTACAAAGGTACAGCAGCTCAGAAAACTCAACCTGATCATTCTGATAAGAAAAGAACTCCTGAATTTGTTTTGAAACTCAACACAGAAGCCTAGATCAATTGCCTTGAGGAGGTAGTACTGCCCTCAGTCAAGAGGGTGGCTGCTGGAAGAACCTATGTTTGGCAACAGGATTCTGTACCATGACACACAAGCAGTAATGGCTGTCAAACAATTTCTGTGAACATATCACCCCTTATATCTGGCCACCTAACTCCCAAGACTGCAACCCCCTTGATTATTATGTGTGGGAAGCAGTTGAACAAAAGATCAACAAAACTCCTGGTAACACCAAAGGTCAACTGAAGGCAAGGATTATGGGAACATTCACCAACTTAAACAAAGAGGCCATCCAGAAGAGTTGCAGGAGATTCTGAAGTCATCTGGAGGCCATGGTTGAAGCCAATGGTGATTTTATTGAATGAATTTACTCTATAGTATTTCAAAATATTTTTGGGTAATTTTGGTAAATATATCTGTTAAAATGAGATGTCAGTGTTATTTTCATTTTTATGTAATTTATATGACAATGTATCGATCACACCCTGTTTATAATACTAAAGGTATTATTTTTTTATGTGTGTACATTACCAAAATATGGAATTACATTCATAGGGATTGAATTAAAATGACCTTAAATGTGCTAAATTAAAAAAATGAAAAATATAATGCCAGGGGATGTGCATATGAATGATACTGTGGGGTCAGATTTCATGCCGAACTGGAAATGAAAAAAAAAAACAATATTTAAAGGAAGATAAATGTTATATGCCAGTTATAGAGTACTATCCCTTATTTATTTGTGTATAAGTAAAAAAACACTGGGTACTCCCAAAATATAGTTCCCTTTTAAACATAATATAGGCTTGCACAACAAGTCAGAAGCTTGTCTAGGTTTTATTAATTTTTAAATAGTATTTATTTCAGTTAAATTTTACTTGCTTTTTAATACAATTCTCAAACTCTCATTGTATGGCTTTTAGTAAGCAGTGTGGACTAGAGGTTTATTTTTTTTTTTATTTACAAACAGAGATGTGAAGAGATGGGTGCTGATCATTTAAGTATTCAATATCACATCCCAAACAAATCTACCAATAGAAGACAATGATCCTGTTTTCCCTCCCAAAGCCAATGTACTGATGATGGGGTGGCGAGAGATAATATGCAGATAACAGATATCCGTAGTTGCAATAAGAATGATATTGAACAGAAAATCAACATCCTCTACCAAGTGTTCCAAGAAATAGGATTCAAGATAAACCTTTCCAAAGCAGAAATGATAATCTAGAATTGAAATGAAAGCAATGATAGCAGATACATTGAATCCTAAAAACTCAGTATATGGAATTAGTAAATACTAAACACTTCAAATAGCTTGGTGTATGGATCAGTTATAACAAATTTAATATTAGAGAAAAGGAAATTAAACACAGAATAATCTACATTAGGGGTAGTTTTGTCCAACACAGCAAATTGTTACAAAACCAAAAACTCAAATTGTGTTCTTAAATAGTCTCATCAGATTGAGACTTTTATCTCAACGGCATGTATGGTACCAAACCTGTTCAGAAATATGTAAACTGTCAGCTCTATACAATCATTTTCTAAGATCAATGTTTAAACATGGCTTTGAGCAAGTGAAGCCTGACGGTTTTGGCAAAAAAACCACCAATCTTCAAAATTTGTGGATCACAAAGAACTTTGCCAAATAACAAGAACCACATCACTTGAAAACTTTCAACAGCAGCAACAACTAAAATGGATAGCACATCTAACTCAAAGAAAATGATCAAGTGGCTGATGTTCCACACTACTTCAAATAAAAGGTTAGGAAGTACCCCCACCCCACTCCATCAATACAGGAAAGAGTGATAACAATAACTGGATTTGAGAAACCTATATTCATAAAAAATTGTTTTAAGATTTTACAAATTTCAACCAAAAACAGTAATGGCTTTAACATCAATGAATGCTGAATGTTTCCTTATAAGGTAATGGCTAATATTACTACTACAGTTGTCATCATGAGCAAGTGACAAATGACAAATGCAATAAAAACCAACAGAAAATAAGAAGAAAGAAATGCTAGTCCAAAATTAATAATTGAGAAACAGAGTTTTACAATTCTCATTATGTCTCTGATAAGTTTTTAAAATTTCTATCCTAAAACTACAAGAAAAATTAAGTATAGTCACATTAGAAAACTTTTACATTCTTATTATCTTTATTAAAATATGGGTAAACATGGACCTTTGTGCCTGCAAAAAAACAGAGTGACAAAAAAACGTTTTTTCCCATGACAATTTTTTTCATTTTAACTACCTTCACTCCTTGGAAATGTGTATTAATTTAAAAAGCAATGATTAGAATTTTAATAAAACCTAAACATATGAAAGTGAATTTATACATTTTCTTTGTTCTTGAGAATTGATAACAAAAATAATAAACACTATTTATTTATTAGATTGTTTATTTACGCTACTTATAAGATTGTGTAATGGAATGGATGGCAAAACACTGGCTAATTGCCAATTGATTCGAACTTTATAAAATGGTAAATAATAAAGATTTACTTATAGTTGGTTCACATATTATAATTTAGTATATGTTTATAAATTTATGAACAAAAAACTTTCATATTTATTTCTTGATAAATGATAAATATTGCATTAGTTTTAATACAACTAGCTTTTTGAATGTTGTATATATAAAATTAAATCTAATAAATGAATAGTGTTAAATATTTAAAGAAACATGGCCCAGTGGTTAAAAGCGTTGGTTGGATCCAGTGACTTGAATTATGAGTTAAATTCCTGGCTTCTGTCGTGCTGAACAAAAATTGGAGAACTGAGTTAAAGGGAGATATCTGGAAGTGGCATGGCACATGTACCTAGAATAATATACCCCGGTAGACAAAATAAAGAATTCTGTTCAAAATTCCAATTGCCTGAAGAAGGCAATGGTGAAATGTTGTGAATATGAGGACAACAGTTCAAACAATGTAAATAATTTAATATTTTTGTTGTAAATTCTCAAGAACAAAAAAAAATGTATAAATTCACTATCATCATATGTTTACGTTTTATTACAATTTTGATCATTGCTTTTTAAAAGAATAAAAATTGCCAAGGAAAAATCACCCTTTTGACACTCTGTTTTTTGAGGGCACAAAGATCCGTGTTTGCCAAAATATCTACAAATACTTTTGTATTTATGCAGCCTAAAATTGTTAGTTCTACTTCTGCACAAATAAAAGGAATATGGACTTTGTAAAAAAACAACATGACTGAAACCTAACAGTACTATGCTGACAAATAATTAGGTTGAAGGTTAATTTAATTAAAACCTAATTTTAGACCTTAACAAACTTAATCCAGGAATTCTTTGTTAAATAATCTGTGGTGAGTACAATATTTTATTATGGCTTAAAAAAAATAAACATTTTAAAAGTATATATTAATATATATAAATATATTAAAACAAAATTGGAGGAAGAGTAAGGATAAGCAAAAAATAAAAGAGTAAGGATTGATCAACATTTACCAGTTAAGATCTGTAGAAGGCAGTACAAAAATTTGCATACGCTTGTTAACACTTTTGGTTCAGCAATTACAGAAAGGCTAATAAATAACCTAACTTGTAACTTGTTGTTGCTGGAGGTTTTTTCAAGATACTCAGCAGAGCCCCTTTGGATTACCAGTTGAGAGATCTTCAGGCTATTTATATTAAGTCTTAGCAGCCTTTCCTCTGTGAGCAAAAGGAATGGTTACTGGGTCTTAATGTAATCTTCCTGTGATTTATATTGCTGATTCTCTGGTAGTATCTTATTACTTTCCCCTTTTTTGAGTCATTGTGCATATATTTTTGGTCCTAATTTGTTTTTAATTTTCATTAATGACCTTCTCAATAACATCAGTTCTCAACTTGGTATCTATACTGATGATACAACCATTTACTGCTGTTTTGATAGAAAGTCTGATCAATTTGATATGGTCAAATTGGCAGCTGATGTCAAAAACAACCTTCAGTCTGTTGTTAACTGAGGCAAAGAATCACTTGTTAATTTTAATGCTTTCAAAACTGCTCTCTATTAATCATCTAAGAGATATCTTTTTGCCTTCCATGAAGTGGAAAGAATATATTGAAGCCATTGCTAGGTCAACTAAGAAAGTTGGTTCAGTGTCATGCTAGACAATTTTTCTCTCCAGAATCTATCCTACATATCAATAAGTCTACCATTCATCTATGCTTAGAATATTGTTGCCACATCTGGTCTGGCAATGCTGCTATATATTTAGAGATTCTTGATAAAATTGAAAGAAGAATCAGCAAAATTATCGTACCTGATCTGGTGTCTTCATTTCAGTCACTTTCCTACTACCTCCCTTTTCTTTTCTATAAATACTTTCATGGCAACTGTTTAGATGAGCTATTCATTATGGTACTTAGACTTTATGAATTGAAGTGCAGTACTAGATTGGCAATGAGGTCTCATCAATTTATAGTTGAATTGGCTAGATGCAACTGTAATTTCTATGTTAACAGTTTCTTTTCTCACACTTCTTGCTTGTGAAACTCTCTTCTGGCTCTATGCTTTTCAGTCAACTTTAATCTTCAAAAATTTCAATTGTTATCTACTGTTTTTCTAATTACTCTTCTTTTGTTCTCATTCCCTTTGGGTCTTAGTGACTTTAATGCCTTATTTGGGGTCAACTCAATTAAAAAATATACATTTATTTCTTGTCCTCAACTGAGCACTGAAGAGCAAGGATGTAACCAGTTATTTCTTCATTTTCTTGCTATATTTTTCAATTCCCCACTTTATATAAGATAACAAAGAATTCTTTCCAAATCATACTTCAATTATATAAAATTATAAATGCTATGCTGCTGATTAGCCCAGATTACGATTTTGCTGTTCATTCTAATCTAACAGGAAAAAATGAGCAAGAAAAATAAAATTTGCAATGAGGATTAACCCATCACATAAGAAATTAATAAGTAGGTTGAGAGAATCAGGAGAAAAGTTTTAAAAGTTAAAATCTGGCACAGATGAGGCTCATAATTTTACCAAATGTGGACTGAATAGTTCAAAATGAAGAAAAAATATTTTTTGTTCTATTCAAATGGAATAAAAACTTTATTCCTCATCAAATTGCTTATTATTATTTTTGTCATTTTCTCTATCAGAGAAAACTAACATCTGAATTGATTTCATCTGCGGAAGACAAAGAATTTTGAAATTCACTATTTGAATACTAATTTCTTTCTCCAGATTCAAATTCTAACTAATTATTCTTGACAATAAGGCATCACTGGCTGCAATAAAAAAAAAAAACACAAATAAAGAAATATTTCAATGCAATTCCAAGAAAATATACTTAAAACAAAAAATAAATTTATTGCATCAGAAGTATCATGAATCAGATATTTGTTCTCCAAACACTTTTATAATGTGAAAATGCTGTCATGGAAGCAATCATGAAATCAATATTATTTTCCCACATGTGACTCCAATGCAGTGGATAAAATTGGGTTGCCTCCCTTCATTTAAAATTGACAAAAATTAGAAATCCAATATTATGAAATTTCATTTTGAGTACAAAAGATACAATAGATTATGAATACTTAAAATATGATTAAATATATATATTAAAGAATTTTAAAGCACACAGTTTGACATTATTTTAAAATACCGAATTATTACATTTTACAGAATATTTACAAATATTAATGAAATTTATAAACATTTAAAATTGATTGAATTAATTTAAAATCATTCAAATAACACGGATGAAAGAAATTTTTAAAATGTACATTAGGTGCATATGTATCGAACAAATATTGTGTAAAGTTAATTAAAACTTAATTGAAATATATTGAGAGTTAATTCAAGCAAGACTGAAAAATGAATATGGCATTCTACAAGACAACCAGATAGTGAAACACTGTGCTAAAAAAATACAAAGAAGAATAGATTGTCAAAAATCACAGAAAAAACGTTAATGAGCCAAAAATTGAAAAATTCACTTTTTCATGCAAACTGCAAACATAAAATAATAGAAAAAATAGTAATTCTGAATAAGATATTTGTTATTAATTAATATTAATGACAATATTAATATTAATTAATGACAATATTACTATTAATTAATCAATGCTTATTTCATTTCTTCTTTCATTATATTTAAAAAAAACATCAAAGTACAAATATGTTTCTTCAACTTCAACGTTTTTCAATAGCATTTGATTGTTTTTTTTACTTCTCTTTTCAACTAATTTATACCAAATATAAAAGCAATAAAAATTAGAAGTACCAAACAAAGAGATAAATTTTAAAATAAATTTTCAATAATGGTAGACAATTCAATGGGCTGTAATGGTACAAAAAGAGAAGAAAAGAATAATTCAAGAAGTAGAGATAAATAGAAAGTCTTCCTCAGATACATTTTAATAAGGCATCAAGTTTTAAGGATCTATTTAGAAATTTAGATATGTGAAGATATATAAATGTTATTAATGTTTAAAGTTATGTCTGAGTTTTTTTATGTTTTTTCTTAATTTAAAGTTGCGATAACACTTTGAATTAGAATTAAACAAAAAGAAAATAAGAATTTTAGAAAAACAATAACTTTATATTTTTATGCCTTTAAAAGGAGAAAAAACAAAACAAAAACATAAATTTCTGATTCAAAAGAATATCAACTTAAATTTCAAGTTGTTCTGAAGATTTTAGCAATCAGTTTTTTATTTGAGACCCTAATTTGCTATTTTATGTCAGATCATTTGATGAGTATTACTGGTATCATGTAACCCAGTACTGCCTGTTGCCTGCAGTGACTAAACTGGTTCCTATACCAGGTGGGTTTATAACTTTCCCAAGGGTATTTGCCTATAAGTGAATATAATGAACCTGATTGGAATTGGAACTCAGCTCTCCAGTTTCTAATTCTGAGCTGTTATCCATTACACCACTTGTCCATCCAGGTATATAACACCTGGTATTCCCAAGTGGTCACCCATCTAGGTACTGACCAGGCTTGATGTTGTTTAACTTCAGTGATCATACGAGAAACAGGGATTCAATGTGATATGGCTATAAGCAGACCTACTAGCATGTAACTGAGATACATGGAGTCAAGTGATTAGTTGCTCAGCAAACCTATAACCCCACCCAATCATGGCAGTGATGATGAATAGACAGTCTTTACAATAGCAATATTAAAGCTGTCCTTTTGTATGGCTTTGAATGCTGGTCAGTCAAAAAGAAAGATATAATAAGTACTGAAGCCTTCTACAATAGCAACCTAAAAAAAGATATATAACATCTACTGGGCTATTAAAATCTCTAATGAACCTTCCAAACCAATAACCCATAAATTTCTATTGACTTGCTACAGATAGTGACTAAATAGCAGATTGACAAAACTGTGTTGGACTTGAAAGTACGTATAAAGCAGATGTATATCCTACTAATGTCTCCACCTAAACTCTGAAATTTATACTATTCATTTTTTCCTCAATAGCAGTAGATAGGTTCACATCCTTGATTTTTTGAACAAAAGTAGAGGTTTGTCCCCTGTTTCCATTTTTGAATTGGCTTTTCATGTCTTTATAAATTCTACCTCAACTTTATACTTCTAATGTTTCTGCCTAAACTAGGAAATTTATACTATTTATTTATTTATTCTTTCCTCAATAGCAGTAGATAGGTTTGCCTCTTGTCTGGTTTGCACTCCATCCTGATCTTTTGAACAGGAGTAGAGGTTGATTCTTGTTTAGGATTGGGTTTCCAGTTCCTTCTGTTTCATGCCCAGTAACCCTATGTGTCGTAATGGTATTATCATTTTGCTTGGAGTGAAATGATTTAAAAAAAAAAAAAAGAAAAGAAATTCTATATGAATAATATATCTTACTGTATCACATGCAATCATCACTAGTAAAAATGCATAGCCATTGGTGATGACTATGTGCAAAAATATTGTTTTATAGCTGAAAACTTGATCCATCCAATAGTGTCATTCGGTTCTTTGTATCTGTTATAGTATCGATTGAAATACTTTCAGCAAATCTTACACACAAATGTTGTAATCTACTTTCTGTTTCTAACAGAGATATGATTAAAAACATTACTTTTACAGGATTTGTAAAAAAAAAACTTAACATATAGTATTATCTATAATTATTTATGTACTTATTAATGCATTTTAATATTTTGATTTTAGTAACTTTAGTTCAGGAAAATACAAGTGATTTTAATTCTGAGTTTTCAAGGCAAGGTTCTTTTTCTTTGGAAGGTGAGTAGAAATGCCAATACATTTTTAAAGTTTGAAGTGAGAATTTAAATTGATTTAGATCTTGAAAAAAATATTATTTAATTTAAAATTTATTATCCACTCTTTCACCTAGAACTAGCTTTACAGAATTTTTTTTCAAAACAAATTCAATTTAAATTGAATAGACAGTAATAAACAGATGGAGGAAACATCAAATACTGAAAGAAAAACACATTGGGAATAAAACTAGCAGTTCAAAAACAACTACTAAAAGTCTACAAGAAATATTTGTATACACAACTACAGAAAAATAAAACTACAAAAAATTGGACTAAAATGATGAAAAACAGACACTTTTCAAAAGTCTGTAAGAAAATGCTATGGCAAATGTGTAGCATAAATGTTATATTATCTATCCAACAGAAAAACAATACAAAATTGTACTAAAAGAAAACTAATATCATTTTATATATATATATATATATATATATATATATATATATATGTACACACACATACAAACACGCACATATATATATATGCACACATATATTAACACACGTATATATATATATATATATATATATATATACACACATACATATATATATATATATATATATATATATATATATATACATACATACATACATACATACATATATATATATATATATATATATATATATATATATATATACATACATACATACATACATACATACATGTTTTGCTAAAGATGACTGACAAGGTACAGTGATTAAGCTTTTTATTTAATTTTTCTAGTTCCCATACAAGTGTTTTCTTTTCTGGAGATAAAGTGTGTAAAAACTGTCCAAAAGTTATGCATATCCAAATGCTTTGGGCTATTCTTTTAGCCGCTGTCAAGGACAATTTTTATTTCTTATTTTTAATTGAATTTGTGGGGTTTTTATGTATGTGTCTCAAGTTATAGGAAATGTTTTATTTTCCAAACACAGTGTGGTCGTATTCATAGTTAATGTTATAAGTGTTGGCTTTTCTTTTTTTTATTATTAGGGCCTCCATTAATTTTAATCTTTTTTCATGTAGATAAAGCTATTATACTTGTATTTTCTACTAGTATGTTTCAGTTGGAGTTTGGTAGGTTTTTGTGTCTGTTTCAATGAGTCCTAATGCAGCTATGATCAGTTAGTTATAACATAAGTTGTCTAGATTGATATGTAGTAGTAGTAGTAGTAGTATGACCAATGTAATTATTTATGTGTTTGGTTTCATCAAGAATACACTTCCTTATGGAGAATTTGAACTCATAAATAATGTTCATTGTTTGTAGTTTTTTTTTTGTGGGTGTGTTGTTATTTTTGATAATAAGGTTACCTATTTTAAATTTTTGTAATAGATAATTAATTTAATTTTCTTGTTCAGGTCAATTGGGTTGTGTATTTCTTTATAATATTTCTAAGAGAAAATTTGTCAGGCTTATAGTTAACATGTATTTGGATTTTGTAGAAGATGTTAATGTTATTGTTTTTATCTGTATGTTCAGTATCACTGTTAGGTATTTTAGAAAGAAAGTCTAATCTAGTGGTCGATGAGGTAGTTAAGAAAACCATTGTTAACTAGCATCTGTTTTACATTATAGAGTTCTTTAAGGAAAAGGAGACGAGAGGATGAATATGCTCTCTTTAACTACTATTCTATATCTAAGTGGACATTCAATCTTAAAATTAAGGTAGCAAAAGTTTCTGCTAGTGGGTTTTTGTATAATGATTTGGTGAATGTGTTATTACTGAATTCTATGAAAATGTTTAAGAATTGGAGTTTATTTACTGACTAAGTTCATAGGTAAAGTTAAGGACAGAGTTTTTTTAATCTGGCTTTGAGATTATCAATTTCTTGTTTTTCTCTAAAATAAAAATATTGTCTCTCCATAGCAGACATATATTCTGGGTTTAGTGACTTGTTTAAAAATCATGTTCTTTACATTGGACATGTAGTAGTTGGAGAAGCATGAACTGAAAGAATTTCTCATACTAACACCATTAATTTACACGTAGATATTGTCATTATGGTCATAGAAAAGAACTTTAGTTGTGGAGGCATGCAATAATTTTTTGCGGATATTTGGTTAGAACAAATGGAGGTGGAATGGAATTATTTTTTTACACAGAGTTAAGGATCATGTCAATAATTTGATCGATGGAGATATTTGTAAATAAATTTTCAACATTGAGTGACACTAAAATACCTTGGGTTGGTTGTATATTTTTTAGAATTTAAAGGAATTTGTAAGTTGATATGATGCTATAATTGGTAGGTAGATATGGAGTAATGATATCTTTAAAGGAATCTTGACAGCTTGTAGATAGGAGTTAGGATATGTGAAATGATGGGTCATAGTGGCTATCTATTTTTATGCAAACCCACACATTTAGTAAGAAATAGCAAATAAAAATCATCCTTGATAAAAGCCAAAACAATAACCAAAAGTGCTTGAACTTTTGGACAGTTTTTTATACACTTTGTGTCCAGAGAAGAAAACACTTTACAAAGAAAAATTAAATAAAAAGCTTAATCACAGTACTTTGTCAGTCGTATTTAATGAAACATATACAAATATATATATATATATATATATATATATATATATATATTAAGTACTTTTCACATACTTTTTCTTATATATTCAGATACTGCATAGCAATCATTTATCTCACACACACACACACACACACACACATTGAGGTCAACATGCAGCCTGGCCGGAAGATTGTATTAAAGTATGAAACAGCCGCTTGATGTTGACATCAGTCCCAACTTTTATATTTACATACACTCTATCTCTGATATTGAATACTTTTACCCATAAATATAGCAGAACTTAAAACTTATTTTTCTCATGTGGCCATTGAGGTCAGCATCAAGCAGCGACACTCTGTTTCAGGGTCTGAAAATTGCATTCAAGCATAAAATTAACTGCTACTGCCATTTGATTTTAACCTCAGTGGCTATTTTTTATATTGATATACACTGTATCTCTGATATTGAGCACTTTTAGCCATAAAAATAGCATGCCTTAATTCTTATCATATATATATATGTACATTGTATGCAAAAATATTTGAATTACTAGATAATTTTCCTTATTTTACTGAGAAATCGTTCCAGATTTGATTCTATGCCATTTATCTATTCAGCTCATGAACAGATAAATATGCAAACTGATAAGAAGTAAGAGAGAAATTGATATTATTAATTGTTTCCAAGTTATCAATATTTTATTACAATGACTTTTGCAGAAGTATTCAAGTCCTTGAACAGCTCCTTTGGTACTGATAACTGCCAATAGTTGTTTTCCTTTCATAAAAACTCTGCATTCCTTAGATGTTTCTTTTTTATCAATCATACTTCTGTTCAGAATCATTTTATGGCTTCCATTTATGAAGAGGAATTTTTTATTCATTCTACAAATGTTCAGGAAGATTTAAACTGAGAAAGCCATTCCATTACCCCATCTTTTATCTCCTGAAACCATTCTGAGGTAGTTCCCAAAATGTGTTTTGGGTCATATTGTTGGAAGGTAAATTGGATACCAAGTCTAAGCTGAAGTGCTAAAGCAGAAGATTTTCTAAAAGAATCAACTGATATTTCAGTGAAACCATTTGCCTCTCAGTCCTGATGAGTTTTCTGGCACCAGTTTCACAAAAGTAACCCAACAAAATGATGCATCCAAAATTCTACTTCATTGTTTGGCTGGGGGAGTGGGGAATTTTTTTTTACATTCTGCTTGGCTTTCTTTTCTAAGGGTAATGCTGAAATTAGCTGGTTTTTTACTCAAAACATCTGGAATTTTTTAATTGAACAGAATTACTGTTAGTCAAAATTCATAAAAAACTTTTTCTTAAAACAGTTTTTCTGCAAATTAGAGTTCATTAATTGTTATAGCTCTTTCTAGTATTGATGGGAGTTTCCTTCCAAACCTTTTGCTTTTGGTAGTGTGGAAAGTTACCATCTCGGTGATATTATTTTACTCAAGTTACACATTTTTGCTGTTATTGCTGTCAGAAGTGCTTTGTTATTTGGTGTTATTCTTTGAGATTCTGTAGCACCTGTCTATTGAGTTTGATTGTATTAAGGAAGACAAATCATATAATATAGCCATTGTTTTAACCCTTTAACATTCAACACACTCAAACCCCTCTCCATAAATATTGGATATTGGAGTCTCACATTTTGTGTGACTTCCTGTATGTCATCATATATTAAGGGGTGAGTTACGGTGGGTTGAACATTGAGAGTTGATATTAATGGGGTATATTTAGAGCATGTTGAATACTAAAGGGTTAAATAACCAAAAGATAGGAAGATGTCATTAAAAACAAAGAAGACAGGTGTTCAACTGTTATGTAATATCTACTCTTTCTGGTAATGAATGTTGGGCAATTTTCTGACAAATATAAAAGAAACTTGCAGCAACAGAGATGTGGTGGTTTTCTTAAAAATTAATTTTTTATTTTCTCTCACCAAACAACTGTATTCTACTAATCATTTGACTGATATCAAAACTTTTTAGTGAATGCTAAATTAAATTTTTTTCAGTAGTTTCATTTTTCATGCACTGAGTCCATGAAATCCATGTCAGTTCAAGGTTGTAGAAATTGTTAAGATCTGTATATCAATGCAGCATTCTTTAGAAATTTTGTATAACCTTAAGTTCCATTTCAGATTGACTGAAACTTCCTTTGTTAATTTAGTCACCCTTCAATCTTCCTTAGACAATCGGATCTTGATACACTACCAATTTCTTCTCATTTATGAACAATGGATAAGACAATGGGATGGTGTATATCAAATTACTTTAAATCTTATAGCCTTCCTTGCAGTGATAAGTCAGTATTCAATTTTTATCTCCACTTTTTTTTTCATAATTTCAAAAATGAATGAATGTTTAATTTGTAAAATAAATTTATATAGGACTTCTGAAATAAAGGTGAGCATTATATTATTACTGAGGGTATAAAAATATCTAAATTTTAATTGTAGTTATGACCTAATGTTTTCAATTATGTAAATAAGACTAATTTTCTCATGTTCATTATCAGTTCACATATTAAACTGTTTTACTAAGGCTGAGTAGGTAAAAGTCATCAAAGCAAATTCAGAATTATTAATTAGAAAAAATAAGAAAAATAATCATTGATGACTTAGTATACAATTTTATATATATATATATATATATATATATATATAATTAGATAAATAACCCTCCCCAACCTATAACTCTCTTAATCTATGTTTACAATGTCACTCCCCCACTTCCCCCACTAGTAATAATAAACCTGCCTAATATTTTTACACCAATCAAAATTTTAAATTTAAGTTTATTTTCATAAAAAGTTTTGCATACTGAGGAATCAGACAGAGATTGCGTTTTTGCTAACAATATGATTTCCACCAGAAAATACACTGTCTACAAAAACATCTGTTGGTGAGTATTTCCCATTTCTCTGTTTATTTCTCAGTCCATTCATGAAGGACACAGGCTTGTCCAAAAATTCTGAACTTAAACCCTTTCTTTAAATGCTTTATTTGTCATATGGTTAATAATTAATATTTAATGTTTATCATACTGATTATATTGGTACCCTTTCCCATATATATATATATATATATATATATATATATATATATATATATATATATATATATTTAAGTAGCAAGAATTTATCTAAACAAGTTTTGTTCAATTCAACCAACAAAGTCTGTCTACTTTTTATTGGTTCAATTTATGAATAAATTGTTGTACATCAAAATCAAATTCAAAAACTGGAAAAATACAATGAAAATGAAAGACTGATCATGTCAGTTGAATTTAACATGACTTGTTTAAAAATGTTTCCTTAAAAATGGCTGTCAAGGTGCTTCGGTTAAGTTTTTATTGCATTTTTCTTGCATGCAAACAAGTACTTTCTTCCTTAAGCTGTTTTTACATACAAGAAAAATACAATAAAATCTCAGCAGAAGCACATTATCAGTCATTTTTAAAGAAACGGGTATCAGAAGGGAACTGTAGTCAAAATACCCAACAGCTCCTCAGTGTGATTAAACATCTGAATGCTTCAAGCCAGGACTGAAACCTGACCAATTTTGGCGTCAGTCAGACTTTCTACCACTGAGCTATCATCATTCAGCAGAGAGAAATAGCTAATTCTAGCATATTGTTTTTACGAATGTAAACAAACACCAATCAGTCAGAGGGCTCCAATTCATTTTACTGAAGAGCTTTGCATTAGCATAGGTAACTGTTTTTTATAGAATCAGCCTATTTCTCAACAGTTCTCAATTGAAATATATATTTTTTCAAGAGCATAATTATGTCATTTGCAGACAGGTACTGTTTTGTTATATCACAGCTCCCCAGTCATACTGAGGAGGGTTTACAGTGAAACAGTACTGTCTTCGAATGACACACACAGACACACAAACACACATTGATTCCTTTATATATATATATATATATATATATATATATATATATATATATATATATATACAGACTAGGAGACCCTGAAAATTCTTTTGCCCAACCAAGAAACCATTTCCTGGCAAATTTCTGATGTTTGTTCAGTTTTGGTTAGTGGATTGGGCTGAAAACATTTAAAAACATCTTCATGTATATCTGAGAAACTAAACACACAACTATCATGCTTTTTTTTTTTTTAAGTGCAAACAAATATGAATTAACCAAAACCATAAACATCAGCATAAATAGTAGTAGCATTAGTGGAAATGATGGTGCTAGTGATCATAATAGTAGTAGTAAAAATTGTAGTAAATATAACAGTGAAAACATTATTAGAAAATAATAGTGGTAATGCAGAGGGCCAGCACGCTTGGTCACAAAATAAATACCACTACATGCCAAAGAATTACTAGAACTGTAGGCAAAACAACCAAAAACTCAAAAAACTTTAGACAATACAGGCAACATTAATGAAAAAAAAAGGTGATCACTGAACAAAGAAGAAGAGTAAAAAATACAAAGGGTAAACAAGATGCAATTTTATTTTTTATTTTTTTTTTTGTTGTATTATTTGTTTACCTGCCCGAGCCATTCCTGCATCTGTTCCATCTGCATTTTCTTAAGAGAAAATACATTAGTAAGTTACTTATTCTTTATGGAAAATATAAGAATTGTGTTTTCAAAGAATATAACAAAAAGAACCTCATTAATATTTCTTATACTGTCAACCCTTCCTCTTTTGTTGAATTTGGGATTCAAATATTTTGAAAAGGGAGAGTGTGTAGAAGCAAGAGAGGTTGTTGTAAAGTTTGAAAAAAAAATAATGCATTTTGGTCCATGGGACCCAATAATTTTAACAAAAATTTCAATTGTCAAAAGTGAGAGGTTGACTATATATATATATATATATATATATATATATATATATATATATATATATATATATATAATTATATATATATATCATATGAAAAAGAGAAGAAAAATAACTTTGAAAATGATGCTCAGAGGTAATATTTAATTAACAAACAAGACAGAAAGAAAAATACTATTTTTTATTACCAGTTTTTCTCCATATTACTGTTATGTGCATTTTAGATTAAGCATTTTTACTATTATTATTTTGTTACTAGTTTTAGTCCACCTTATTATTGTTGCTTTTAGATGAAACATTTTCATTACTATTATTTTATAACTAGTTTTACTCCATTTTATTATAACACTCCTGATTCAATGTATTCATTAAATGAATATAAAGACATAGTTTCCACTGAGACTTGAATATGTACTTGCTTTTTATGTATGTTGCTTGAACTAATTTGGCCATTCAAACCTTGATTTTTAAGCTGAACAGAAATCTGTAACCATTCTGCTATTTCTTCCTCTTAGATTTTGGAATGCATCTTTGCTTTTTTTAATGCCGTATCATGGCTCTCCACAGTTTCCTTCATTTTATCCTCTCTAAACTACCATGGCATCTTGGGAAAGATAGTAGACTGATTTCCTGTTGACCTTTTTAATGGTTTTTGAATTCAAAGTAGTCTTTCTCCTAGACTGGCTTCTGCCCAAGGCTAGAAAGCTCAGTCTTCTCTGATATTTAACCTATATTGGCTGAGAGGGAAGAGAGATGGGTTCATGCCTTTGCAATAAACATTAGTGCAAATGTGAATGCAACAGACTATGTTAGATAATAAGAGATACTATTTTGAAGTTTCTTAAATTTGTTCTTCTTAAGGAAAGACGTGATTTGTGGTAGGACTTAAATTTGAATCTCATACCTCAGGAACCTATCTTTCATGGACAATGCCTTAACTATTTCAGCTACTGAACAATATTTATAAACTATTTCTTTATTTAATTATCTATTATTAGATAGTAAGTATATTATTTATATTGCAAAACAAAAATGAAAAGGGAGATTAATCCCAGTGAAGTATGTATCTCACCCTAGATCATGCCAGAATAGACATTGCACTCAGTGCCCTTCAGAGAAACCAGGTGCAAGGTTGACCCGACAGATGACCTCCTGGCCACTGATTGAGAGCCACATAAAATATATATATATATATATATATATATATATATATATATATATATATATAGAGAGAGAGAGAGAGAGAGAGTAATTAACAGAGTCAGGAGTTGAAAAAGTCCTGTGTTATCATTAATCAGCACAATGACTGCATTACACCTGTTTCCTTGAGCACAGAAAAAAAACATTACAAAATCAATGGAAGTTTCTTGTTTGTTAATCATATATTTGGTTGCTAGTATATTTTGTTTTATTTGGTATAGTGTTACTTTCATCCTTTACAAGTTCAGATTAATTGATAAAGTCAAATAAATAGCATCAACAAATCTGTGATATTTGCTTGACATTCTTCTAAATGACACCAAAATAAACAATTGAAATTTGGAGAATATCCAAATGAAATTAATTAACAACAACAAAAGAAAAAAAAAGAGAAAAAGAAAGAAAGAAAAAGAAAATAATACACTCAAACATGTTGGTAAAAAAAGCTACAGCTGAAATACTTGTACATGTTTGTTCTGAGGTACCAGAGGGATTTCTGTTAAACATTTTAAATGATGTACCTTCTGCTTAAATTCTTTTTAACCTTTCAGCACACATTATTGATGAATATTTCTTCCTCTTACATTGCATTTTTTTTCAAGGGTATTCATCTCTAATAACCTCACTGTTGATTTCATTCAAGATCATTGGTTATGTTATTATAGCAGGATATAACAACACAACCACACTATTGTCAACTTGAATGCTAATAAGAAATCTTGAATGACTGATGGAATAAAAATGATTGATACTAACATGATGAAAGCTTTCAAAACATGAAAACAAAAAATGAAAATCCTGTGTAGCAAACTGAATGAGTTCTTTTCTGCTACCTACAAAGAAATATTAGCTTGATGAAAAACGAGAGGTTTATAAGAAACTTTCTCCAATTTACAAGGTATTGAATTTGTTGGCATATAAGATCCCTCCTCTGTATTTACATCTTATATTCCAGTATTATGGAGCCAGGCTTGGTAAACATTAACTTACTAAATACCTCAACTTCACATATAAAACCCAGGAGATATTTTTGAGTTATATTTTAGGGAAAAGGAACTGGAGTTTTAAATGCCATCAAATATGTATCTCAGATCAATACTGATATTAAAAAAGA
>CAHIKZ030005303.1:807500-842500 GCA_903632075.3 Acanthosepion pharaonis
AATTCCATTCAGATATGAAATTCACAATCAAATTCTCTTTGTTGCTGAACTGCTTTCTCGAGAGCTTGTACTTTAATGCTCCATAAGTTTTCTCTGGGGTTGAGGTCAGGAGATTGGGGCGGCCATGTCATAACACTCACCTGCTTCTCATCAAAGTATTCCTTCATCAATTTTGATTTGTGACAGGAAACATTATCCTGCATAAAAATGACCTTGGTGGGGTTGATTTGCACCCTTTCAGCAGAGGAGAGCAGACAAGACTCTAAAATTCTCTTGTACTGCTTGCTCCTGAGGGTCTTTTCGATAGGTTTTAAGAAACCAGTTCCATGAAAAGAAAAGCATTCCCAGAACATTATACTGAATGATGCTTGACAGTACTTAGTGCTAAATTCAAAGCTTTGAATACTTCTTCTTCGGATTTTAGATCGCTTATCCTTTGAATTTAGCTCAACCTTTGTTTCATTGGAGAAGGGAACATTCTTCTAGTCTTCTACAATGAAATTTTTGTAATAGTGAGCCCATTCAAGTCTCTTGGCTTTGTTGGCTTTGCTTATTAGTGGCTTAAACCTTCATGTGCAATTTCTTGGCTAGTTATAGTCCTATTATTCACAACTTCTCTCTTAATTACACTGCCAGTTCTATCATCAATCTTTTTCTTTCATCCCGTTGTTTCCTTCCTTGGAGCAGGAGTGGCATCAGTATGTGCCCTAAGCACTCAAGAGACAGTTGATTGTGAGGTTATAGCAATTTCTGCAATTTCTCTCGTGGACTTGCCTGCTTTCGAGAGGGCAATAATAGATGCCTTAAGTGGTTCTGAGTGGTTATTTCAAGCTGTTTTTATACTGTATGAGGCTTTCTGGAATATTCTGGAATACTCTAGATTTAATTTAAGCTGTTTTAGAATTCTCTAGAATATTGCTCTGAGTGTATTGTAAAATAGTTTTCAATATTTTGTCAAAAGCTCTTTAAATTTACCAGTTTAATCATTAGAATGCGATATCTAAGTCACTTTTTTTGCACAGAGTTTTTTCCTGAATCTCATTTATATCCAAATTTATAATTATCAATAGAATACCTTAGGGTAAATAAACGTTTTTTCCTAGATGCTCAGGAAGGGGTCTTTATATTAGTAAGATTAAAAATCAGGTGTGTCACTATTATCGAACAGCACTATATATATATATATATATATATATATATATAGTTATAATATTAGGAAAATAAATCAATTAATATTAAATAATTAATATAATTTAATTTAATATAGATAGATTTAACAAATTAAAACAGGCTAGAATCCATTTCATGATGGTGAGGATAATGAGATTGGAAAAATAAATAGATCAATGATGATAACCAATGTGAATGGTTTTCCCTTTAACTCTTGTCATTTCAATGCTGGCCATGAAAGAGTCAATCCTCGCAAAAAAACAAAAAAACACCTAAATACTTCTACTGTCAAAATGTGGGTGCCAATATATCCCACATCCAACCTTTAGTACTAAACTCATTTCCAAGTTTTGACATCTGCAAGAATAATAAGGCAATCCCTGTTACAAACACCTGCTCAGGCACATTTTATGTTTCTTCAACATCCACAGAGCCAACCTTTGATTATACTGCAAATTTTTCAAGAAAATTTTAGTGATCATTTCTAGGAGAGCATGCACATCTGGTTGGTCAATAGATGAACAAGGTCAGTATGCTTAAACTCTCGGTCACGATGACTTATGACTTCATGCAAGCACAATCACTAAAGAATTTTATCTACATAACATCCCTCACATGGCTTGGGTCAACTTATGTAATGATTTTCAGACATTTCTTAACAGTGCCACTTACTGGAACCATTTCCCCAAGCCAATATTATGAAGTAGTGACATCTTTTGACAAACTGACCATGGTGGGATTGAAACCTGGGTCTAATGCTCTAACAACTTAGGTCAAAGCTCATATATATATATATATATATATATATATATATATATATATATATATATATATATATATATATATATTGTTTATGTGGAGTAATGGATAGTGGCTCAGATTGAGGAATTGGAGAGCCAAGTTCAAATTCCAATTGATCCATTAACTTCACTTACGAGGTAATACCCTTGGGAAAGGTATGAATCCTCTTTTTCTCCACCCAGCTATGGGTAAATAGCAGGACAGAATGGGTTTCTATAGGTTAGAAATTTAAAAGAATAAAAACTTTGTTCTATGATTAAAACACTAAAGTTCTTAATGAGTAAAATTTTCAGATAGAAACTCTTTGAATTGAATGTTTTCAGAAAACCAGACAAATTTCTGAGAGAAAATCAAACACAAAAATAATAAGTTTATGCTAATCTTTCCTACAACAATTTTTTTTGTCGATATTTCTGAGATAAGGTATTATGTACACTATTTACATTATTCGGACTATTGCCCTCATCTTTGTTGCCATATTTATCACAACGTTTCGGACAATGTACACTCTGGCCTTCTTCAGGTGGTTGGAATGTCAAACTGAACACTTTATTTCCTGTCACTGTCCTGCCACTGGATCTAACAGTGGATAAAGGTGTTAGATCCAGTGACAAGACCGTAAGAGTTTGAGTTCAATAACTGGTTAAGGCGGTGGAGAACTTGGAGAGGGAAATTAACAGGAGATAACTGATAACTGACATTCATTAGACATGGCACATGGAACTAGAACAGTCTACCCCAGTGAGCGAAATAAAGGGTTCAGTTCGATATTTCAACCACCTGAAGAAGGCCAGAGCGTACAACGTCCGAAACGTTGTGATAAATATGGCAACAAAGATGAGGACAATAGTCCAAATAATGTAAATAGTGAACAATTTTTTTGCCATGTTAGAGAAATCTTTGAAGTTTACTCAGATCTTTATTGATTAAGGAAACTTATAAGTTCTCATCTGGAATCAAGAAAATACAAACCTTAAGTAAAATGGTCACAATATATAAGGTAAAGAAGAAAATGTCAGTTTAGACTGATGCCAGGAGGATATAGGTTAAAGTAAATTCTTAATTACAAATTGCTGGATGAACTACAATTGCATAAGTGAGTAACTGCTCCTTTAAATAATACAGGATGCCCCCCAAATATTGAAATAATTTTTTAATGTGAATATCTGAGTAACTACATGTCTCAGAAATTAAATAGGTTTCATGTTGAACAATAAAAGAACAAAATTTGAACAAGATCTTCAAAGCGATGTAAATTTTATAATCAATTTCACAAATATTCAACATGTGCACCAACTGTGACATGACACACATCAAGTCGGTAATCCAGTTCCTGCCAAACTCAATGAAGCATATATTGCGTAACATTCTCCACCACAACAGTGATTCTGTTTAATTTCCTCTAAGCTTGCAGGAAGAGGACAGATATAGGCATGTCCTTACACATAGCTCCATAGAAAAAAAATCACAAGTTGTTAAGTCAGCAGAACATGGTGGTCATTACAACAGTACATTGTCATTATCACTGGAATTCCCACTCCATCTTCCTGGTAGATTCGCATTGAGATAAGTCTATACAGTCAACTTGGGTTTTAGACATTTTGTTAAAATTTTAAGGTCATTTGAGTTATGTGGCTATGTTATTAAATGACAAAATGATGTCAGTTTTTTGGAGGACAACCTGTATATTGAAAGATGTACTTCTGATTAAAGAATTCATCTTGTGTTTTTGCTGCATGACAATGCCTGTCTTCATACTGCAAATGCGGAGCACCAAGCAATCCTAGAGCTGTGATATCCTCTTGCATGTGGCATATTCTTCCCACCTGTCATCATTAAACTATCACTTGTTTCATTATATGCAAAATCTTTAGCTGATGAACAATCTAAAAAAAATTCAACCTACTGAAAATTTACTTGAGGAACCAAAAATAGAATCATTCTTTTCTGATATATTAAGCAATTCAACCAACAACTGATATAAGATCAAAGAAAACCTGAGAAGATAGACTAAAGACCAAATAATGGTAAGAGTGAGATTTGCTGATATCAAGCAGGAGACATTCAGCATTCATTGACTGAACAGTTAGAAAAATTTTTCTTAAGATACTATTTCAGGAAATTAGACTTTTTAAGACCATTATTATTACTCTTTTTAGTATTGATGGGAGTTATCTTTCCAATCTTTTATCATATGGAAATTCAACATTTGCTTTTCTACCCATTTCAATTGCTGCTGTTGAAAGTCAAGTAATGTAACTTAATTCCCAAATCCTTCTCTTCATCTTTTCCTCTATCACGCCCCTTTACTTTTGCTCCCATTCTCTGTAACCCGAGTGGCACTCCCACATTGCTTGGGGTGAAATGCTTAAAAAAAAATTCTTTTATAAATAATTATCCTTGAACTTATGCTGTTTCTGATCTTCAACAATGACCTTCCCAATGTTGTCAGTTTCCAACTTAGTATTTATGCTGATGACACAATTACTTACTCTTGTTTTAGTAGCAAGTCCGACAGATCCAACAAATTAAAACTGGTAACTGTCTATATTTCTGAGATGAGATATTATGTACACTATTTACATTATTCGGACTATTGTCCTCATCTTTGTTGCCATATTTATCACAACATTTCAGCCATTGTACGCTCTGGCCTTCTTCAGGTGGTTGGAATGTCAAACTGAACCCTTTATTTTGCTCACTGGGATAGACTGTTCTAGTTCCACATGCCATGTTTAATGGATGTCAGTTATCAGTTATCTCCTGTTAATTCCCCTCTCCAAGTTCTCCACTGCCTTAACCAGGTATTGAACTCACACTCTTTGGGTCTTGTCACTGGATCTAACCAATGCCTTTATCCACTGTGCCATGTGTCCTTAATGATACATGGCACAGAAAATTCTTCTTGTCAGAATGCTTCTTACACATTTATAAATCTACTATTTTTTTGTATATTGAATACTGCTGCCATATCTGATCTGTTGCTCCTACTATATATCTTGTGATTATTGACAAAATTAAAAGGGGCTGTAATGTAATCAATCCTGACCTGGCATCTTGACTTCAGTCATTTTCTCACCAACATGGCTTCCTTCTGTTTTTTCTATAAATATTTTCATGGTGATTGTTTTGATTAGCTTCTCTCCCTAGTGCCTCAACTGCATGAATTTAAGTGTGCTACTAGACTGAGAACTAGGTCTCACCATTTTACTGTTGACCTAGCTAGATGCAACTATAAGTTATATTCTAATAGTTTCTTTTCTCGCACTTCTTTCCTGTGGAACTCCCATACGATTTCTTGTTTTCCTGCCACCTACAATTTTCAAAAATTTAAATGCAACATCAATTGCCATCTTTCTTCCTGAATCCTGTTCATTTATTGTCCTTTTCCTCACTTCTTCTCACTAAAGTCTTCCCTTTCTCTTTCACTCCCTGTAGGCTCCTGTGTCCTAGTAGCATTATCACCTTGCTTGGGGTGAAATGATTAAAAAAAGTAAAAAGTATGGATTGAAAATAAAGACTAAGCTTCTAAGAAGAATTAAACCAATATTATCAGATTCAAATTCCTTAGATGAAGCATTGATTGTCCGTTGTTATTACATTTTGTTGTCATCTTTATTTCTGTTGCTTTTTATTACAACTGTCATTCTACAGTTATTTGCAACCAACTTAGGAGGTGTGAGGCTCAAATGGGAACAATTTTGGTCAGCTTATTTGTATGTACTTGATGAGCCAAGGGCAGAATACTCTTGTGTAGGGACCCACTAATCAGCAAGTAACAAGAACCAGAAATATTCTCTTTGGACTATTATTCATTAATACCATTTCAACCAGTTCTCTAAGAATATATTCTTGGATAAAGAAATGGTACAGCTATATTTCCTTGATCGGTTTTTCTCTCTTTTAGTTACAAGGAAATTGCAACTGGTTGCATTTTCTTTTAACTGTAGTACAAAGAATTATTCCTTCTTTAAAATATCTGTGTTCTGTTTAAAATATCTTACACTTCTTAATATAAAGAAACCCAGAGCTCGAAGAATGTGCAGATAGTCAAATATCTTCACTTCATGATATGATTAGAACAAAACAAAAACATTCATATTAATGTTTTGGTAGAAAGAATTTTCTAATTTTGATTGTTAATTAGTGAAGGATATGAAAACATTTCCTCTTACCATTAACTCACTTCATAACTGACTTCATAATTAATGTATTTAAAGGCACTCAGATAATGACCATTAATCTCAGTGTCATATAACTTTTTCTTTATAGAAATTATAATTGCAAATCTGATCAAAGGAGAAAATAATTCACTATGACAAAAATGTCTAGAGAGTGCCTTGATCACAAGGTCATCCACAGTAAATTTGTGCCCTGACTCTTACAACATTTAACCATTCCTGGCAGATGTTCTGTTATCACAATTTGGGATTATCTAATCACAAAAGTGATGGAAACAAAAAGAAAAAGAATCTAAACAAAATCTGTTAGATAAAAAAAAATTAAATTCCCAGTATTTCATGTTTGTGTGCATGTGTAGTCACATCAACGTAACAAATTTAGACCAATGAAGTCCTAAAAAACAAAATGTATCACAAGAAACTTTTTCCACTTTGTCATACATTTTTTCCCAATTGCAAATAAATAAGGGAAAACTACTCTGTAATTAGCATAATTCCAACTATATTCAAAATTTAAAGTTAGCTTTATTTATAGTTGTACTAATCCATAATCAGCAGGAGTTTCATGATAAATACTTTTTTCTAACATACATGCTTTCAATTAAAAAAGATATTCCTGATAAAAAATGAAAAATAACTCAAAAGACTAAAAATTTTGGCATAAAGAAAGGAATCCTGTATTTTGTAAAAACCATATTTCTATAAATAAAAAACATTTTTATGAAATAAAATATTATTTGATGAACATCATTATTTCCTGCTGCAATTAGTAATCTTTTCATTTCTTTTCAATCTTTCAATTTTGATATGATTTTAACATTTTGTAACAGCATAAAAACGATATAAAAAAATTGAATACTCCATTTTTGTTAAGAAGCAAATTGGAATTGAGTCTTTTAGTTTTAATACTATTGTCCAACCAAAAAACTTACTATGCTGTGCTGTTTTTGCTGAACTATATTAACACAATGACAAACAGAAATTAGACTGATATAAAATAAATTTCACATAAGTTAATACAAGATGAAAGTAGCCAAAGAGAGAAAAGAAAGAGAAATGGAAATGATGGTTACTCTTACAAGTGTATTCTGACTGATTGACTGACTGATTTGTTTTTTTTATCATTTATCAACCCTTTGCAGGTTATTTAAAGCCAGAAAATATTTTTAAATTGTAAGAATGTTTTTGAGATAATACTGATACAAGACCTATTATTAACCCATAACAGTATTGGGAAGAGGTGGATTCATGCCTTTTCCCAAGGGTATTTGCCCATAAGTGAATATAATGAACCTGACTGGAATTGGAACTCAGCTCTTTCATTTTCTGAGCTATTATTTATGAGACCACCTGCACATCCAAGCTTACAGCACCTGGTATTCCCAAGCAGTCACCCATCTAAGTACTGACCAGGCTTGATATTGCTTAACTTCAGTTATCACGCAAGAACCAGTGTTTCAATGTGATATCGTTGTAAGCCTTTTATAAGTGTAAGGCAATGATATATATTAAATTTATAAGCACCCTTTCCAAACTCACTTTTGGGAAGATATGTAGTCCATTTTTGCAGAATTTTGTACATTTATAGATCTACCATTCGTCAGGGCATTAAATATTGCTGCCATATCTGGTCTGGTGCTCCTGTCTGTATATCTTAAGATTCTCAACAAAATCCAAAGAAGGGTCTGAAATATTATTGATTCTGACCTGGCATCTCAATTTCATTAACTTTCCCACAACCATGATGTTGTTTCCCTCTTTCTTTTTAATAATTATTTCCTTAGCAATTGTTCTGAGTTCTCTTCCTTGGTATGTTAACCGTATGAATTTAAACATACTACTAGATTGGCAGTTAGGTCTCATCATTTTATTATTTAAAAAACTAGATGATCTATTCTAATAAATTATATTTTTTTCTAATGAGTAAATTTATTCAACAAAATTGTCATTGGCTTCAACCATGACTTCCAGACGACTTTGAAATCTCCTACAACTCTTCTGGACAGTCTCATTGTTTAAGTTGGTGAATGCTGTCATAATCCTTGCCTTCAGTTCATCTTTGGTCTTAGAAGGAGTTTTGTTGGTCTCTTGCTCAACTGTGCCCTGCATGTAATAATCAAGGGAGTTGCAGTCTGGTGAGTTAGGTGAAGTAAGGGGTGATGTGGCTTCAGAAATTTTCTGACAGACATGACTGGGTTCTTGTCTTTGTGTGGCATGGTGCAGAGTTCTGTTGCTAGACATAAGTTTTTCCAGCAGTCACCCTCTTGACCCAGGGCAGCGCCACCTACTCAAGGCCTCTGTGTTGAGTTTGAGGTCCTGTGGTCCTAGTGATCACTCCAGACAACTTTGTAATCACCATTAGGCTCATCCAACTCATTCCAAATCCTCTGCACTGTTCTGAGATTGATACCCAAACACTGTGAAATGTTTGTATTAGAGCTTCTGGTGTGAATGCCAAGCAGTACAGCATACCGTTTCCAAATTTCTGGTGGAGTGAATTATGTCATGGTGGTCTTTTTTTTTGTAGACGGTGCCCAACTGAACCAACTATACTGTGCATTCAACAAAAATCAAAAAACAAACAATGTGCATGCACAAAATTAAAAATATAAGATGATGATAATTTATCCATTGCACCTTCTGTGTGTGTGTGTGTATATATATATATATATATATATATATATATATATATAATTGTTCTGATGATTGCATTTAGCATGAAACAGATTGTGCCACTGGGTTGTCATCTTTTTATATATATATATATATATATGAAGGATCAATCAGCTCAGTCTCTAGGAATTGACACCCCAGACACTAGCACATATGATTTGATTATAGTGGTGAAGGCTTTATGCATAACTGAGCAAACCTTTCAGCTCTCCAATTCCTCAATCCGAGCCACTACCCACTGCCTCTCTCTCTCTCTCTCTCTCTCTATATATATATATATATATATATATATATATATATATATATAATTGTATTGAATCAGTTGCTAGGTCTGCTGCTAGGAAAGATGGTTCAGTGTCATGGTAAACAATTTTTCTCTTGAGAATCTATCTTAGATATTTATAAGTCTTCCCTGCATTGCATTGAATAGTGTCTGTTCATCAAATATTGCTGCCACATATGATCTGCTGCTCCTGATTGATAGCATCTAAAGAAGAACCTGCAATGTTATTAATCTTAACCTGGCATCTCAGTTTCAGTAACTTTCCCACCACTGTAATGTAGCTTCCCAGTGCTTTTTCTATAAATACTTACATGGTGATTGTTCTGATCAATTCACTCTATGGTACCTAAACTTTATGAATTTAAGTGCAGTTGACAACAAGGTCTCATCATTTTAATGTTGAATTGCTTAGCTGTTTTTGCACTTCTCGCTTGAGAAACTGTCTTCCAATTTCTTGTTTTCTAGTCAATTTTCATTTCCAAAAATTTAAATGCAATATCAATCATTAACTATTTATCCATCTTTTATTGTTTTTGCTCCTTAATAATTTTTTCTTATTCTTTCACACTCAGCAACTACTTATGTCTTAGTGGCTTTGCTTGAGATAAAATGATTATATATATATATATATATATGTGTGTGTGTGTGTGTGTGTGTGTGTGTGTATCTTTGGTGTATAGGATGAAAGTAGAGTTTGACATCAAATTTTAGAATAAAAAGTGCATCTTATACATAAAAAATAGGGTAAATGTACCAAATAAAGCAAGAATTTAAATTAATATTTTCATAACTTAAAATATTCAATACTTCAAAAGAATTCCTAATACAGAATGGCCATTTCCCATGATCCATTAGGTTGTCAGTATGACATGACAAGCAAATTACCCTTACATAGCATCTCTCAGTGAAATGGGGATTGCTTAACAGAGTCTATCTTCTCTCCAACTAAGATATGGCAAGTTGTATTGGCTTACATGGTACCAGCATTAAGGAACCACCCTTGACCTGACCTATTATTGAACATAAAGGCCTACAATTGGCTCTGCTATTTACCCATAGCAAGCAAGAAGTGGTATCATACACAAAGATATTAAGATATAGTGACAACAAAGAGATTCAGAATAATTAATCTTAATGAAGTTTAGTTCCTCTGGGTCTGTTATGATAAATTTATTTATAAAACTTAAACTATACCATATGAAGCTTACATTGTGCATATTTTTTTTTGTGGGGAAGGGGTTTCAGATATTTTATTCTGGCCTGAAAACTTTCTCACATAAACATAAAACTATCATACTTTGATCTGTAAACTGTTTGAAGAGAGTAAAACAAAATATGACACCTGAGAAAAGACCAAAGAATGTTATAAAAACAACAAAGATAAGGACACTAGTTCAAATCATTTAATGACTAATAACAGACTTTCAACAATGACTTTTGTTTATTGTTATCAAGAGAAAACACTGGTTATTGCTAAATGGAAATAATTGCTACTTTAAAAAATGTTTTTTATTCAGATGTAATTCTGGTTATAAATACTATAAGAACATCATACATTCTCATTAGTTTGGATGACTATTATTACTGAACAATGAGTTTGATCCTCACTAGGTGTCCCATACAAAATTCAACATTAAATAATCTAACAAGGTTGACATTATACTTTTAATTATTGCAAACTATTGTTCAAATCTTGGTTGTTAGTGATGTTGTTTTGGCCAAGTACTCTCTGCCCAGCATCGGGTATCCATTGATTGTCTGATATTGGACATCTATTGATAATTGTGTCATTTTGCCCTGTGATGTCAGTTACTGTTAATTGCTTTTAAACCAGTGTTTTACTGCCTAATTCAGGGATTGAAGTCAACAACTAGATGATAGTAACCAACTCCTATAATGACTATGCCACCATCCTGAAGGACAACAGTGGTGTGTTTGGAACCTTATATATTGAATGTCAGATGGTTTAACATTTGGTTATCATGGTGAATTTGTACCACTTTTTATAATTTAATATTTCATTATTTTTACATGAGTAATTACAAATATACATTTAATTATTTCGGAATCTTGTATAATTGGTTGACAGAACATAGATTAGGAGAGCTACTAAAAAGACAAACCTTACTAAGAGCCACAAAAGACAGGAAGTTGTGGAAAGCTATAATCGTCCATTTCCTGAAGGGGCACGGTACAGAGAAGCTCTCATCTTGCTTGATATGTTGTAAAATCAACCAACTGATCCTCATTAACATTATATTAGCATATTACCCATAAAAAATGATGGGATTATTTATGATCAGTATTTCTGTCTCAATTCAGAGTATCTATGCACTCTGCTGTTGATCAAAGTCTCTCTTCTAGGCACATCTACCAAAGATCTGAACACACACTCCTCAATCTTCAGATTGGGATTAGAGTGTAGTAACAGTTCTCCTCTCTACTATGTTTCTGCTTTCAGGCAGTTAGCATTAATAACGGATGCTTGGTTCAGATAATTCCAAACTGACAGCAGCATTGTACTAAAAAGGAAGGGTCAATGGATAGCAAGTTTAGTATGAAAGTGGTCACAGGTACAGGCTAATTTTTTATTTTTATCTTGGCCCATATGTAAATATATTTTTTCATTTCTTTTAATCACATTCACCCCAAGCAAGGTAGTAAAGCCACACAAGGGGTTATTGGGTGTGAGAGAATTAGAAAACAGAAGTATTATTGAGGAGAGAGAACAATAGAAGAGTAATAAGGAGGACAGTATATAACGATTGACACTGCAATCTAACTTGTCTGAAAAACAAAAAACTAGAAGAGGGTTCCACAAGCAAGAAGTGTGAGAAAAGAAACTGTTAACACAGAATGTTGCATCTAACCACTTTGACTGTAAACTGATGAAACCTTGCAGCCAATCTGGTACTGTACTTAAATTTATATGGGCAATCTAAGTTAAACTGGCCATGTATCACATTTCTTGTGAGAGGTGAGTATACAGTCAGTGTAATAGTTATAACAAATTTAGTATAGGAGAAAAGAAAATTGAATATAGAATACGCTGTGTGAGAGGTAGTTTTGCCTAATACTACAAATTGCTACAAAACCACAACTTTAACCTGAAATCAGATCAAGACTCTCATATGGATGTCATTCATGGCACCAAATCTATTCAGAAATATCTAAACTTTTAGTTATATACAACTGCTTTCTAAGTTCAATGGTAGAAAAAGGCTTTGAGCAAGTGAAGCCCAAGGGTCTTAGTAAAGACCATCCTTCTTTGAACTTTGTGGACTAGTGCTACAAAATCACATACAAAGAACTGTACCAAATCACAGAAACCACATCACTTGGTGATTTTCAACAGTAGCAACAACTAAAATGGATATCACTTGTAACACAGAGAAAATAATGACATAATCAAGATGTATATTTATAATTATAGTTGTATAAATTTATAACAATGAATGTAAACTGTTCCAGTGTTTATATATTTTGCTTAATGTTATCAGCTGGTTAGTGTTATGTTAGCTAAAAGTCCCTACTTTGAAGTTATAACAATAAGTGGTTTTCTTGCATTTGTAAATAAAATGACAGAAATTTCAGTATCCTTGGGTAAAAGATCTGCAAATTAACATTAATATTCGAGCTATCTCCCCCTATAAGTTTTCTTCACTATGATGGCATTTTTTATGCCTGTCTATTTTCTGATCTGAATTAATGTGTCCACCTGAAAGGTTTGAGAAAAACAAAATTATCCTTCATTTTTAAAACAAAACAAAGTTAATTTTGGACATTTTTTTTTTTTACCATTCTTTTTTGTTGTTCTTCTAAGCACCATATTTTGGTCAATCTATTCTCTCCCCAGTAAATTGTTAATTAATTCAGTTATTTACCTCTACAAAGTTAATGGATGGTTTCAAGGAGCAGCAGCAATAGCAACAGCAGACTTGTCTCCCTTCCTTCCAACCTCTATTTTACCCAATGATCCAAATATAAATTTATTTAAAAGTTCTCTTTCTCACTTTAATATTTGATGTTTGAGGAACATTTGCCACTTTTATGTTTGGAGATTCTAGGCCACTTCAACTTCTGTGGACATCAATTAATTTCTACTGGATTTTATGTTGATCAGTCCTCTAGAAATTGAGAGATCTTTTCAGCTGGTGACAAAAAAATAGTCTTTTCCTTACTCATATATATGCTATCATTTTAGAATGATATGAATAAGTAGTGAAATATTAAGAAGATATCAGATGTGCTAAGGAAGTTATTTTTTCATGTGCTGAAAGCAACCTAAGTTTTTATCTTTGTTAGCTTATCTTTTTATCATTCAAATGATAGAATATATAATAGACAAATAAGCTAGTAAAAGATTTTATGGATTGATTTATAATATCAACTGATGTCTTAACAGTGATTTTACACTAAAAGTATGAACTTGCTAATGGCACCTGTAGATAAAATGCATCAAAAAATGCCAAGCATGGAATAACTTTTAGCCCACATCATGTGGTTAGCAGTCAATGTATTAAAAACATATTTCATAGTAATTTTTTAAAAAATCCATTTCATGAACTCTTATTAAAATCAAATAACCTACAACCTCTTATGCTGCCAAGGTGGGGTTGGTTTTTTTTGCCTCAAGATAATTTAGGTAAATGTTGAATTTTTTTAGAATTCAAGACTAAATTATATGCTATGTGTGATACATGCTTAGGCAATCATGTAGCTTTCAATACATGACTGATGAGGCAGATTTTTTGCTGCAGTAGGTTGCCATTTGTTTCTGTTGTAGACCAGTTGCCATCCGAGGTCTGTCTTGCTATTTACCCATAGCTGGAGGGAGAAGAAGAGGCTTCATACCCTTCCCAAGGGTATTAGCATGTAACCAAATGTAATGGATTCAATTGGAATTCAAACTCAGCTCTCCAATTTCTCAAGCCAAGCCGCTATCCACTGTGCCTCATTCAAGACTAATGAATTGTATTGATGGTAATACTAATAAAAAATTTAGGAATGGACTTCAAGGAATACATCATTTAGTTTCTTGGTCAATTTCTGTATACAAATGAAGCTGTTATGATAAACACAAATGTTAGCAAATGATTATTGTTATCAAACTCAGTCAGTTTCAAAACTTTATTTGAAAATGAATTAAAAAAATAATGATTTCCAGTCAAAAAATGTCAAATTAATATTTTATAATGTAAAATTATTTATAAGAATGTATATAAATGGCTTCAGTTTTTATATCCTTTGCTTAATGCTATTAAACAATTATTATTATCTAAAAGATACTGTCTTCACAAAGTGATCACAGTCAGAAACTTCCTCTATATATAATAAATATTTTTACCAAAACTGTAATTGTGCTTCCTTGAATAATCTCATCTATATTTTAAAATAGGAAATTTTGATCGTGTGTCAAAAGTGAGGAATAGGTTTTTATTAATAAAAACTCAACCATTGCAAAGAATTTGGTCAAGAAGGCTTAGTGAAAAAACTATATGCACAGTGGAGAATTTGATTTAGAAATAGCTATAAGCTGGCAATGTTAACAAAAAAGAGAGAATTTGGAGGAATAAAACTTTAACAGAACATTTAATATTAAAACATGTAAATTATTACAGCATGAATAAAAGCATGGTAATAAAAATGGACCAATGACACAAAGAGCACACACACACATATATATTGCTGAAGAGTGTTCCAGAAATAATGCCTCCTATTTATTTCAACAGAAACTAATATAAAAACAGGGAGCTTATTAACACCATGATATTGAGAAAGATTTTGCTGACAACAATAGTTTTTTGTATACAGTTGCAACCAGTGTCTATGTATTTTCACAGGTAATTATCAAGAGCCTGTACAAGGCTGCTTAGAATACATTATCAACCACCTAACTGTGCTCACATCTATTGTTTGGTTTCTGTAAGCATTCAGCAAGCAGTGATAAGAGCCAGTGGGATCAAATTTTGCCAGATGGAGAAATTCAATCCTTCATATACATTATCATAACAGATGCAATTTGGCCAGGCTGCTCTCAACTATCTGTATCAAGGCAGAAAAAGAAAACTTACAGATTATTGGTGAGAAGGTTCATTTTCAGCTACTTTGTCACCAACATCTATCTGCCTCTGACAACATGGTTCAGCATGATAAAATAGGAGGTATCACTTTTGGAATTATATATACATACACACACACACATATATATATATATATATATATATATATATATATATTTGTATATTTAGGCAACAAATTCTCTTTTAGGCATGTCTGATTAAATAAATTACAGAAATTATGTTTGCTAATTTTTAACAAAATCCATTCATACTCACAAATAACCTTTCTTTTTGATGTTAAAAATTGAGAGAAATGTGCTATAACTTTAAATTTTTTTATTTTAATTTCTGAAGTACTTTTGATCTTCTTCCAAGATCATCTTCAGTGGTGCAAGTAGTACAAAACTATATGTTGTTCATTAGTACAAGTATTTATACAAAGTTATTGTTATCCATTACTGTAATTTTTACATTATACTTTTAAATGAAAAATTAAAATAAAAAATTTAAACAGTTATAGCACATTCCTCTCATGCTTTAACACTGAAGGTTATTCGTGAGTATGAACAGATTTTGTTAAAAATTAGCAGATATAATGTCTGTAATTTATTTAATCAGACATATATATATATGTGTGTGTGTGTGTGTGTGAAAAGAGAGAGAGTATGTAGGTACATCAATAAGTCCACACCATAATGATAACAAAATATTTATCAATATCTTTTTTTGTTAATGCACTTAATCTAAAGGCTTTTCATTAATTGCAAATATTGTATATTATACAGTCAAAACTTTGACTAAAAATTCATCTAATAACTGTGTCAGGCTACAGACTTATTGATAAACCTTCATATACTGACTTCAATAATATATATATATACACACACATCACATATTTAAAGTCAGTATACACAATTACTATACACACACATACATACATACACTCAAATTGTATGCATTTGCCCTTAGGTATACATGCATTTATATCTATGAATATATACATCTATATATATATTGATGTAAATACATATCTATATACATATATGCATTATTATATATACAGATGTAAGTATATATATATACATACATCACAAAGATATATACACATATGAATAAATGCATATCATAAAGGCACATAATTACTGATGGTCACTGGAAAGGTGTTATTGTATGCAAGCTGAGGTGATGTCATTGCAAACACATGTCAACACATTAAGCAAATATAAAGATTTACTGTGCACTGCTTGTAAAAAGCTAAATAAATAAAGCCAAGTGTTGTTAACAATGGGCAGCTATAGCTAAAAAAAAGAAACACAAAAAACAAAACAAAAGGGGTTTGGACAGGGCTGGGCCGCGGCCATTATTCATTAAATTACATGAATGGTCGTTTGGTCCACTCAGGCCAATGGCACTTGTGACAATTTCATGGACACAAAAAAATCAGTTGCACTTGTCCCAAAAAAAAAAAAAAAAAAAAAAAAAAAGAAAGAAAAGGTGTCACAAAAGAAGAAAAAGAGAAAAAAAAAACTGTAAACACACTTTAGTTGAATTTTTTTTTTTTTTCTTAGATCAAAATTGTCCTTACAAAACATAACCATTGGAAATCTGTACCGAAGCAGTACTGGAAATGTCAAAAACATTTTCTAACAATCAATGAAAATACACATTTTTTTGTTATGCAAAAGTGGTTTCAAAGATATATCAATGATATATGTGTTTGTGTGTGTATGTAGCTGTTGATGGTTGTGTCAGCAAAAAGTCACAAGTCATTGCGATTAAGAGTTTGGGTATACAAAAGACTGATCACGATAGATTATGCACTCTCTCCCCTGGAGACTGTAACTAAGGTCTGATCAGCATCATTGTGGTATGAGTGTGGGTGTCTGTAATAGGGATTTGCTGGTCACCCTGGCAGACAGGTATACTTGGAAGCAAGTAGCCAGGAAGATGCTTCTGACCAGGCTGTGTGTAGGCTTCTTTGTCATGCAGAGTTATACACCAAAATCAAACTCACACAAATAGTTTCATTAAACCGTCTTTGATTCACAGCCACATCTCCACAAATGCCACCAGTGGGGAGAAAGCGAATAGGGAGAAAGGATGCAAGGGGGTGCAGACGACAATGATTCTGAGGAGCTTTTTACTATGGTACCTAGAATTTTTTAATTTGTGCAGTACTAGACTGGCAATGAGATCACATCAATTTGCAGTTGAGCTAGTTAAATGTAACCATAAATTCTATGCTAAAGTTTCTTTTCTCACATGTCCCACTTATGAAACTTTCTTATGGCTTCTTGCTTACTAGTCATCATTAATCTTCAAACATTTAAATGCAATGTCAACTTCTATCTACTCTACTTCTGATGACTCTTTTCTCTTTGCACTCATTAACCCCTTTGCTACCTTGCTTAGGGTGAAATTGAATAAAATTATATATATATATATATATATATATATATATCTCAATCATTAATGTTCCAATCATGAGAACCAGGTTGAAATCTCATCATTCAGTCAATTTGTGAAAGAGGTGACTTATTGATAATGTCAGCCTGCAGAGATGATGATCTCAGCATGTGGCACTATTGAAAACTGATTGAACACAATACCAAAAGTAAACCAAAGCCTTATGATTGAAACTGAGTATATGAAATTGTTCAGAAACTAGCAGTGGTTGTGCTAGTACAAAGTCACAAGTCATCATGACTGAGGATTTGAGCAGACTGACCTTGTTCAACTACTTACCCTGCTAGATAAGACACTCTCCCCTAGAAACTGTAACAAAGGTTCACTCAGCATAGTTGTAGCATAAACCACGTTGAACTTGGTGGGTTGAGTGGGTGTTGGTAATTGAAATTTACTAGCCACCCTGGCAGAGAGGTGTACTTGGAAATGAGTAGCCAGCCATAATATATATATATATATATATATATATATATATATATATATATATATATATATATATATATATATAATGGATATCTACTAAATTTTGAACATGGCCACTTTCTGGACTCTTTTAAGAAAGTACCTGTAACTCAGAGAGATTAGATTGATAACATGACTACCACTCTCTGAATATCAGCTTCTAGTATCCAGTGACAAGAATGCTTAAGATTGGTGACAGCATCAGTTGTAGATTTTAATTCACTTCAGAGATGTCCTTCTCTTAGACTAGTTGCCACCTAAAGCTGTAGAGCTCTGTCTGCACTGCTATTTAACCCATAGCTGCGGGATGAAGAGATGAACTTTACCTTTCCCTTAGGTATTGGTACAAAAGTGAAGGTAACAAACTCAATTGGAATTTGAATTTGGCTTTCCAATTTCGTGTCCGAATTACTCCACTTGAACATCCATAAATATGATGTTACCTAAAAGCATGAGGAATTTGAACAGATCAAATAATTTGTTGGTTATTGTTGTTTTTTTGTTTAACAGCATATCAACCTCTATAGGTTATTTAATGCTGAAATCTAAATATTTAGTACACAATTTTTATCTGTTTTATTTTTGGAGATAATAATGAATTAGTGATGCAAGTCTTACTGATTAACCCATAGCTTGAGGGAGAAGAGGGGGATTCATACCTTTCCTAAGGTCATTTGCACATAAGTGAATTTAATGAACTCAATGGCAACTGGAACTCAGCTCTCCGATTAACAATTCTGTGCCATCATTCACTACACCACTTGCACATACAAGCTGGCAGCATCTGGTATTCCCAAGTGGTTAACCATCTAGGTAATGACCAGGCTAAATGTTACTTAACTTCGGTGATCATATGGGAGTCAGTGTTTGAACTTGATGTAGCTGTAAGCCACATCTCTTTGTGTGTGTGTGTGTGTGTGTGTGTGTGTGTGTGTGTGTGTGTACATATGTAAAATTTCAGATAGAGCGCATATCTGTAAAAAGGCAATATGAATAAAGACAAAAGGAAAACTTCTCTTCAGTAATGTGTTTCATCATCTGAACGACTTTATCAAGGCAAATGCAAGGTTTTTATTTTGTAACAAGTATTTATATATATTTTTGGGTTTTCATAATTTTTAGGTCTAAGAATGCTCATAAATATTCATCAAATTAACTGAAAAGTTAGGCAACTTATGGGGCAATCCAATTCAATGTCTAATAAATGAAAGTGATTATGTTTTAGAATTTTTTTTATATATGCAAATTAGTATTTAAATTATCTTAATTTGGTTATTGATTTATGTGTTATATATTTTAAATAAGATGAGTCTATGAATTTAACTGTTTTCTTTTAATTTTTTAACATTTTTCTAGTCATGTATGTTAACATTGGAAAAGGAGTAATTCTTTCAGAAACGGAGATATTGGAAAAAATCCATGGAGCAATATATATATATATATATATATATATATATTATATACACAGACACACACAATAAAATGTTTTTTAAACAATATGAATTATGTCTATTGGCCTGTGCATATCAGAGACTTAATAAAGAAAATATACTATCTGCCATACTGGATCAAATGATGGTTTTTCTTACAAAGGCGGAGCTAGGTTCAAAACCTTCCAGAGAGAATGTTTTATTGTCTCTAAAATGTACAGGCCAGTAAATGTGATTCACACATATTTAAAAAAAAAAAAAAAAAAAAAAAAAAAAACAGGATGTCTACTCAAACATGGGTATCCATAGAATAATGTTTGGAGTAGTAGGAGATATTGTTAGATAAAAAATCTATTAATTTCTTAGCTATGTACATCTGTACACACTGGTTAGTAATAAATACTAGATTTATGTTTATTGGTTTAACAATATTATGAGTATATTATTAGTGAAGCTTTCCTTCTTTAAAAAATAACTTATTTTAAGTGATTAAACTTTTAAAGAAGTGTGTCTACAGTTTCTATTGAAATGCTTTTTGATAAAAACAATGAAAGAATGGCTGATAAATCTGTAGAATTTAAGTAAAATGCTCTGTTATAATTCATCTTTCACAAAGTGTCATCGACCCATTGTACCAAAGAAGAATCCAAGGTTAATAAAAATCACTTTGTTTTATGCTATCAAAACTTAGATCATTTTCAGACCCAACTTTGTGGCTTTTATTCGTTAAAAATTACTTTGAATAGACGAAAAAAAAAATTAAACACTGATTGCTTTTTTTAGTCTTGAGGTACAATGGGTTCATAAGATGTTCTGAATGAATAAAAAAAAAAAAACTTTATTATAAAATGTGAATATTCTGGAATAATGACTCAAATGTTATGTCTCATGCTGAACAGAATAAACTAATAATTATTGCAATGTGGTTTATTATTTAATAAGGTGAAGCAATGAGATTACTGATGCCATCAAATGATTCCAATCTGAAACAAGGGATCCCAGCTAATGAAAAATCAGAAGACAACGTCTTAGAATGAAATTGTAAATAAAATAATCCAAAGAGAATTATGATCATGCTATCTGCAATCGGTAAATTCATCCAAAATTTAAATGTTTCAGTTTACCTAGAGAAAAAGAAAAATGGTGTTTTCTTTTAAATATCTGTTTAAAAAACAAAAACCAATTTGGTTTCACCAACATATATATATCAACATATATATATATATATATATATATATAGTAAATCCAAATACAAAAAAAGAAAAAAAAAATTTGACATGAATGGACAATACATCTCAACCATTCATGTAATTCTGAAAATAGCAACCTGGGCAGCTAATCTAAGAACTTGACAATGATTATATCAATCAATAAAAAAAAATAATAATAATAGTAGTAGTAGTAGTAGTAATAGTAGTAATAACAGGTTACTGGCCTGGTGTGGGACAAAATGTACCGTATTCCTGGACAGCTAGGTAATAATAAAAAATTTCAGATTAAAATAAACCACCAGCAGCAAACAAAAACATGCGTGATGTTGTGAAAACAGTTATGAGAAGGGGGGCTGCTGGCGGACAGCAAATGTCTTATTTTATTTTAGTTAATTTTAATTTATATACATACATTTATGTTGTATATAACTTTGAACAGAGTCATTAACATTTCACTGTTTTCTGTTTTTTCTTTTTTTAAATTTAATCTCTTCATGTCTTTTACGTTTCTAATGTAATGTTTTTAACTGATTTATTCTAATGATTTTCCTCAGGTGAGCTATGCATAACTATAGGATCTCTTCATTCAGCCATGTGAAGCAAAAATTAACAAAAGAATATAAAAAGTTTAATAATGTTGTTCAATTTTTCTCCTTTCCACAGTTGGAAGAGATCCTTTTCTTTTCCTACAAAAAGGACACATCTGAGGAAAGCTGAAAGACTGCATTAGTAAAATCAAAGACATGAAGAGAAAATTAAATTTTCCCAAAACAATATATATATATTCTTTTGCAAAAAGCTGGACAAGAGAAGAGAAATACAAGTAAAGACACCAAATACTTTTACAGAAATGAATAAGCAAAAAATTCTACGTTTTAATGATTTCGGTAACAAGCATATAGGACTAAGAAGCCAAGCAAACTAGCCACCCCTATCAACTGGCAATATAATTTGACACAATGTTTACATGAGTTACTTTATGTCAAATTGTATTTTTCTTGAATATTACCAAAAAATAGGGAAAAATTGTATTCACTGCAGGAAAAACTAATTTTTGTCACAAAAAATAAAAATAATCTCATATTTGTTCCATTTTATTTTTTACCTTTTATGAAATTGCAGGGATATTTTTTCAAATGATGTTTGCTTGTTTAACTGCAAATGAACTTCTTATGGGTCATTTAATGCTAAAATTTAATTTTTGGGGAGATTGAGTAATTTTTTCTTTTTACAAAATCTGTTACTGTTAATTTTTTCTTTTATTAATATTTTTTAAATCTATACTTTCAGTTTTTTTACCCTAGTTTAGGGGGTTCAATATTTGACCATAACTGTCACCCTAACAGCTTCTATCCCCCTGGGTCAGGGTAGACTTAAGAACAACAACAATTAAGAGATAGTTCCACGCTCCTCAAAACCTCCCAATCAGAGGTCTTGTTACTGGATATAGTTTATTGTCATACCAAGGATGGTTTTTAAATTAAATATACCAAAAAAAGAACTGGTAAGTAATTAAATTACTATAACCAATTGAAGCAAGATGAAAAAATTCTCCTTCATAACTGATAACCTGGTCTTGATTTATTCTTTGATATTTTTATAAGATGAAACATTTTTAATCATTATTCATTTTTTAGCTAGGCTTTATTTTCAACTTAATTTTATTTGCTTTCAAAATGTATGAGCCAAAAATGAATACTGATTGACAATGAATACAATATTATTAATGTAATAAAATGTAAGTAGAATTAAGATGAAAGAAGAGTTAATCAAAGTTAATAATGATTGATAATGCTTCATCTAATAACAATTCAAGAAAATATTACTCCTAGTATTAGGAGTAATAAATATAATATAATAAAAAAGCAAGTAAAATTAAGATGAAAGAAATAGTAAAAAATTAATAATGGTTGACAATGCTTCATTTAATAAAAAATAAATCATGATAATATTACTACTAAAATATTTAGATAAATAAAAAAAATGAAACCTTTCTGATATTGTAAGTTCTGAAGTGAACTGATTCAGTAAAGAATGGACATCTTAAAAGTAAAGATTTCAAGTAAGGACACTTATAATTAATATCAGAAAGAGACAGTTGAAATTTCTAGAGCACTTAATGAGGAAATTGGGCTTGGAAAATTTGACACTCACAGGACATATTGAAGGCAAGAGAGACAGAGTAAAACAGTGCATAACCTACCTAACAAGCTTGGATGACAAAACAGGTTTGAGACAAAATTTGCTAAGAGCTATAAAGGATAGAAAATTGTGGAGAGCCATGATCATCAACATCATGAAGCAACACAGCATATAGAAGAAGTTAACTTTGTCATACATTGATGATATAAAATGCAATTACTTATTTGCACTCATTAAGCAATTATTTCTGACACATAAAACTTTGAATGATACAACTGATAATATCTTTACTTCCAACTTACATTTCACCTTTCCTTTTCAAATTCAAATTTTTTTAAACAAAACCTACAAATAATTCTGAAAATTATTTGGGTATTTAAAATTGAGAACTTGATCTAGATTAACTATATCAAGCAAAGTGATCAATCAAGGGACATAACTCATATATCGCCACTTAATTCCCTTGAGCTATAAAAGGTGATTTATACAAAGAAAGACATATCATTTTGGATTTAAAACACATTGTGTCTTGATGATATGTTTTATTGAAGGATATTGCTTTATTTGGATTCTTTTTTGTTAGTTCCAATCCAATTCCAAAACATCCCAAATTTATAGACAAACCCTACAAATGCATACTGGGATTTCTTCCTAAAATGGATCACTTCTCAGCCTCATCCACCATAATTTTCTTCTTTCTTATCTTCAAAACATTACAATCACTTGACAAGATCCAGTGTGTACTACACCCACCACCACAACAAAACACCACCATGAAAATATTTTGCAGATTTTGACATCATTCTAGGGTCTTTTTTGGTTCCAATCTGTGAATTTGTTTTGTTCATGCTACATTTCACCAAAACACAATAAAATTCACTATTTTCTTATCTATAATGTTGAATGTGTTAAAATTATTGTACTTTTTAATGAGAAAAATCTCAAATTGTTAAAAGTTTCAGCAAAACATTGTTTATTTATTTTAGATAGAATGATCTATCATGAAACGTCTCTAATCTTTATTTAGATACATCTTACTTATTTTAATTTTTTCTAGTTGAATTGTTCAATAATTAGGTTACAATAAAACTACTTTATGAAAATTGAAATTTAGTAGAGTGGGTGGAGGAATAATCATAGATTCGGTGGGAAGGATTGTCCACTAGACACTTACATCTGTGCTGCACTTGGCTATATCCCTTTTACGTGTGAATACAATTCTTACCATGGGAAATTTTTGCTTTATTACTGTTGCTGTGCTTCGTTTTGACTTGCATATATATTATTTTTTAGTATCATTTTGCCCTGTTCTTTTTCTTCCTTTTCTAATTTGTTTATTGAGAACTTTGTCAATTCTGTTTGTTTTTATCAATTGTACTTAACCATGGCCAATTAGAGGAAAAGTGTTTGTAATCTTTGGAATATATATAGGACCATCATTTTGTTTTCTTTTTTAAGTAAATCACATTTTATGTCTTAAGATTTGGCAATAAAAAGTATTTTTATTGCTGAAGTGCTTTAATGAGAAACTGTTATAAAAATCTCTAGCAAATCAGTTAAAAGATTGCTAACAGTAAAAAAGAAAAGAATTCCTCAATTCATCTATTAAGCTTTTGATAGATAAATAATTTGTTTGATATCCAATATCTGTTTTTTATAAGGAAGAATGTGAAACTTAACACAAATGGTTTCTTTACCTTGGGCTTCCAGTTTATTTCATTTGTGTTACAAAATATGAAAATAAACATTACTTTGCAGCCTCTAATGTTACAGTTTATAACAAGAAGCTATTGTTTAAGAGAAAAGACATCAAAATAACAATATAGGCTCTTGAGGGACATGAGCTCAAGTTTAACAAAAAACAAAACAGGTGAATAATAAAAATAACCTGTGAACATAATGCAAGGTGTGTGCAAAATAATGGCATTATTTAATGAGTAAATTCTTCAGGTAGAGTGCGTATCATAGAGTATGTTTGGCTGTGTATCCACATTTGTGTGTAGCTGTAAATGTGTATGTGTGCATGTGCATACGTGGCTGTAAATGTACATGAGTGTGTGCATGTGTGGCTGTAAAGGTGCATATATGTGTGTATGTTTAGCTGTAAATGTGTCTGTACTTATAGCTGTAAATGTGTATGAATGTGTGTATATGTGTGTGCCTATGGGTTGCTGTAAATGTGTATGAGGCTATAAATGTGTATGAGTATGTGCCTGTGGCTGTAAATGTGTATACATATGTATAAATGTGTATTAGTGTGTGTGTGTATGTGTAGTTGTTATTGTGTATCAGTGTGTGTGCATGTGCGGCTGTAAATGTGAATGAGTATGTGTCTGTAAACGTGTATATTTGTGCATGCATGTGTGTTTAAATGTATATGAGTCTGTGTGCATGTGTGGCAGTAGATATGTGTGTGTGTGTAGTTATAAATGTGCATATGTGTATGCAGTTATAAATATGTATTCTGCATGTAATTGCATATACCTGTTGCAGTTATTTACACAAATATATATGTGCATATCTAACATTTTAAAAAAAATAAAATATAGTTTATAGAATTCATTTTTTTCTTTTTGGAATGAGAAGTTATTTAATTATTATATCTGGGCTATTATCCACTTATTTGGGATTATCCACTTATTTTGGATTATCTACATCTTCAGTATTATCATAATGTTTTGGCCATTGTGCCACCTGTCCTTCTTCAGGTGTTGCTAAATTCAGCTAACCTTAATTAGAAACTAGGTATTACAGATGTCAAGTTTGATACTGTGCTTACATCATTCATATATATTTCTAGTTTGTCTGATTTTTTTTTCAAATATTTTTAAAAACCTTGGTGGGGGGGGATTTTTTTCTGAAAACATTGGGAGATTTTTTATCTTAAATGAAAAATAAACATGTATACTTTTATTCATTTATGTAAACCTTTTTTAATTAAAATGTATATATCCATTTGTTCTTTATCTTTTTTTATAAAATAAATTCTGTTTTCATATGCAAAAAAATTAAGTCCCGACAACTCTAAAAATTCAGGGATTGATTTTACACAGTATTGATATTATGAACATGACTTCCCTTCTAAAATAATAAAAAAATCTATATGCTTTTTATTTTAATAAATGTCACACCTTGAAGAAGGGCTAATGAATGATAATCCATAAAAATGATTTTGAAAGACATTTTCCCCTATTTTTTTTACAAGATAACATGTCTTCTTAAGTAGTGCCTTTTGTGAATTCTTTTGCTCTTTTTTTCTACTTCCTGTGTCTCTGCATTTTTTTCATTTCTTGCTTTCCCTCTGTTCCTCATTCACATGTTCTTCAAACTTGAAATTACAAGTTTATAAAATCACCCCTTTTTGATTTCTAATTCTAGCTGAGTGTCAAGCAATAAAATATATATATTGTTATTTATTTCTTCTTTTTTAACAGATTTTTCATCTCTTCAAATCTTTCTTCCATCTGACTTTCATATATTTTTTTATAACTATTTTTATGTATGGCCAGGAAATATTTATTTAGAGGGTTACAGAATAATAGGTAAGGGACACAGTTTATGAGGATATGTGAGGAAGATAAGAGTTAATCCTAGACTTAATCAGGTTAATATTGCAATGATCGGGGAAGTATCCTCTTGAGTGTCAGTTCCACAAAGTATTACTTTGTGGGAAGAAGTTTTTCAAGTGGAACTTATATCTCATCAATGGAATATGAAGGGAATGAGAGTGGTTCATGATAATAGGCATGGCATGGTGGGTCCTTGCTATGAAGATTAGATCTGGTAGAACTAAGGAATGTAGTTTGCTTGAACACTTTCCATGGAAATAGCGATAGATTAGCAAGAGGTATACAAAGGGGTTGTAGGGTGAAAAATAATTCCTCACCCACAAGAAAGCATAAATGCTTTTTGACTTGATTGAGATTAGAAAATGAAGACTGGGATGCTCCTGACCATATATGGCAGCAGTACTTCATTTCCTGATCTAGCACTTGTAAAGGTAGAGGATAGCTGGAGTCAGGTACTTACTGGTGTGGTACATTTTTTCAGGATTTTTAGCAACTGATCATATGTATTAGGTCTGGGTTGTGCTTAAGTCTCAATAGGAGCTCAATGCATGGGGCCTTCACAAGAGAACACATTTTCATCACAATAGCTGAAAATCATTATTGTATGGACTGGAAACTTACAATGGCTCACATTTTTGAATGCTCTGTGGTGTCTGAAGTGCTATATTATGAAAGGTTTCCGTTTTAAATCCAGCAACTTTTCCACTTAAAAGTAATGCCTTCAATCTTGGTATCAATTTGATCTCTTGATGAATCTACATATGTTCAGGCAGTTGTTTCCAGAATAAATTCAACTTATGTGGGCACCCCAAGGCGGTGTAATGGTTAGCAAGCTTGTCTCGCTAGAACAATTACGACTGAGTAGTAAGTTCGATCCTCACTGGGTGCCTCATACTTTTGGCCTTGTGCCACATCTAAGCTACGTTTGGAAAATCAATATACATTCATCTCATCTCTACTGAATATTTATTGGTGAATAAAATTTTCTTTGGCATTGATATTATGAATATCTCCATTAAATGAATCAGCACATTGAACATCAGCAATTAGTTTTACTTCAAACATTAACCTTTTGTTATAATTCCACATTTCACAGTATATTTACTTTAATTAAAAAAGAAGACATACAACTGAATATTTATGTTACAAGCATTTATCTACATGTGTACATTTCAAAAAGCTGTAAAGTTTTTTACAGAACCCACCAATGCTACTGCTTATAAACACCAAGAATAAACACATCCATTTCAATATACAACATTTTTAAAGCACTGAAACCATCTTTGCCACACAATAAAAGTGTTGGTATATATTAGTTCATCAACATTGCTCCTTCAAATTCTTTAATAGTTTAGCTAATTTCTGGATAAGGAGTTATATATTTACTATTGACTATTTCTCACATCTTTTTGTTGCTACTATCACAATGTTTCAATCATTGTGTCCTCAAGCCTTTATCAAATGCTTGTTGATCCAGATAACCTACAGGACATTTCAAATTAAATCCTTTATTTAATCTATTGGGGTAGAGTATTCTCATTTCACTGTAAATGTTTAGGGATATCTTGTCTAGTTCTTATTTAGTACTGCTTAGCAAGGCGAGCAATAACTGAGAAGTACTAAAGAAGAACTAAATCAGATATACCTAGACAAGGGCAAAAGAATGAGAACAGTGAATGTTGAGTTAATTCCCTTTGGCAAAATAGCTGTTTCAAAAAGGTAGATCTACACAGGTAGAACAGCTAATTTATTTGTATGGGAATAGTTATAAGATTATTATTGGTCAATCATTGAGCTTGCCTCATATATATATATACATATTTATATGTTTCATTAAAGATGACAGACAAGGTACTGCGATTAAGCTTTTTATTTAATTTTTTATGTGTTTGAACAAGTGTTTTCTTTTTTAGATACAGAGTGTATAGAAATTGTCCAAATGTTCTGTAATTCTGAGTGCTTTCGGCTATACTTTTAGCTTTTAAAAGATAAACCGACTAGACATTTTGATAATAACAAAATTAAGGAAAATAGTCTGCTTGTAAATAATATAAATTTTGTTTACTTGCTTGCTTAGATGACCTGTCAACTGTTTTGGGATTCTTTAATGTTGGATTTTTTGTCTGGAACACCCAGTCAGAATTGTTCACTATTCTGTAGCAATAGTAAACCATGCTAACCTCACTAAACACTAGCAATACAACCAAGGCAACCTTTTACATCAGATTGATTGTTTGGTTGCTTTTATATGTCAAACCTTGTTGTGTTTTTAAAAGTCAATTGTTTTTAAAAGGATACCTAGTGAGGATTTTGCCTAATCTGTATTTTGAGTAAATAATGCTGCATATTCTGTTTTTATTTGCACTTCCATCTTTCCATATTATTGATTGTTCTACCAGCTCTTTTCTTTGTGATCAGAGTGGATTTAATGGAACTGGAAGCATGTAACTGCCTCATTCATTCTCTTTGTATCTTTTATGATGATTGCTGAGATTGTCAACTGTGAAAAGCCAAAATTAATGTCACTAATTTCCGACCAACATTTACTACTAGTGTCTTGACTTCTTCTGACCATAGACATAGTTCTTTTCACCATGGGCGGGAGATCCACTTAGGCATTTCATAAATATAGTAATGGCTTTTGAAAATACAATTATACACACAAAAAATAACACTGTAAGATACAAAGTTAAATCCTGTGAAATATTAACACTTGTGACTGATAGTGAAATTAGTGATGGCATAACATCTGCTAGCTAGTGGATTAAAGTTAATGAATTTGGTGGCATAGCAATGGTGATTTCAATCTCTGCGTTATACAGACTTAGACTTAGTGGAAACAAGGTAAGCAGTAATTGAATAGTACTAAATAAGAACAAATGAAATATTCTGAGACAGGGACAGCGGAGTGAAAACTGTTAACTATGCTGACTCTTGTGGTCCTAACTAAGTTTGAACATACCATCTTTGGCTAACAAATTAGACTCCTGCTCCTCAGATTAATGGATGTGTTCTAAGCAGTGGCAGTTGTTTGTCTCCCTTCCTGCCAAACCTTTAGGAAGTATTTAAGTTTTTTTTAATTTCTCCTCAGTGAACATTTTTTCTGTTATTTGACAAAATGCTGTCATTCTATTTATTGAACAAATCCTGTCTATATTGGTTAAATAAAGAGTCCAGTTCATTGAAGTTTAACTGGACTGACATATAAAGGAAGAAGGCCAGAAGGCACAATGACTGAAATGTTGTGATAATAAAAACAAAAATGAAGATATTGATCTAAATATAAATTTGAATTTCTCTCTCTCAGTTATATAACTCTCTCCCAGCATCTTGCTTTCCAGTCAACTTTGATCTTTAAAAATTTAAATGCAATGCCAATTGTTATCTTTTGTCTTCTTAATTCCTCTTCTTTTATTGTTCTCCTTCAATATTTTTTCTTTTTTCATATTCTCTCATACTCAGTAACCCGTTTGCATCTTAGTGACTTTATTGCCTTGCTTGTAGAGAAATGACTAAAATGAAACAATAAAAAAAGCTAATATAAATAAATGAAGAGGAAAGATTATATTGAATCAAATGCTAGATTTGCTACTAGGAAATTTTGTTTACTGTGCTGCGCTAGATAATTTTAATTGATAGAATCTATCTTACATAATTATAAGTCTACCATTCCCCCTTGCTTTGAATATTGCTTCAACATCTAGTCTGTTGCTCCTGCTATATATTTAGAGATAATTGATAAACTCCAAAGTAGAATCTCCAAGGTTATTGGTCCTGACCTGGCATCTCGGCTTCAGTCAATTTCCCACTGTTGTAACATAGCTTCCCTGTGCCTTTTCAATGAATATTTTCATGGTAATTGTTCTGATGAGCTTTCCTATTTACTACTGAGACTTCTAAGTGTACTACTAGATTGGCAGCAAGGTATAAATTTAACTGCAAGTTCTATGCTAACAGTTTCTTCTCACACTTGAACTACATTGGGTAACCCACTTGAGAAACCTATTTTCCTAAAAAATTGTCTGGAAAGTGAGATTTTATAAATTTCAACTAACAGTAGTCAATACATGCCAAATATTTCTTTATAAGAAAATAGCTAATATTACCATTACAATACTTGTGGCTTTGTGGTAGAATTAGAAAATTATGATGCTTCTTCCTTTTTGTTTTTTGGTGGGGATAATAATGATTTAGTGATATAAGTCTTACTAATTATCTAATAGCTGGGTGGGGAGAAGAGAGATTCATATCTTTGCCAAAGGTATTTGCACATAAGTGAATATAATAAACCAAATTGAAATTAGAACATGGCCTTTTGATTAACAATTCTAAACCATTATCCATTACACAAACCCACACATCCAAGCTCACAGTACTTGGTATGGCCAAGTGGTCACCCATTTAGGTACTGACCAGGCTCGACATTGCTTAACTTTGATGATCATATGGGAACTGGTGTTTCAACATGATATGGCCATAAGCTCTAAAACATTGTGATAAACACAATAAAACAAGGATGCTAGCCTGAAAAAAAATTAGTTTTGAATCATAGTTTCTTTTTTTTACCATTAATTCTTATAGATTTATCAAAATATCACCAAATGGAGTGAAAATCAGATTGATACCGAATCAGCATTCCAGAGATGCAAGAAAAATGATCCCACATAATAACTGGATCTAAAATAATTTCATCATTACATCAAACCAGCAGCATGATACCAAAGTAAATATTTGTCCTTGATTGATTTTGGAGAAAGCAGAAAGAAGAGGAAAATTATTTTTTGTATCCCTATATTGTTTTTTTCTTCTTTTCTTTCTAATCTCCTTCAGCTGTATTGAAATATTAATGATCTGTAAAAGGCCCACTTAATTCCAGGTGACAGCACCAAACAAGCCAGAGTTTATAAAACAAATATTACAAAAAACATTTTTCTTCCCTACAAGAATTTTTCAGCAGTAGAAAAAGTACAATGAGAGCTTCCAATATTGGTATAACCAATTTTTTGCTTCTTGGAATCCTATCAGAGACACTTTCCAAGAAAATGTAAAAGAACAGGTGAAAAAAAGAAAAAAAGTCATTTGCTAGCCTTTGTTATTCAAATGACAATACAATCCTAAGGCAACAACATGTTTTTAGTGCTGGGAATTACTTGTTCCAAGATAGAAAAACATTTGAGTTATGACACTTGGAATTTAAAAACGTTTTTGATCCAGTTTACCCTCAGTCTGTCAAGAGTGCTAATTAATAAAGCAGCTGTTAATTGCTAGGAAAATAATTGTAAAAAATGAGAAAAAAAGACTAGATGATCATTTAGCTTATTTATTCAGTTAACAAATTTATCATGCTAATGGCTAGTCTGGAATTGATACGTAGGACAAAGAATAAGGGAAACTGATTTCATGCCTTTCTAAAGTACATTAACTATAAAAAAAATAATGAACTCTGTCAAGGCTAACAATTAGGACTGGGTAGCAGTGTGATAATCTTTGTGTCATTTTTACTAATAAAGTTAGAAGAGAAAGTCACAATTGATAATCCTTGTGTTACAGATACTAAGAGAATTAGAAGAGAGTGTAAGCTACAAGTGATAATCTTTGTATCACAATTGCTAATAGAGTTAGAAGACAGAATGAACCACAAGTGATAATCTTTGTATTACAAAATATAATTTCCTTTGTATTTTCTCAGTCCAGTAGTAGTCATTTATCTCACCTTTACTGCTTGGGCATTTATATAGTCTATATTTTAGCCATGCTAATTAAGCAATCATTTACATATTGCTACACTTTGAGAAATCTACAACAATTGGAAATTATGATAGGGAATTAATTCAGGGCAAATAAAAACAGTTACAGGAATAACCTTACATACTTATTTTAACATAAGCTGAGATACCTGACATTGCTCAGGACAGTAGCATTGCAGAACAGGAAGGGGCAGCCATATTGGGAGGGCATCCAATCAAAGAATGAAATAAGAATTCAGTTTATATCTAATTTGAATAAAGTGTTTATTTCATGTTTCATCTGGTTTTACATATTTAAAATGTCTTTCTCACATTTCTCAGTACTAGGCCCTATAGTCCCCCCCCCATCCTACTTGAGTTTCTTAGGGTCATACAATCAAAGAGTTGGCCCCAGGCATCACCGAACATCATCAAACCTACCTTCCTGATAAGAAACACAGACATTCCTATATTCCTGGCTATAGACCTGACTGACTTGGAGGGATTGTTGTTAATCATGGCCTGGACAACAAATTTGGGAGTCTTTTTCTTACCAACAAATTCAGGAGTCCTTTTCTTATCAGAATAATCAGAGTGAGTTTTCCAAGCTGCTGTACCTTCATAATCACCATCAGACTCATCCAGATCTTTCTGAATCCTCTACACTGTCCTCAGATTGACACACAAACACTTTGAAATGTATTAGAGCTTCTGGCACAAATACAAAGCAATACAGCATGCTGTTTCCGAATTTCTGGTAGAGTGAATTGTGTCAGGGTACTCTTTCTCTTGCAGACAGTGCCCAACTGACTGTACTATACTGTACATTCAACAAAATCAAAAACAAACACCATGAATGAAATTATAAATATAAAATGGAGACAATTTACACATTGCACCCTTTATTTGTATAAATTATTAAAATGACTATGGCAAGTAACCACATTTTAATTTACCTCTATTACGATTATATTTTTATATGGGAATAGATATTTAATTTTCATAAGAAATGTCTTCTTTGACTTTATTTTTGACCTTTCATGACCCCCATGCTTGACCTAAGTCAATTTTATATTATTGATAGCAGTCCCTGGTTTATAAGCCTACCATCATATCAAGTTTGGTTGGAGTCCATCCAATAGTTACTGATTTTATAGCAGACAGATAAAGACTTTATTTGTGCAGATTACTTTTTATCAAATGGGTGATAACAAAATAATCCTGAAGACAATTTTAAAAATTCTAAATTAAGTGTTAGGTAATTAATCCAGCTTCTTGCAATTGTCAAAGAATTCATAAAAAGGAGAAAAAAAAAAGGAAGATACAGAAAACATGCAGAAGATTGAACAAGGCACCAAAGAATTAACAGAAGTTGCTTTGGAAATTGCTTTTAAAATCAAACAAAAATCTAAACTACAGAAAAACTTGTAATCAAAAAATATCTCATTCAAATTGTACATTTTTTGTGCAATAAATAATTTCTGTCTGAATTCTGTGATGAGGTCTTTTCCTTATTTACACTATTTACTATTGTCTCATCTTTGACATTGTTATCACAAAAGATGACAATATTCCAAACATAAACATTGTCTATATTTTGTAAACATGACTGATTTTACTACAAGAACATGACACAATCTGCATCAAAGATAAAAATGCAGCGTACTCTGGTCGGAAATCAGTGGTTTCCTTCTTAGAGGTTGATATTAATAGCAAATAAGTTTATATGTTGTACACTCAGGAGAAAGGCACTTCAACCTGATGAGAGTTTTCTCCCCATTTTTTAAATTGATACTCATATATGATTTAAATTTGAAAAAAATTGTATTTCGACATGTTTTGCTGCTGAAACAGTGTCATCAAAGAAATGGATTTTATGCCAAACAAATTTACATGACAAAACTTAATACAATTCAGTAACTTGGCTGAAATAAAATCCATTTTTCTGATGATACTGTTTTATCAGGGATACATATCAAAATAAGACTTTTCTAAATTGTCTCATATATTTGTCATATTTTTATATCATAAGTACAGAGGAAGCTACTTATTATAATCAATGTTCTAAAATGGTTATTACAATCGAAATCAATCAATTCAAAATAACTTATTTTTAAATGAATTAAGAATTTAATAATTTCATGTTAGTAAAATTCATATTAATGTAAAGTTGGTTATAACAACAGAAAAGACTTCATTTCACCAAAAAGGATAAATAAACATTTAATCTTAATCAATACAATCAATGAATTTAAACTAATGAATATAAATTGGTCTGATTTTTATATCCATTGCTTAATCTTATCAGCTGGTTATTGTAATCAAGAAAGATGGTGTCCAAAATGGATCACAATAAGCCACTTGCTCTGTTTAATGCAGTTTATGAGACTGATCAAATAAAGAAATACTACTTTTGATTTTATGATTTTAAGCCCATTTTTACCACCCACCAGTCAAAACATGTCAACAAGAAACACCAACAAAAATATCTAACCTCTCAGTATGCAGTTAAATGATCTAACCACTGAGCCATATCCACAATGTTGTATTTAACAAATTCCCAACACAACTGGCATCAGGCATAAAAATATGACATCATACAGTATAGTGTGCTCAAACAAACACTGTCCTAAATGTGTTCTTGATAGTTAACATTCAAGAGACAATGTGCAGTGGAATTAATCATGTAAACCACATGGTATCCCTTGTTTCCTGTGTCCAAAATTCAAATGTCCCAAGAATGTTTTATTTGCATCTTGTACCCAGGACATTAGGAAAAAACATCACATTTTGAATCATCTTGGAGTGTACTGATGTTTGCTGA
>CAHIKZ030005303.1:847500-867500 GCA_903632075.3 Acanthosepion pharaonis
TTTAGATATTTTAGGATTTCATCATTTGTAATTTTGTCTGGTTTCTCTATTTTACGTGGCATTTTCCATTCTTTGTACAGAGTTTGACAGGTAAAAAATTTTTTGTTAGAAAGATTCGTACAAAAACTTATAGTATAGACTAAAATGAAGATTGGAAAAAAAAGGCACCTAATATAGTGATATTTATTTATAATATGTGTATTTTTACAGAGAAGAATTCAAACTTTGTTACTTACAATTGGATTTTCAGTGTTTTTTTCTTAGAAAAATAATTTGTTGTTTTCCTTCTTTATTAACTTTTTTACTTTAACCAGATTCGCTTAGCTTTTTAAAAAGTTTTTAACTGTTTATATCTCCATGTGTTGATGTTTATGTTTTGTATCAATAAAAAAAATGAAAATCAAGGGGCATAACTGGCTATATATGTCGTTTATAGTAAGGGGAATTCGGTAGAATCTATTTATGTAATGAATTAAGTATGGGTTTGAAGTTATTGATGAAAAATATTTCCTTATTAATCCACCTTTGTTCAGTGGTTTTGTAGTCGCCTTGGTAGAATGGGAAGACACTAAAATTTGGCAGATTTTGCCCTCCGCATTCTGGCTAAGGGGTATTTTACGAGTGTGTGGTGGGGTCCCTAATTTGTTGGTGATGAACTGGCCTGTTTCCTCTATCCTCACAGACATGAACTTCATTTCCTTCTACACTGGAGTTGAAAAAACAGATGACCACTTTCATCGTCTGCCAAAATAGCCTATTTCCCATATGAGATAAAAGGATTTGTTGGATTATTAATTATATTGCTCTGTATAAATTAAATAAAATACAGCAAGCTCTTTTTTTATTTACATATTATTAGGATCTACTTGGATTATATACCAATGGATATTTTTACCTTACTATATATATCTAGCATGAAACAGACTATCACTCTAAGTGTTAACTTCTATGTTCACTTTTATATTTATATATATATATATATATATATATATACATAAAAGACAAACATACATAAAGTTTTCATGATATGCTATTTTAATATAAATATATATATATATATATATATATATATATATATATATATATATATAAAATAAACATATGGTTTTAATAATATATATATATATATATATATATATATATATATACATACATATATAAAATAAGCATATATATATATTTTATATATATATATATATATATATATATATATATATATATATATATATATATACATATATATATATATATTTTAGGAAATGAATTAAATCCAACATATTTATATTTTTAATTTATTTTGTTTAAATATTATTTTTGATGGATATGCATATTCGAGTAGAAGTTCCGTTTTTTAAAAAGACAGTATTTGAGAAATCTTGTCTATAAAATATGCATCCTTCTGCAGAATTTGAATATTCCTCCCCTATGAAGAATCATTATTGGATCTGACATGCCTAACCTGTCAGCCATGTAGAACTTATGGTTAAACAAAGCCCAAATACTGCTTTTGAACACACACACACTTTTCTGATTCTCATAACATCCATATCTGCTCTGAATCATATCCTAATGTAAACAAAGACATTTTGGAAATGGATTAATTTTAACATATTAATATTTTTAATTTATTTTGTTTAAACGTTATTTTTGATGGATACTCATATTGGAGTAGAAGCTCTATGTTTAAATTAAACAGTATTTTTTATCTAAGCATGTCTACCAGCAGAAGATGAAATTGAATAAAAAATACTGTATCTCTAAGCAGAAGGGGGAGGTAGTTCCTTTCTTTGAGACAATATGCGAGATGGATTTGCTTTTGAAGTTACCTTCTACAAGGCAGCAGGTGGTTTGAATTCAGTTTTCCCCCTCCTAAACTGATTGCCAACCAAGGCTCTAGGGCCCAGTCTGTCCTGCTATTTATCAATAGCTGGGGGTAGAAGAGATGGATTCATGACTTTTTCTAGGGTATTTTGCACAAAAGTGAATGCAATGAACTAGACTTGAATTCAAACTTAACTTTCCGAATCCTTAATCTTAACCACTATCCTTTACTCTGCTAGACTCGTACAAGAATGAAAATAAGAACTTATTTTCATTTCCATATTTATAAATATATAAAAGGGAATAGAAACTATATTATGGAAAATTTCCTATGTTCAGTTTTCAGGACTTTGCCACCAATTAAATTGCAGTAAGTGCCTGAAAATTATTGGCAATTGTCGATAGTTATACAGCGTTTAGAAATTTGAATGAGAGTATTCAAATTTGGCAAACATCCACTAGGAAATGTCCAGTCATTAGATTTTGAAAGAATCCCGACCAATAATAAAATAGCTACTTATGCGCATATAAGTCAATGTGGATATTTGTGTAGGTGTGAGTATTCCAATGTTTGTGACTGTAGCATTATCCATTTCCAATATTAATGGATCTATCCTGAACACATATAGTCAGGAGAACTCTGCTTCTATGCAGAGTTCATAAATACTCATCACAGTCAGATGTCTGCTGACTGGCTCATGATTGTCAAGTTTTCTATCTTTGGGCAAAAGGTGACTCAATCAGAGCTCTATCTATGGACAGAAACTTGGCTGAGAAGAATAGACAATAAATATGCCCAATTTAGTGGTTGCAGGGGCTGGGTAAATTTTGTGATAAACCCTATATGGCCTTCAAGGTCAGTGGTAAACTCTATCAATTTTGCAGAATACTGTTTGGCATAATTAACAGGATAGCTAGCTTTCAACAAGTGATAGACCAGATAATATCAAAAGAGAATCTGAAAGGCACCTATGCTTACATTGATAACTTGCAGGAAAAATTGAGTAGAATATGACAGAAATCTTAAATTATTCATGGTGCCTATTAAAATGTCCAAGCTTATGCTTAACCAAAACAAATCCCATTTTAGATGCAAGAATTACTTGGATAAATAACAAGTAAAAACAACATAAAACCTGATCCAGAACGTCTGAATCCATTATTCAGCCTACCAGTCCTAAAAAATTTACTTACTCTGCACTGTACATTGGGAATGTTTGCACACTATGCCCATTTTTCAAACGAAATCCACTCTATAACAATAGTATCAAAATTCTCATTATTTTCTATAGCAGAGAAAGCGTTTAAGGAGTTAAAAAGGGACATGGTGAAAGCAGCCATTACTACACCCAATCATACATTACCTCTAATAGTAGACACAGATGCCTCAAAATGCACCATAGTCACCCTCTTTAAGACAGTTGGGAAGATCCATAGCCTTTTTCTCTAGAAGCCTGTCTAAAACAGAATGTAAGCATTCTGCAATATAGAAAGAAAGCCTATGCTATTTTTGAATGGCTGAGAAAATGGAGGCCTTATTTGATTGGGCAACATTTTAAACTGATTACAGACCAAAAATCAGTCTCATTCATGTTTAACCCAAAAACGACAAGTAAAGATTGCCTGGTCGAGGATGGAACTCTTGTGTTACTCTCGCTGTGGAGACCCTTTCTCGTGTATGTAGCTCAGCTGCTTGCAAAGAAGAGTTAAAGAAACTACAGAGAGAGTTGTGCCATCCAGGTGTTACATGCATGCTCCATATGATGAAAATCAAAAACTTTCCCTCATCAGAAGAGGATATGAAAAAAATTACCAACTACTGTAAGACTTGCAGTGAAAATAAACCTATGTTTTACCATCCTAAAACCAGCAAGGCCATAAAAGCCACACAACCTTATGAAAGAATCACATTGGATTTTAAAGGACTGTTTCTACCAAAAACTCCTAATAAATATATGCTGACAATAACTGACGAATATTCAGTTTCCTTTCCCAATACCTGCCTAGAAGATATCCTCTACAATGGTCATGCAAGCATTTTATTTAGTTTTTGCTGTCTTTGGGCCACACACATATATTCATTCAGACAGAGGGGCTTTATTTATGTCTAAACACATACTCGGATTTCTACAAGAGCAAGGAGTCACCATGCGTAGAACAACCCCATATGACCTCCAGGTAACGGCCAGTGCAAGAGGTATAAAGGAATTATTTGGAAAATAGTTCATTTAAGCTACTGATAAAGGGGTAGCTTTAGATAACTGAGAATAGTTACTCTCAGCCAGAGGTGCTTGCAATTAGAATGCTGTTATGCACAGCCACTAACACACCACCCCCATGAACAATTCTTCCTGTTTCCTAGAAGTTTGACTGGAGCATCCCTACCATCTTGGCTATTGAAACTGGAAGTGATATTACTAAAAAGACACATGTGACTCAATAAAAATGCACCAGTGGGGGATTAAGTGGAACTTCTAAATGCCAATCCACAGTATGTACGTGTCCGCTAATCTGATGAATGGGAAGACAAAGTCTCACTAAGAGACTTGGTTCCAGCAGGGGATGAATCGGGACCCACAAGCCTAAGCGAGGGCTGTCCTCAGGACACTTCAAAAGACTTTGAAGAAACGAAATTATGGTTTCATTTTGTAGATCAAAAGGACCGTTGAGCTCTGGTCCCTCAAGTGGCGATGAACGCATTTCACAGAAGAGAGCACACCCACTTAATGATACTTCTGAGGACGAGCAAACAACTCAAAGAAGATTACAGAAACACAGCAGGGATAAATCCAGTTCTAGTGAAAAAGAGGAAGAACCTCATCATGTTCCTGACAATCCACCATGGACTTGTAGACAGCAAAGGTTGCCTGCTCTCGATTCAGGGACTTCTTCCTTCTGTAAGAATAAGTCAGGGGAGAATGTGGTATGATCCATCTCCCCCATTAATGGATCTGTACTAAACACATATAGTCAGGAGAACTCTGTTGCTATGCAGAGTTCATTGCTATGCAGAGTTAAGCAAATTCGTATTGTCTCAAATAATTCTACTACAGTGACCACAATTGGAGATTAGGCAAACAGTAAAAAGAACTGCCTGAATTGATAAAGAAGAAAAAAAGATATATAAAAAAGAAAACTAAGAAAAAGAAAAAAAGGAAAACAAAGAAAAGGAAGAAGAAAAGAAAAAGAAAAGTATTCAAAAGAAAAGAGAAAAAATTATTAAAGAGAAAAGAAAAAGTATTTGTTTCATGTTAAAAAAAAGATACATACGCGTTTTAAAAGGTTCTTTAACGTCATCTTTTCGATGATGTCTATGATGTCTTTTGCGATGTCTCCGATATTTTGGTACATGAAGTCCAATGTAGACAGTCTCTTGAGAACGATGATCTAGAAGAAAACAGGGGAAAAAATTATATGATGCTGGCTTCATATATTTTTGGTAGACAAGAAAATGATGTTTATCATGTTAATAACATTCAGTTCATTATAATGACTGAGACAGTCACAAGTGAAAGAAGAAAAGAAAACATTAACTACCGTTGCATGTACAACAACTTATTCAAAAATTAGAAAAATACAAATAAAAATTAAACAGACAGACTTTGTCAGTTTAATTTTACAACACTTGTTTAAATTAATTTCTTGCTAGCTAAGTGCTCATTTAGAAATTGCTATTCTTATAGTTATAGACAAAAAATACACAGAATTGTAGATAGAGTGCTTGTACATATCAACAGTATTTCTTATTCCTATAAACATTATTTTTAGTGGGTGTTTGAGTTTCAATCCCTGTTTTTTATTAAACAGTGAAATTAATAACAGACAGCCTAAATTGATAAGTCCTACTAAAGAGAAATTATGCTGCTGACAGGAATCAAACCTGTATCCTGCTTTTCCATCAAGGGAACCACTTTTCGAGTCAAAGTCTACCTCTATCAGTTCAGCCACAGAGACCAGCCTGACAGGGCAAGGTTGAAATTATCTTTGTAAGAAAAGTACATTTTCTTGTTAAGACCCCTACAACTCTGTATCTGCTGGTCTATTATTACATATTATGATGTATCAAAAATAGACCTTTACTTCAAAGCCTATTTCATATCTAAGTAAAAACTATGACTCCACTATATTATTAATATTATGATTATTACATATTAGGAGGTACTAAATGTATTTTTATATTTTATGGTTCTTATGCCAAAGCTTATTTTATATGTTCGTGTAAAGATAATGACAATGATTGCTGCTACTGCTGCTGCTACTACTACTACTAGCTTAAAAGCTACACTGTATGAACTTTTAAGCTAGGGAGGCATAAATAGGTCTCCAACCAAAAACTAAAGGGACTGTGAGCTACAAATCCAATTCAGGCTAAAACTCCAATTTGGGCTGAAATTGCAATTCAGACTGAAAATTGAGTTCTTCAAATCACAAATTCCATAGAACTTCAATTGAGTCGAGTTCTTCAAATCCCAAACTCTGCGGAACTTCAAAATCTCATGTCAGGAAATCTCTCACTTTAACTCTGATTCCTTGGCATTTTGAAAAAATAAAATTGATTTCCTCAATTTGAAAAGATATGGAGATATTTTCACAAAGTTTTTATGTTACTTTAAACTCAATATAAGTTAAACACTTTTAAAAATCACTGATTTTATTTTAGTTATTTTAAAATTTGAATTTTTAACAGTCCCCTCCTCATATGGACACAAATCACAAATACTGGATGTTCAAGCACTAGATGAAGGACAGATTTTCAATCCTGGGATCAACCTTAAAGGTATAATATGTCTATGTAGAGCAAGTGTGGCCTGAATTGGGGAGGGGGTCAGAAACATTGATGGAGAGATAGAATTTGCCATTTATTTATTTAGGAGAATACAAAACTTTACTTTTATTATAAAACTTTACTACAAAGCTTATTTCCTATCCTTATTTAAAGACCATTCGTTTTTGCTAAATTATTATTATTATTATTATTATTATAAGTGGACATCACAAATATTCTCATTCTTTAAAGAACTTTACTTTAAAAATTATTTCATTCATATACAAATCTATAGACTATCTACAACTCCCCTATTTTGTTAGTGAGTGAGAGAGAGATGTATGCCAAGAAAGTGATCCTAGGATGCACATATACAAAGCCCAATAGACCCACTTCATGAAACTCAATCGGATAAGGGCATACCAAACAGAAACCTCACAGCTGAATATCTTACTTATTATAAAACGCAGATTGTGTGTGTGTGTGTGTGTGTGTGTGTGTGTGTGTGTGTGTGTGTGTGTGTGTGTGTCTGTAACGTTTATATATTGGATCAGATTTCTACATTTTTCAACCGATTTCAACAAAACTTCACAGGACTACATAAAATTACCTTGTGGTGGTTCTAACAGTGCCAAAAATGGGAAAATATAATTGTTTTTTGCACAAAATCAATTTGAAAACACGATTAAGAGACATCATTGAAAATGGAAGGGGACAACTCACATCGGTTCCTATATTTTTCAGTTTCGATAAAACAAAACTTTTTTTTTTTGGCAGGTAGTATTTCTTATTCTCTTGAAATCTAATTAATGAAATCTAAACATACACAAGTCCTAACTAAAAATAATAACGGAACGGAAACTACTTTAAATACACATGGTGTCCAATTTTTTACTGTATTCTATAAGTAAAAATCATAAATTGTAAAAGATTATTATTACAGAAAGGCTACTAAATGAATAAGATTTGTTAGATCATAATTAATAAACCCAAATAAAGTTAATATTTTTTGTATTAGAAACAATGAGTGGAAAATATATTCAAATCAGAATTCTAATTATGAATCACCACAAGCAAAATATGCAATTTTTTTTACTGTATTCAATAAGTAAAAATCATAAATTGTAAAACTAAAAGATTACAGAAAGGCTACCTACATTTTTCAACCGATTTCAACAAAACTTCACTTTTTTTTTGGCATGTAGTGTTTCTTATTGTCTTGCACACTTATTTCTTTATTTTTACATTCAGAATGCTTTAAAAATTCCATTTACAAGACAATTGTTTATAAAATTATTCTATTCAATCGGGGGACTCATAACGATTGAAAACAATATTTTTGTTTGACTTTGGATTTGACCAATTCGTAAAAAAAAAAAAAAACTAATTAAGACATGCGTGTCCGTCAACCTTAAACAATAATCTTTGTCAATTTTATTTTTCAGTCTTTATGATGGTTGATACTTGATCTATCTCTTACTGTTATATCCCCGGGCAATATATATGGTGACAAGTTTTGATAAAAGCAGCACATATTCTTGCAGGAGTGACCCTGTTAAAAATATCATCAGTTTGAGTAACCCAGTTTGATTAGAAAGTCTTCAATTGAGAGTTTCCTAAGTATCTAGATATAACTCCCAAGTCACCTTAGCTGCCTTCTCCTTCAAAATGAGGGGACATGACCAACTGGCATATAGTCAAGTAACTGACAAGCAGATCTATGGTAATGAATAGAATATTTACTTCATTTACCAAGACAAAACATGTACATGTCTTTAACACCTACAATTAGTTAACAACTGGTTTTGTATTGGGCATTATATGTTTTTTAATTACTTTTTTTTAATTTATTCTTTATTTTCTATTATGATGATGATCATCATCATCATCATTATGATGCTTTGAGTCTGTGTATTTGTTTTCTAAGCTCCCTCCAAGATTCAACCTGAAAATTCAAGAGACTGCAACTTAACAGATCATGATTGTTGGTACAGTTAGTTGGATAGGTCACTGACATTCCAGCAACATCATTTTTCTATGATGTCATTGGATTGTGTATAGTAGTTTAAACTTTCATTAAAATGTTTATGTGTATGTACAGATCAAATTTATGTACAGTTAAAATCCACAGGAATGTTTTATCCATGTGACAGGTTCTGGACCTATACTACAGGAATTTACATAACTGGAAGTCCACCAAGGACTATTTGTCTTCATGTAAAGTTCTTTGAGAGGTAGGTCTCTGCTATTTTTAATTCTTGTTTGCATTTTGTTCATTTAATTTTTTTTTCTTTTTTCTTTTTTCTCTCTTTCTTTGACTCTTCCCTTTTGAATTCTTTTTTTTTCTGATTGTTTTTCTCCGTGGTATTTGAGTGTTTAAATTTGAGTAAAATTTCATGTTTGAATCGTTCATCATCTTGACGACAATTAATCTTAATATTTAACAATCATTGTTTTTTGGTTTTTTATTTTTCTTTCTTTTTTTACCCTGCTGAAACTGGCAGGTCGATCATGATTCTAGGGACAGATCCCACCCCTTACTACCTGTTTCCACCTCTTCCTCTTAATATACTAGAATGTCAGTTAAACATGGCATGGTCTAAAATTTCTTTGGGCTGCAGTTTGAGGCTTCAAATAAGTTATCTGAGTGTCCAAAACTTTGATATAACTTAACTTGAAGTTTTCCTAGGACTGTTTGTCTCCTTGTAAAGTACTTTCAGAGTTAGGCGTCTGCCATTTTGAACTCTTGAATTTCTAATGGACATCTCAACTTTAACTAGGTTAAAACAGTATCTTTTTTTCTTTTTTAATAGGAGTAGACAGGGTTTTTTATCATCCAGTCCATACTCTTTCCCTTTCTCTTGAACAGGAGTATGGCTCATCCTTTGTTTCCTGTTTAGGAAGGGGTTTCTGGTTACTTTCCTTTTCTCAGGACTTAATAGTGGTGCTGTGATTAACTTTTTTTGTGATATGTACAGATGGTAGCAACATCTCTTCATTCTGAGGGTACCAGGTTGGCAGTTCTGGTTGTTGCTCTTGACTGGTAGCTAGGAACCCAAACTCTTGCGTAGCATCTTGAGATGCTGCCCTGATCAACAATCACATAAAATTGGGTTTCTTGCAGTGGCATGTCATGCATGGAAGGGTATCCCGTTAAGCACCTTGGTGGGCAACCCTGAGGCCACACTATGTTGCAGTCTGCGCCAGCTCCTTTCCTGCACATATAACATTAGATGACCAACTGCTACTACTAACCTAGGCCTTTTCCTTACCAAAAACACACTATGACTATAAGTTACCAAAGATATAAAACTAAACCAGCTCAAAAAAAAAAACATCTAAACCCCTCAACCTTTCTTTCTCCAACATTCATGGTATTCGTACCAACTTCTGCAGTGTAGAATCTCTGTGAAACTAATCTTAACTAATCAATACCTTCTGATTTCTTGATTCCTGGCTATCTTCTCTTCTTTAGGAAGGGCTCTAATGTCCACATGCATAGCCTGAGAGTTTATGTCCACGAACATCTCCCACTGGCTAGAGAACTCTCTCTTGAATCTGCAGACCACTTTTAGATTATTTTTTTACCTCTATCCCTGACTCATATTGTACTATGCAGCTCTGCCCTCTTAACAACTTTGATCATGTAGTAGTGTCTGTAAACATATCTTTCTGCTCCCCTACCAACCAAGAATAACTTTCTGTTATCAGACATGCGGATACGGACTTGTTCCGTGATTTCCTTTGTGACATCCCTTGGAATGAAGTTTTTAATCATCCAGTTCAAAAATGCACATCTGAGGTCTCCTGCTAGGTAAAAGCTGGCATCAGTGCTTTCATTCCAGCAAGGAAATACCAAGTTAAATTGCACTCATTTCCTTGGTTCTCACCTGCATGCTCAGTCACTATAGCCCACAGGAATCACTTCTTCTAGCTGTACCAGTACGACACATCTGTTTGCAACAGACATCTTTTTGTCTCTGCTTATAATCATGACCTCAAAGAAGCAAAGTTGTAGAATGTAGAGCCTCTGACATCTACAGCTGATAAGGTCGAATGCTTTGCTCAGAAATTCTCTTCCAACTCAACACTCTTCAGAAATTCTCTTCTAACTCATTTGGAGTACTATACCTGATTTCCCCAATAGGACAGAGGTTCTACTAAGTGATATGCATATTATCCCATCACTGGTCTTAGACATAATTTCTAAACAAGTAGAAGTTATGGGATCCTAGCCATCATCCTAAAGAAATGTGCTCCCAAGCTGGCTCCAGTTCTCTTCAAAAACTACCAATACTACCTCGCTGCTTCCTACTTTCCAGCTTGTTGGAAGTCCTCCTTTGTAGTTCCTGTTTTTAAGAACTTTAGAGAACCTTCTGACCCCTCTAACCATCACTCTATTAGTCTCCTACTGCTTTTCGGCAAAGTATTTTAGGCTTTAATCAAACAATATGGCTTCCATTTTGCCAGGTCTAATGCTCATGTGCTAATGGCCATCACTGAATATGTATACCAGGCTCTTGATAATAATGGCGAAACTCAAGCTTTGACTCTAGATATCTTGAAGGCATTTGACAAGGTTTACCATGCTGGCCTTCTACATAAGCTACAGGGCTACAGTATTACTGGACAATGATTTGATTTAATCCAATCATTCCTATCAAATCATGAAATAAAGGTTGTTTTGAACAAGCTCATTTCCAGATCATTTCACATGAATGCAGGTGACCCCCAAGGCTCTATCCTAAGTCCTACACTGTATTTGAACTTCTTGATGTCATCGGTTCCCAAGCAGATATTTATGCTGATAACACTACCATTTACACCTGTCTCAATAACAAATCTGTCAGAGCTGACAAAGATAACCTGACCTCTGCTCTTGAAAAGGACTTCCAATTTGTGGCTAACTGGGGCAGGAAATGACTCATAAATTTTAATGCCTCCAAAACAAAACTGCTCTCATTTAACCACCACAGAGAACCTTTTCTGTCTGCCATCAACATGGCTGATGCTAGACTCCTGAAGAGCAACACACTGTGCCTTCTTAGCCTTATGTATTCAACTGACTTGAAGTGGAATAACTATATTGAATCAACAGCTGCATCTACTGCATGGAAAGTTGGGTCAGTGTCATGCCAGAAGGTTTTTCTCATCAGAATCCATCTTTCACATTTACAAATCTATCATTTGTTCATGCATTGAATATTGTTGCCATATCTGGTCTGGTGCTCCTGCTACTCATCTCGAGATTCTTGACAAAATCCAAAGAAGGATATGCAATGTAATCAATCTTGACTTGGCATCTCAACCCCAGTCACTTTCTCACCAACGTGACATGGCTGTTTTTTCTACAAATATTTTCATGGCAACTGCTCTGATGAGCTTCTTTCCCTGGTGCCCAGACTACATAAGTTTAAGTGTGCTACTAGATTGGCTCTAAGGTATCACCCTTTTACTGTTTAAATAGTTAAATATAACTGTCACTTCTTCTCCAACAGTTTCTTTTCTCACACTTCCCACCTGTTGGACTCCTTTCCATTTCTTTGCATCCCTGATAACTACAATCTTCAAAAATTTAAATGCAATGTCAACTGCTATCTTCTATGTTCTTGAACCCCATTCAGCTTTTATCCTTTCCTCTATCCCCCCCCCACCATCTATACCCAGTTTTTTTCTCACTTTCAATCTCTGTTAACACCTGCATACCCCAGTGGCATTCCCACCTTGCTTGGGGTGAAATGATTAAAAAGTAAATCAATAAAAAATTTCTCATATATTTACACAATGCTACACATTTTGTAATGTTGTTATTATTAAGTTTTAGACGCCAGATCAAGTTGAAAATTGAGTACTGCTGCCATATATAGACACAGGAGCTGCTGCTGCCCAGTATTCACTTTCTAGCCTTGATAAAATTCCAAAAGCATCTCTGCATCCGTGTGAGTGATGAATTATTTTCCACCTTACAACCCCTTTCTCACAGATGAAATGTTGCAAGCCTCTCATTATTTGATTGCTATTTCTATAGAAAGCGTCCAGACAAAATATATTCCTTAGTTCTAAACTTCACAGCAAAGACTTGCCATGTAGTAAATCACCCTCATTCTCTTCATATTTCATTGATGAGAAATAAGTTCCAATTGAGCAGCTTCTTCCATGACCACTATAATCTTAACCTGTTCAAGTCAATTTTCTACCCATATCTGCATTAACTGTGTCTCTTTATCTGTAACCCCCTACTTTGAGTGGCTCTTGCAACATGTACAGGGTGAATATCATTGTTAAAAAAAAGGTTATAATGGCTGATACAAATATTGAAATTCTGGTAATTTTCAGGCATCAATAACTATGCATTTTAAGGGTAACATGTCCTTTGAAGTAAAGGTCAAAAATAGATGACCATCAGTTATTGTTTATAATGCTTTAAAACACAAGGTCAGGAAGAATCTGATTACTACCAGCACTCAAATATTTTCAGAAGATTCCATACATAGAGTATTAACATAAGCTTCAGAAAGCATAAGCTCTTGAGAAAAAATCAAAAACAAAAATTCTTTTGATGTATCCCAATATGAAGGACATGGTTAAGCCTTCCTTTGTAGGAAAAACACATCTGGGACTCAAATCAAGTGGATGATTGTAAAATGAAAAGGTAAAAAGGTTTCTTGGATGGATCAAGGCTATGTGTTTATAGATCATTGAACAATGAAAAAAAATAAGTAGATGAAGCTTGCAAATTTCTTGCTAAATTTGATTGGCCAGAAAAATGAAAGACCAGTCAGATTTAGTATTCCTTACAGAAAACAATCTACAATTTTATAAATATGGACAACATTAATCCAAATGACAAAATACTTCTTGGATGAATGAAGGCCATGTGTTTACAGATCAATGAACAATGAAAAAAAAACAGTTTTGTGATTACAAAATACTCAGAAAGCAATGAGGCAAATGCATTGTAACGACTTGTCATGGCAACAAGAAACAAATGTATGTCTTTATTTTGGAAAGAATAAAATTATACAGACATTTTTTTTAATGATTATTGTATTTTCTACCTTTTAGCAAGCACCTGTAATTTGGCAAGGAATATTTAGGAAAAAAACAAAATTGTAATTATGACATTCGTACATAGTTCTTCTAGCTATCTATCTACTTAGCTATATATCTATGCACACTAGTCCTGCTTTCTACATCTATCCACGCTAGTAACTGCTAGTGAACAATCTCCCATCTGTCAATCAAATCATTAGAACTAATGATATTCATGTCATTATTATTTTTGCTCAATCACATCATCCCTTTGCTCACAGACGTGGCTTGCTTTGAAGCACCAAAAAGGAAAATGTTATGAAAATGATAGAATGTGGTAAAGTGTTTATTTTATTCAAAATGTGCTAAGGAAATCTTACCATATTTTCCAGAAGCACTTTGTCATGGTTTTTAGTTCAGAATTCATTCTTTTATGTTTCTTTTTGAATTCCATTCATTTTCCTTTATTTTTTTTTTACTATTGTCACATATCTTCATTTTGTTTCTTACTTCCGCTTCCTGTTCAGCTTTTACCACTAGTCTTCTTGTTGCCCATTTTGTTATAGAATCTCAATGACAGAAATTCCTGTCCCTCATATTGAATCCATTGCAGATACTTATTATTTATTAGGGGGGGGGATGGCTGGTTACTTTCTGGACAGAGCTGACAGATTTGGTAATAGAGTAACCATTTCCATAAAGGAAACATTTGGTATTCATTGACAGAACATTAGTTTCTTTTGGGTCTTATATTGAATAAAAAATAGTATTAAAAAAAGTACAAAAGTATGATAAAGATTTGGAATAGTCAGTTGGTCAATACAAACCTTGGATATCAGCATCACTTGTAGTGTGACTGCTTACGAAGGAACCAAGATCTCGCACCGCCTCTGTCTCTATACGGGAACTCTGTTCAGACTTTGTCATGGTGGGATTTGTACTTCACAATTGCTCAGCTAGAGCCATAGCATCCACCTGGAATAGATAAATGAAAATAATATTAAGTTTTTAAACCTCTCCAAAAATGGCTTAAAAGTTTCCTTAAACATTGCATCAAACTTATGTAATATAAAACACATTTTCTTTATTTGTTATCTTTGTTTCACACAATCTGAACATGGGTGGCAGAGAAACATTGCCTCTTTTCTGCATTTGAACATCATATTGACAATAATATTGACAAGATTCTATCTGAAAGTTTTGAAAATTTAACCTTAAAAACATTTACTGTAAATTATGGTGTGCAAGTCAAATTCAAAATTTTTAGCTAAAAATTCTGAATTAGTCCTACACCTACCATATAGGTCCCCCCCCAACATACAATAAGCTACCAGGAGCTTGTATATTGAAACGCTAACCATAATATATTTCTTTATCCATTGTATAGCAAACAACCTAAAATGCACACCAGTAGGTACTGTATATTGTATCGGTATAACTTAGCAATCATTAACAATTAATGAATCAGTTGTTGGACATGATGTGTTATGTAGTGATAATAGAATACTGAATTTGTATTAATATTTTATAATTTTATATTTATTTTTGTGTTAATATGCCAAATGTGTCCACCAAACACAAGTTTTAGTGGGATATATTTGTGGTAGCTTGATGGAGGGTTAGGGTAATTTGCGTACAGTAATTATTATGTATAATGTCCTAGTTGTTTACAACTCAGTGGTAAAGGTTTGCATTTTATACCTGCCATATAAGTCGACTCCTCATTTTGGAAAGATTTTTTTAAGCTTGAAAACTCAACTTGTACACCACAATTTATAGTACTTTAATGAACATGGAAATGCCAAGACCACTGTGTACTATGACAACTTCTAAGTCAGTGTTAATTCCAGCTTGACTGTTCATGGCAAAGCAACATGAATGATTGGAATATGAACAACATGATAATAGATGCCAGAGAGATGAGACATTCTATTTCTGAAATTATGGAGACACTTAACATCCTTTGATCTATGGTGTTATGTGTGTACCAAGAATATCTGATGGAAGTTGTGCAGTTGTGGAGTGCAGTGGTCAACTATGATGATTATGATCTGGCTTGAATCATCGATGGTAACAAAAATATAACATAAGTTGAAATCACATCAATATTCAATGCAAGAAGTAGCAGACACATATACATTTGATCAGTTCAGCCATCTTTGGTTTCCATGGGATATAGAAGCAGAAAACCCAGCAGGGTACCCCGTGTTAACACCACAACATCAGACATTGTGTCTCATATAGGTCCATAACATTGCTGATTGGACCTTGGAGAACTAGCAACATAGGGAGAGGTCTAATGAATTATGGCTCCAGTTGTTTTGGGCTGATAGTGTTTGGGTATGGTTGATTGATTGTTTTTTTATGACTTATCAACACTTTATGGGCTATTTAAAGATGAAACATATTTTTAATTGTCTTTACCTTTTATCATTCTCTTCCACTGCCAGTAACCTCTTGTGTCATAGTGATATTATCACCTTGCTTGTGGTGAAAGGAATATATAAAAAATAATTTTTTGCTAGTGAATACTGCATCACTTCAGTGATAAGCAATATAGGTTCTGTTTGGCCTGATCCACTCCCAATGTCTTAAATACCATCACTGACAGAATCAGTGAGGCTCTTGACAACAAACACACCTCGAGGACCATAGCATTAGATATTTCAAAGGTCTTCAACAAGGTGTGGCACAAAGGTTTACTATACAAGCTCTCCACTTAATGAATCACTGGAAGGATCTCCTTGATCATAAAATCCTTCCTGAAGGTAGTTATTAATGGCCAGTGCTCCGAAGCCCTCGCAATCAACAAAGGCATCCCCAAGGGGTCACTCCTAGGACTGATCCTCTTTTTCATCTTATTAATGATCTGCCTAAGAATACTCAGATCATTTGTAAACCTCTATGCCTATGATACGACTATATACAGGCACACCACTAAAACTCTTGATGGTCAGAGAATGGTGAATGATCACTCTTCTGATATTGCACAAACTACACAATGGAGTAAAAACTGGCTGGTTATATTCAATGTCCCAAAGACCAAGCTAGTTACAGTCCATCATTGCTAATCAGACCCTAAACTACCACCAATCAGGATGAACAGAAATCCTCCCAGGGAAGCACTGTTTCTTGAAAGACAATTGGGCCTCAAACTCACACCTAACCTCAAGTGTAACTTGTACATACAATGTATTGCTAAGGATGCAGGTAAAATGGTCAGCTCTCTGTACCTCTTCAGTAAAGACCTGACTCTGCATTTTTATCCTCTACGTTTACAAGAGCCAGATCAGACCCAAAATGATGTACTTCTGTCATATTTGGGTGGGAGCTGCCCAGACCTCATTCTCCAGCCTTGATAGAGTTCAAAAGTGTCTCCAAGCCCTTGTGAGTGACAAATTATTCTCCACCCTTCAACCTCTCTCCCAAATGTGGGATGTGGCAAGCCTCTCACTGCTCTAACTACATTCCCTGGTCCCGCCAAGTCAAACTTTTATGGCAAGAATTTGCCATGTTGCTTAAATAGTAGCAAACCACCCACATTTCTTCTGTATTCCATTGGTGAGAAGTAAGAACCAACTCCAAACAGGATGTTTCCCCGATCACTACAATCTTAACCTATTCAAGGCTAGTGTTAATCATTATCTCCCACACCTATACATACAAATGGCCTCCTAACATAATCCTCTACTACAAGTACCCACCAGGCATTGTAAAGGGTGAAATATATGAAATACTGTATATATATATATATATATATATATATATATATATATATATATATATATAATGGCATTATTACTTTGCTTGAACTGACCATGTAGGCTGGTCATTCCATAATGGTGGTTTGTCTTCTGGCCTCCCTAAATATGATATAGGCCAATGTTGCCCTGTTATGTGATAATTGGTACCCATCTGTGGGCTAACAGTTGAGGCATATATATTCCCAGCTTTAATATCTTCCAAGCAGCCACATGGTTCACACGAACATATGTTTGTCTTCAAATTTTAGTACTAATTTAATTCTAAATTTACACTTTGTTGTCTTTGTTTGTACCATGTTATGAAATGTTATGTTTCATATTTTTTCTTTTTGTTCTTTATTAATTATTAATTGAAATGAATTTAGTCCTCACTGTTTTTTGAAAAGTTTGGATAAATTCTTTGAAATTTTTTTTTTCTTCTTGTTGACTCATGCAAAAGTGAATGATATGAGTTCCTGGGCTCTTGGATGAGACACTCTTTGCACTCAAGAATTGCATATTGGACCTTAATTAAGTTAAAACTTTTTATATTTCAGTTCCAAAACTAAATTAAAATTTTATATTTTAGTTGCAACACTGAGGGACTTGTATGTTGTTCTTGGACTTCTTGTAAGCTGCTTGTTTGTGTTTTGTGTTTTTTTTGTGTTAGTGTGTTAGGAGTAGGCTTTCCTATTGCCCAGTCAACACTCCTCCTCCTCCTTCTCTTAAACAAGCTCAGAGGCTCACACCTATATATAAATATAGACAAGGTTATCTCTCTTCATTTTCCCATATATTCGTGTTTGGTGACTTTAACACCCACCATGCCAAGTGGCTTAAAAACTCTATAACTGACCTTGCTGGTATATGAACACTTAACTTCTCAATTACTCAATCCCTCACACAAGTGGTTGACTTTCCCACCCATTTCCCCAATAACCATGATGGTAAAGCATCCCTTCCTTATCTCTGTTTCTCCTCTATCCCCGAGTCTTGTCGTACCATGCAGCTCTGCCCTCTTGGCAACTCTGATCATGCTGTAATGCCCATCAACATCTCCTTCTACTCCACCCCCAGCAAAGAAACTCTTACCAACAGAACATCTTTCTATTATCAACAAGCTGACTGGGACTCATTCTGTAATTTCCTTTGCAATGTCCACTAGAATGCAATCTTTAATCTCCATATTCAAGAATGCACCTCTGAGGTCTCCTCCTAGGTAAAAGCTGGAATCTAGGCTTTCATCCCTGCAAGGAAATATAAGATTAAATCACGATCATCCCCTTGGTTCTCTGCTGCTTGCTCAGCTGCCATTGCCCATAGGAATCACTTCTTCCGCCTGTACCGTAGTGACATGTCAGATTGCAACAGACGTCTCTTTGTCTCAACCCATAATGAGTGCAAGCATGTCCTCAATGAAGCAAAATCACTATATGCTGATAGAATGAAACAACGGATTGCATCTCGCAAATTCGGCTCCAAAGGTTACCGGCATCTCTGCAAGAGTGTACTAAACAATAGCAAACCCACAATATCTCCTTTGTTCAACCAATTTGAGGTCCTGACTTCCTCAGCCAATAAGGCTGAGTACTTTGCTTGTAAATTCTTATCCAATTCAATGCTCGACTCGTCCAGTTTACCCACACTTGATTCCCCCCCCCCGAACTGAGGCTCTGCTGAGTGAGTGAGTGAGTGAGTGAGCTACATATAACACCATTGTTGGTATTGGGCATCATCTCTAAATTAGACTTCCATAAGGCTAGCAGTGGTGATGGGATACCAGCCATTGTCCTGAGGAAATGTGCTTCTAAACTGGCTCCTGTTCTCTCCAAACTATACAACTACTGCCTCAATGACTCCTGCTTTCCATCCTGTTGGAAGTCTTCATCTGTTGTACCTGTCTTTAAGAACTCTGGAGATCCTTCTGCCCCATCTAACTACCATCCTATCAGTCTTCTACCTCACTTTGGCAGTGGCTTTGAAGCTTTAATCAATGCTGAGGCAGTTAAGCACCTTACATCCCATGATCTGTTCTCTGATAAGCAATATAGTTTCTGTTTTGCCCAATCTACAACTGATGTGCTCATGACCATAACTGAATGTTTACCAAGCACTTCACAATAATGGAGAAGCTTGTGTCATGGCGCTAGATATCTATGAAGCATTTGATAGGGTTTGGCATGCCAGCCTCCTACACAAACTTCAGGGATACAGTATTTCAGGATGATTATTCAACTTAATACCATCATTCCTGTCAAACAGTGTAATGAATGTCATCCTTAATGGATTCTCCTCCAATTGCTTTCTCACGAATGCAGGTGTTCCCCAAGGCTCTATCCTGAGTCCTACACTGTTCCTTATCTTTATTAACGATCTTCCTAATGTCATTAGTTCCCAAGTAGGCATCTATGCAGATGACACCACTCCTGCCTAAATAGCAAATCTGGTATTGCTGACAAAACTAACTTGGTCATTGATCTCAAAAAAGACCTCCAATTGATTCTTCCACTGGGGTAGGAAATGGCTGGTTAACTTTAATGCCTCAAAAACAAAACTGCTCTATATTACCCACAGAGAACCCTCTCTGCCTCTCATTAGAATATCTGATGGTCAACTCCTCTTTGCACCTGCTTGGTTTC